>JARYHS010011408.1:223791787-223840565 GCA_031002005.1 Vandiemenella viatica | reverse complement strand
TTCGGACATTGTGGATCCATCTTCTGGTGTCTATGGTATTTACATTGGTTTTAAATTTTTCTTAAGCGAGATTCGTGCGTAGTAAAGTTTGTTCCTGTGCTGAAAAATGATTTCAAGTAGATTTCGAAGAAAAATTTAAAACCAATGTAAATACCATAGACACCTGAAGATGGATCCACAGGGTCTGAAATGCATTGTGTAATACGATAAAATTTGTATTTTAGTGACTGAAGGCTGTTTTTAATTCTACCTTTTGTCTAATCAATACAGTCATGTCAATACAGTGAATTATGGATAAAAGTAAGGTGAAGAATTGGGTTAAGGGCCTATGAAAATCCTCGCAGAGATAGGGATTGAAACCTTGGACATTTCGATCTCCAGTCAGACGCCTTAGCCACTGGGGCACCAAGCTGTTCAGAGCTATATCCACATATAATATAACTTTGCGACCATTTAGGCCACTTCAAGGAGGTCTTTTAGATTGTGCTAAATACCAGACCAAACTTTGATTATGTATTTCTGGGACAAGTCCAACACAAGACGGACAAAACAATTAAAACGTCTCAGGCCCGTGGGTGGATTCGAACCAGTGTTGCCTCAGTACGTGAAGTCAACGTGCTGGCCACTACACTACCGGAGCCGACTGCTGTAGAACAGAGTGGAATGCTTCAGCTCTATTTCTTTTACTATTCCTGGCCTCGAGGAATGGAAATATCAATTATTGTAAGTACAAGATGGGATGAAATGGTAGGATTCACAAAGGGAGAATGAAGTTTCTGGCTGTATCACATTCTCTGCGTAAGAAACCTGTATAAAAAATCAATTCTTGATCGTGGTGTTAGATACCGCCTTGTACTATGCTCGAATTTAGCTGTTTCGAGTAGAACTGGTAGAAGAAATTGACCAGGAGTGTAGGAAATTCGGCAACGCCTACGTTGATCCAAATCTCCGTATTGTGCATCGACTGAGACCTGCTTCATTGATGATGGTAATTGGCCCGTCGAAGGGGAACGAAAAAGTTGACGTTAGCCACGTTTTCTTTGGATTAGAACTACACGTTAAGTACGAGTACTATGACCCTCTCCCATCCTTCATCACAGAGCCATCAGGTGACACAGTGGTTGAGACGCCTGGTTTGAAAAATTCAGGGTTCTAGATTGAAGTTCAACTGGACACAGGAATTTTTACGGGATTTGCTTTGTTCGTATGAGACACGTCAGGACCCTCCATGATTCGGATTCCATGTTGAACCGTAGGTCAACCACGACAGAGGCAACTTGAATCTCTCATAGGTGTTAAAAACTCATGAGTTTAACTATCTTCCGTCCGCATTAACCCAAGAACTAGAAACAGTGCAAAGGCTAGGTGAACCATCTCAGTGTAGGGGAAAAATGTTTTGGGAAATAACTGCGAAGGAATAGACAGCTCAATAGTAGTTGCTGAAGTCTAGGGGAAATGGCGGCTGCACTTCAGCCAAATTAATAATTGCAAAGAGCGTAAGAAAGATATTAATATTGTTCGCATCTAACTGCAAAAGTTTCCACGTTCCTCTATTAATGAATTTATATATATATATATATCGCTGGAGATAATCAATATTAACTTCAAGATTAGAAAAAATAGTACAACTTCGTAGCAGAAAAGTGATTACTAGGGTTCGGATCTTTAAGACAAGTCATATTTTTTTTTCCTGCCTTCTTTTTGAGCTGAAATGCTGAATTAAACACTGATTCAACGTTTCTGACTGTATTTAAATGTATTTTATATAGCATATAAATGCATATACAGACCATTTTTCCTAGTTTTGGTCATATTTCGATAATATTTATGGTCACATTTTGAGGAAAAATCTGGCAGTTTTTTAATAGTACCCGGAATTCACTAGATACAGATGAGAAGAAATTAAGATAATTATTCACAGAACTGTACTTCTGCTATACAGGTGGGGGAAAAACTAATATTCACTGTGTTCAGAATTGACCAATCAAGAATTAAAGTTATACATTATTGTCACTCCCTAAACGTAATGTTCCGCCCGCCTTTTAATCTGGACAATGCAGCAGCAGCATGCCTGTGTCGATCCGCATATCAATGTCTCAATGAAAAATATCCTCAGTCATCGTTAAATCCGCAGTGGTTCATTAAGTAGACCTACCGCCATGCCGAAAATAATTTTTTTGAAAGTACGAAGGGAATTTAGAGAGGAGTATTTTAGTATAGATGAAAGAATTATGTTCTGTAAATTATCTGAAATTAAAATTACTTCAACCAAACGATTTACAATTTAATTTCCCAATGGTGCAGCGAGTGGCCGCAAGCAAATTATGCTATCTTCATGAAAGCTACGCTACTAAATAAAATAAATGTTTTGATGTGTAGTAAATTTAAATGTTTGGTCGTATTTTGTCATTTTTAGGTCATATTTACGAATTTTAAGGTCATATTTCTCTATTTTTTTGGTCATATAGATCGGAACCCTAGTGATTACGAACATGACATTCTTCCCATCATCGCATTTAACCAAAACTAATAGTACGTTCATTACGCTTGCACTTTACCGCAGTCAGCTGCAAGTAAAAATGCTTTAAGCTGTATTATACAGGTTTCTTACGCAGCTAATGTGATACAGCCATAAACTTTATTTACCCTATGCGAATCCTCCAGTTTCATTTCAGCCTTCTTCTGATCTATCCTTTCTGCAGGTGTTTCACTGCGATTCCTGATTAGGAGTGAAGGTGTTGAGAAGCGTTCATTAACTTAAATGTCAAATTGCGTTGAGTTCCTTGACTTTTATCAGGTTGCTGCAAAGTGCCCAAGCAACCTGTAGAATGCTGCAGTTGTCGAGACTGTAAAACACAGCAGAAGGTTTTTGCCTGCTGCTGTAACTGCTCTTAATTGGTGTTACGGCCGCAATATGGAACACGTCCAGCCACAATCCGACACGTATCAGCTGCTAGCATTGTCCTGCAGGTCAAGGAAATCATGTCCATACAACAAGGCCCCTCCACGGACCGACTGACCGCAAGTCACGATGGCTTTCACTGATAGCTGACAATGCTACTGGGAACAGAACGAAGTAAAGCAACTACACACAGGGAATGTAGAACTTCTGTCGAGGTGAATTATAAATACCGGCCAACAACATTAATCTTTCTAAAACAAGAGTTAAACGTACAGATAAATGATTTAGTTTCAGGAAATGTCAGTGATCACATTGATCTTGGCGAAATTGTAAATATGAGAAGAGATGTAAGACCAAAAATTTTTCGTCTTAGGGATGGCAAGCTTTTGGGAAGTATTCTGCAGTTCTCGAATCGGATAAGGCCACAAATCTAAAGATAACATTTTACTTTCAGTGAATTATCCCCATACTGACTTACGGCTGTGACGCTAGAACATTCAATGAATTTGTAAGAAGAAAACTGTGAAAGGCAAAGAGTTACGGATACATTAAAACTACTTTACACTGGAAAAGGCGAAAAGAAAGCAATCCACATCAGGTAAGTTGCTAAGGTCAATCTTCAAAAAGACAACCACCTTGAAATAGCAGTGGGCTAGGCATACTGCTCGGAGGAAAATTGAAAGATGGACAAAAACAAATTTATAGTGGCTTACCACTGCCCGTTGTTTTGTAGGCCATGCCATGCAGCTGCATTGTAAGGATCAGCACGCGCCATAGGCTAACCCTCGCCTCTCGCAGCCTCCTCCCCACCACGGTTCCTAGTGTCGTTTCAGCTACCCGGGCGTTTGATGTTTACCGACTGGGCGACGGATAGAGGCGCGCCATCCCTGCTAGCAGAGACTGGTCCCTTCCCACGGCCCGCTGTTGATAGCTAGACCGGCGCGGCCGGCAAATGCACGGGCCCTTAGAGTGGAACCCTTGAGATCATCAGAGACCAAGAGGAAGGTGACCAGACCGATGAGACAAAGACATACGTAGGATTGCTGCAATAAGTTGTCAGAGAAACATCCAAGACCATTGTGCCTGGAATATACAGGGTGTTAGAAAAATGTATGGCCAAACTTTCAGGAAACATTCCTCACACACAAACAAAGAAAATATGTTATGTGGACAAGTGTCCGGAAACGCTTTTTTTCCATGTTAGAGCTCAGTCTAGTTTCGTTAGTATGTACTGTACTTCCTCGATTCACATATTTTCAGTGAACATGTGGGCAGGAATTGCTGGTGATGTCTTGATTGGGCCCCATGTTCTTCCACCCCGGTACCAAATGTAGAGACTCTTCGTGCTCGTATTGTGGACGGCTGTGATACAATACGCCATTCTCCAGGGCTGCATCAGCGCATCAGGGATTCTATGCGACGGAGGGTGGATGCATGTATCCTCGCTAACGGAGGACATTTTGAACATTTCCTGTAACATAGTGTTTGAAGTCACGCTGGTACGTTCTGTTGCTGTGTGTTTCCATTTCATGTTTAATGTGATTTGAAGAGAAGTATTCAAATGAACTCTAACATGGAAAGTAAGCGTTTCCGGACACATGTCCACATAACATATTTTCTTTGTTTGTGTGTGAGGAATGTTTCCTGAAAGTTTGGCCGTACCTTTTTGTAACACCCTGTATAGTTAAATTCATAACTCTAAGAGGCCACATCATTTCGTGATTTATTTGGCTCATGTTGAAACGATCTTGTTCACCAACAACCAATATTGACCTATGACTCTGAAACCTGGTCATGGACGAAGAGAGATCTAAGAGACTACGGACAGCAGAGATGAGGTTTCTGAGAGGCATTGAAAATATCACAAGACAGGATAGAATCAGAAACGAAAACATCAGGGAATGATTAACGGTTGATGCATTAGAAGAGTAGTTAACAAAGATTATATTGCAGAGGCTGAGGCATGCCGTAAGGATAGAAGAAAGGAGAAAGCTGAAATTAGCGCTCCTGAACAATGGGCATGAATGGAGACCTATTGGAAAGTAACGGACCAAAGGCAGAAAAACATAGCGGCGAAACAGGCAGGCTGGAAAGACCGTCAGAAGTGGACCCACAGAACATGAAAGGTCAAATGATGAAGATGGTGGAACAGTAGAAACAGTAATTTCTTTCTTTGCCTAATAAAAAATAATATTCCTGATACAATTTTTATACTCTCTAAATCAGTACAGATCAAGATTTTGGCCATGAAATAAATTTACGACTAAACGGTACATAAAAATATGTTTTAGAGTTTAGTAAACAGTTAGAACAAAGAACCCTGTGGGCAGCGTCGCTAAGCCACTGTAACAGTTTAGGCATTGAGCACCGGCGTTGGATATTACTTTCAATATTCGATTCTTGACGATCTGAGAGGTAGAATTGTTTAATTTTTAACCATCAGATTGCTAAAGTAATTGGTATGATTGAGATGAAAGTCGTTATATACCAGAATTCAGAGTTTTAATATGTAGAAATGTTTCCCAAGCTGTTCGTCACTGAACTGTCGTTATTCCCGAATGAATATAACTACGGTATTTTAATGAAGAATAAATATTAAATTTTAGATTTCTTATACCAGACGAGTTCCTTTGATCATTAGCGTTAATCCTCTAGAAAGGTGGTGGAAAAAGATCAGATAAGAAGGAGTATCAGGCATAGGTACAGTACATTTTCCCGTATTTCAACCACTAGTTTTCATTTATTTTTAACGGGTTTAAAATCAATCACCATGTGAAAGAAACTAACATTTTATAACAGAGTGCTATAACACTAAAAAAAAAAAGTTTTAGATATATTACAAGTGGCTAATTTAGTTTGAAACAGCGAATTTTTTATCTAGATTCAAGGTAGACGATCAGTTCGACAAATCACAGTTGTTAACCCATATGGGAGCCACCTGATGGGAGTTTTAAAATATAATAAGGGCGTTTTTAACGCTTACAGGCCTTTTTTCCCTAAAAGCGAAACAATAAACTGAAACCAAAACCCCCTGACATGTAGCTACAGAACAACTTAGCCACTTAAGTAGTGGGATTCGCAAACATGGGCGTTGAGACCACGACACTCAAAAAAACTTGTAATAGTTCAACTTGACGCCATCGCATTCTCGTCACTACAACTCAGAATTGCATATTTAGAAGGAAAACTTAAAATAAAAGCTTTATCTGCTAATTTATCCTGGAATGTTGAATTTTTACTGTTATATGCCCTCACTTTTGAAGAATATATTGATTCACGCTGGAACCAACTTGAGATGAACTACAATTGCAAACATCGTGCACTTCTCCAGCCTAAAGATTTAGATTCGGTGGAACTTTATTGCATAGAAGGAAGTTTGTTTCCACAAAAAGGCCGACTTGTTTTAGTAACTACCAATATCGCTTTTTATACCGCTGAAATTTATACGTAGTAAAATCCGTTCCGCATCTGAAGCACTAATCCGTAAGTAGGAGATGAATATTACAACAAGAAATCTTCGTGGATGAGAAATGTTCGCCATATGACGAGAATTAGTCCAAGGTTGTATTGGAGTGGGGATGCCGGAGGCTGCTTAGCGACCGTACATGTAACATGGTAAACGCAATAGGAGGTCGGGGCTAAACGTCGCCCAGTATGCCTGATGATAAAGTATCGGCAGCCGCCACAATGCCGACTGGAATCCGGTCGGCTACGAGCTTTCACTTACCGGCGCGTTACCCTCTTATCAACACCATCTCAGAAGGCAAGTTGTAGAGCGCAAGTTGAAACAAAATTTGCCGTTAAAACCTATAAAATACAATAGATTCTTCACGAATAAGGTTCAGAGTCCTAAGACAACCTTTTTGTTGATCTTCCTGCGTCTGCTCTACCTCGAGGTTTAAAGTTCATGGGTATTTAATGTTCAACTCGTTTCCTTCCATCTGTCTTCTAAGCTTAGTGTCACCTCCTTTACTTTCTCTCACAATAATATTCTTAGTGTGAATTCGCCATCCTTCCGCTCCATTTCACACAGTCGACTTGACTAAACCATGAGTTGTTAGCTATTATCTAAGTCTCTACCAGCACTCTACATATTCTATTACTGACGAAGGATTTAAGTCTGAAAATTTCAAAAAATTTCTGTGTTTCTTAGCCGCCGTCCTAACATATTTGGCAAACGAAGATTCCTCTCTCTTCCCGTACAAAATATACATCTACACACATTGATTTTCCAAAAAGATCCTGCAAAGACGAGGCAAAGATAACAGAGGGAGGTTAATATTATTATCAATATGCGAACTGTGCAAACTCGCAGCAACGTATGTTGTGTTGTCCTGCATAATAAACTCTATTTGTCATTATTGTCGTAGTATCCATTCAAAATTTTCTCAAAACCATAGGTCATATCTCGTGGTCCAAGTATAAGAGCACTCTGGCTTCGTAACTGTTGTAACTGGTCCTAGATATCCTGGATACTGACACTGGGACCTACTTGCCGGTCACAAAGATGTTCTATTGGGGACATATCTGGGGATCTTGCTGGCCAAAAGAGTACTTCAACATCACGCTGATAGTTTATAGAGACACGTGCCGTGTGTGGACGAGCATTGTCCTGTTGAAAAATCGCACCGCTATGCTGTCAAGAACGCAGAATATCCGTGACACATCGTTGTGTCTTCAGAGTTCCCTCACTCATTACCAACCATGACCTAGCTTGCACACCATGACTCCAGAAGTAACACTGCTGTGCCTCTTCAGAATACTGGAAAATGGGACCTCTCCCCAGGTCGCCGCCAAACTCGCCGAGGTAGTGCAGCATGGACCGCTGATGAATGGCGTCGCATGCATAGTTGTTCTGCGCTACTTCGGATGACCATCGTTGGCAAGTATGGTGGAGTACTGGGGAGAGGTCTCATTCTTCCAATGTAGGGTTATTCAGGAGGAATGGTAAATATTGAAGGAGGTGGTGGTATGAACAATATTGAGTAAAAAAGTTCATATAAACATGTGTCCGATTTCCATTCGCTTTGCAGATACAGATGCTAGAAATTTATAATGAAATAAATCTCAGAAAATGATCAAGAGCACAGAAATACTTTACAGAACTACTTTATTCATGCAAAAAAACACGCATATTTTACAACTGTTTAAATTACTACCATCTGAGTTATTTCTATCAACGCCAAACAAGGTACCTGTTGCCCTCATCTGCCTCTACTTTTATTTGTGGATTATACTGTCATTACTTATGCTTTACTTTTTTTTTCTTTTCGCTCGACAGGATATTACTTTGTTGCATGTTTATTTTTTAATTATCTTTCAAGAAGTGATTTCGGCCTTTGAAACCGAAGGTTTTCTGCTTCGTAGTGGCCGATGTTTTTGATTATTGCAGAGTCTGCTGTTGCTGCTTTTAGGTAGAATTTTTCTGCTGCAGTCTTGAACCTCTCCCGTCGCTGCAGCGTGTTGTCTAGCACGTTGAGATCTGCTGTCGGGGGAGGTATAGGGCTCGTTTGAGCGCTCTGTTTTGCGCCACAAGAAGTTTATGAGATGAGTTTCTGCAGCATATCCCCAGGTCGGACAGGCGTATTCTATCACCTGTCGGATCAGAGCTAGGTTGACTTGTATCGCGCAGCGTGCTGGTAGTTTAGAGTTTGTGTTGAGGACAGGGTGCCTAGTCTTCCTTCAACTCTGGATTTGATATCCTCCATGTGCTGCTTCCACGTCACTCTTTCGTCGAGTTTTACTGCTATATATCTGACTACCTTCTTCTGAGGCATTTTTCCTCGGAATAGATTCAGGTGCCTTGGTGTCCCTCGCCAATGGAAAACAGTAGTCTGCGATTTTTCGGCGTTTAATTTTTACCCTCCACCGAGTGGCCCATTCTTTCGGCCTTTCCAGCGTCGCTTGAATACGTATTTCTTCACAAGTTTAAATTAAATTTTCACGTAACCAATTATCTAAAGCTAACATTGCCTTACCGATGGATCGCCTGCGCCGGTGACGTTCATTGGCCAACAAGGTCGTCGCACCTTACCCCATTATATTTTTGTGTGCGGGGATGGTTGAAACACGTTGAGTACTTAGAAAAAGTAAACACGAGAGACGAATTAATCGCTCGGATTGTAACCACTGCTACCCTCATAACACCACACCAAGAGGTACTCAGAAATGTTACACGTACTGCTGCGAAGAGAGGTGCTAAAAGTATTGAAGTTGATGGTGGTATTTTTGAATATTTCATTTAAAATTTTGCAAAATATGCGTGTGTTTTTGCATGAATCAAGTAATTCAATAAGTTATTTGTGTGCTCTTGATCATTTTCTGAAGTTTATTTTATGCATAACATTCCAACACCTGTATCTCCAAAACGAATTGATATCGGACACGTTTTTATATGAATTTTTTTAATCAATTTTATTCATATTACAACCTCCTTCAATACTTACCATGCTTCCTGAATCACCCTGTGTTGTTGTTGTTATTGTTGGCGGTGGTGGTGGTGTTGGTGTTGGTGTTGTTGTTTTGTGTGTGTGTGTGTGTGTGTGTGTGTGTGTGTGTGTGTGTGTGTGTGTGTGTGTGTGTGTGTGAAAGACACAGCGGTATTATTCCTGTGGGCAGTCGCCTCATTTCAACACAACCTAGCTTATAACACAAACTTCCTATTTCTGGAACGCTACTATTCTATGATACCCACTGCCAATCTGTACAATGTTCAACTCCGTACTGCTCTTGTTAACGCTACGACCGTGCATGTGTTGCTTCTGTTCGTGTTGCAGCGCGCCGAGACCCTGGCCGCAGAGGTGGACGAAGTGTCTGGCTCGCTGGACGCTCTGTCCCGCCGCCTGGAGGCGGCAGCGGCGTCGGAAGCGGACGTCGGTCCTGCGGGCGGCATCGCGCCCTTCAGGGAAGCGCGTGACGTCATGCTAGCTGACTCGGAACGCACTCTGCAGGCGGGTATGGTAACTGCGAGGGCCACAGGCTAGCTGAATGAAACCTAAACAAAATATAGGAAACAAGTCTTGAGGGTCAGTACAGGCGTCCACAAAGTTCTGCCCCCTTTACAATGAAACATAACTCGTAAACTACATAAGAGAACTTTGAGAGACGAAGAATATATTGCAAAAAAAAAATAACCTTATATCTCAATCTCGTATAGTTTACGAGGTATATTTCATTGTAACGGTAGCAGAACACCCTGTGTAACCAGTAGAGTGGACACGATGTTCAACATGTATTTCGGAGTATTGAACATCTAGTGGTTGTATCTTGCGCTCTCAACACTCTCGTTACACATTCCGTATCAAAGAATCCAAACCACCCCATTCTTAAAACTGTACTTCTGAATCACCGTTTTGTTTAGTACCGAAAATGGCCGGTACAAAATCAATGAAGCTTGCTACGCTTGAATGTTGTCGGATGAATAAAAATAGTGCTTCAACCCACTCCTTTCTTGGTAGGGTGCGGGTGAATCTAGGTTTACTTTAATCCCGGAAATTGTCGGCGTGAATTGTATGAAACTTGATACACGTTTCTTATTGTGTGAATAAAAATAGTGTATGGGTAAATCAATGCCAATTAGATCATGTAACGCAGGGGAATCTGCTAGTAGCTCTTATAAGACATAGAAAGTAATACTTCCGTTCACGTCAGCAGTGAAGCTGATACATACTGTATATGGGCCTGTGTAGGAGCCGACCTGCTGCAGCGGTGGCAGCAGTCGCAGTGCGAGTCAGCGGACACGACCGACGCGCGCGAGCGACTGTCGCGGCAGCTGGAGGCGGTGCGCGCGCGACGCGACCGCCTGCTGGCGGCGTCCCTGTCGCTGGAGGCTGGAGAGCTGGAGCGTGGGGTGGCGCGCGTCACCACCTGGATCCTGGGGCCCGCTGAGGCCAGGCTCAACTCGCACGAGGCCACTGGCGTCGGCGTTCCCGGCGCGCACGTAGACCGGCTCCGGAGGGACCACGAGGCGCTCGAGCTACTCTGCAGGGCAAGTAGTGCTGGCTGTGTGCAAAATCTCACTACTCTCATGCAGCCTTGTGAGTAAGCAGTAGCTTTCGAGCCTTCCATTTAGGAGGACGAACGGTGTTCAACTCCCACCCAGACTAGTTCCTCGCCAACAGTCCTATCATGGCTCTAATGACCTCGTTGCAGTTCAGCCGTAAATGTTTAATACATTGGTTCAAAAAAAATCTCCTCTTAATTCTGTATTCTGGAGAAAGTAGTGAGTATCAACCAACAGAAATCAAAATATCATGATACTATCTGTACCTATAATTTATTCTTGAAAGATATCAAATGTTACAAAGTTTTGGTTAAATCCAAATTTTACAAAAGTCTCGGATATTTAATCCTTGGAGTTTTAACTAAGGACGTTGGCACACCCATCCAAAAAACCTCCCTCTTTTCGGTCTTTACAGCTAGTTGAGGTCATTACAGACGGGAGAAGAACGGGAAGTAAGTCGGATATGGCCTTTTGAAGGAACCATCTTGGCATTCGCAGGGAGTGATTTCTGGAAACCATGGAAAACCTAAACCTGGTTGGCCCGAAAGGGATTTGAGCCTGCGTCCTCAGAAGGCCGTGCTAGAGAGTTATCTGTCACCCACCAAAAAAAAAGAAAGAAGCCTATTAATTTTTTTTAGTTGCAATGAACACATAGATAATATATATTACAACACCTTCATACATTCTTAGGGGCAAAGTATTGAGAAACCAACATTTATTGGTCACATTTGTTCACCTCTAATAATTCTACCTGCAAATCACTTTTATAATGAATTCTAGAGATGCATTATGAGTATAAAATTTAAAAACCTGCAAAAGATGGCGCTAGAATATATATCATAGTGAAATAACGGTGGAAGAGGAGGTGGAGCAGTTATGAGCCAGAAGAACAAAGATAATTTCAGAGGTTACTCTTTAAGAAGAAAACATTTTAATAATCAGTTTACACGAGTCTCGGTAAAAGATTTCAACATGCAATAATAAGGTAACTTATAATCATCCACTAGCTGATTGTTATAATTACTAGCATCGGAGAGGACAAATGTACAGCTTCAAATCTGGCAGACATGAATCGCGCAAAGTATATTATGCCAACCAGCGTTTACATGATTTTCGGTTCCCATCGTCTGTAGTAATGATTTAATTTGAACAGTCAAACTCGGAAAGATAATCATAAAACTGAAGATTGAAACGCGCTTCGCTGTTAACTTCTCTTTTAACCGTTATTTTTAGAACCAGGAATAATTCATATATATATTTTCAATTAAGGAAGGCTCAGTTTATCATAATTCCATTTAATAACAACGATAACTATGCTAAACCAACACCCGTCATACAATCTACATGGATCGTTGTTTAAGACTTCCTTTCCGAAAAATTACAGGTTCATGAATTGGTAATCTGATCTCACGAAGCGACGTCTACTTTTCAAGAAGTTTTGAGTTCATCTGTTTGTTTATAATGACCAGCGAGTTGTAACGGGAAATTCAAAGCACGTATATTTAATACTAGCTCGTACCCGCGACTTCGTACGCGTGGATTAAGAATTTTTTTGGCCAGAATTGAATACAGAAAGTTGTTGGTAACAAAGGATTGGTCCCAAACAACACCGAGTCGGCATAATATGACAGGGAAGCTATCACTATATCATTCTACCGTCGAACCTGTCTCTTGAAGAGAATCAATTTCCAACATATTTCTGTCAACATTCGATAAGGTCTCAAAATTTCGTGACTACAAATGTTAATCATACTGGAAAAAATGTCCTGTGCCCTTCATACAGATTTTCTTGTCAAATTCCATCGATATAGCCATTTAGTCGTCAAAGCGTAACAAAAAGACAGAGACTTACTTCCGTATTTATAGTATTATTATTGCGGTTCACACACACACACTGACTGCGAACAATCACTGAGGGAACAATATAACATAAAAAGGTTTACACTTACAACATTGCAAGGCTACCAACGATTTGCCTCGCATTGAACCCCTAAATTTGTGATGTCTACAGTTTAACATTCAATCCGAATAACCGACGGCCCAGGCGTGACTCTTACGATCAAAAACAATTTTTTAAAATCTTAGCCTCCACGGAGATTTGAACCGGAGACCACGACCCAAACATTAGTAAGCCAGTGCTTTAGCCACTGAGCTACATGACCGCTACACGGAAAAACAGTAGAGAGACCTCCATATCCAACGCGTCTGTCTATCGCCGTTCAGTAGTATTTCGAAATTATGAGACAACATGTATTATTTATACTGATAATTTTTCAAACAAATGTAGACAGTATTTTTCTCATTGTTTCAAAGGATAAGTGTGCAAAGTTTCATCGAGATCGGATGAAAACTGTGGATTTGTATGAAGAACAAACAATCAAACAAACATACATACATACATTCATCTTTATATATATATATATTCTCCATGGAATTTAATCTTTAATTGAACTTTATTGAATGCTAAATAATTTTATTAAGTTATTGCCTTTTTGGTATCAATCAGCCCCGTTACAAGATCTAACGTAAATACAGAAACTTATAAGAGCTTCAGAGATCACAGTGAGAAGATGAAACGTTCTTCCCTTCCCTTCAACAAAACTTCTCTAATTCCATCAACAACGATGTGAAATATCTAACATTAGAGAAAATTTAAATTTCAAAGGAACATGATACCTTTTTACAATAACGATACATGTATATATTAATGAATACAAATTACATTTCTTAATATCTTCATTGCTAAGCATTACCATAATCATTACAGTACATTTCCACGTAGCTACCATGTATTTTTATGCATCTGTCGTATTAGGGCACCAGCCTTTGTATTCATTCGTCAAAGAAATACCGTCAATCCCTAGAGCCATTCCTGCACAGCGGCAAACTGTATGCTGTTAATGTAAAGACCGCTGCTTGCTTTCAGACATGATACAGCTCCCTATTTACCCTCCCCTTGAAATCCTATGAATCCCATTCCAGCTCTTTTATTATTTTTGTTACTGATAGTGTTATGTATTAATTTCCAGAAACAAATCTAGCAGGCCCTCTTGCACCATCCCCAACTCCTGTATTTGATACCCAAACTGTGGGTCCCATACGACACCACCATATTCAAGCAATGGTCTGACCAATGTTTTATAACCCAATTCCCCTCTTCTCTCGTACGACGTCCTCCTCACTTTCACCAATACATGGAGGATTTTGAAATCTTTTCCTACTGCTGCCCAGAGTGTCTTGCCCAGTTGATTTCATAATCAAATGTTATGCCAAGATGTTTATACCTCAAGTCTTCAATAAACATTTCTTTCTCCACCCTACTCAAACTTTAGTTTTTTATCTTTGAAGATAATAATCTGACTCTTCTTTGCATGTATCTTCATCCCAAGCTGACTTATCGAGTTAGATGTACCGTCCAGGTCACCTTGCAGCTGTTCTTATTATTATTTATTATTAATTTTTAATTGAGATGGAGCTAACAATCTGGTGGCAATTACCCATGTCATTTAATCACCCTCCTTTTTTTAAATACCTTTTATAATTGGAGTGTTAATTTCCTCCCTCCATTTACTTTTCCAATTTACAAATTTTTAAATTCCTTAAGCGTTTTTAGTAAATTATTCATCACTTCACTTGGTAATTTGTTCCAATCCCAGACACCCTTACCAACAAAAGAAAATTTTCCCATTTCCTTATGCATGAAATCGAGCGCCAGCTTATGGCCATGGTCATCTTCCCACTTCCAAGCACTATTCATAATTCTTTGACCAATATCCCTACAAGCCCCATCACCAGTATATGCCCTGTACATTCCCAGCACTCTCTTCACCCGCCTGCTTTCCTCCAATGGCTCCTAATCCAGCTCCTTTGACATATCAGTTACTGACTGGGTCCTGCGATGATTTGCACAAACAAATTTAGCTGCTCTTCTATGTACACCCTCCAACTCCTGTATTCGGTAGCCAACATGTGCGTCCCAAACTACACCACCAAATTCAACTGTTATTGGTTATACAGCGTGAATGTCAGACGGGCCCGTCTTGTCTGCAGGAGACGTACGGGCTGTACGCGGAGCTGCTGCACCGGATCGACTCGCTGGAGCAGTGCCCCGATGACCTGCGCTCTCAGCGCGGCTTCATGGACTTCGCGTGCCGCTCCTTCGCCTCCAGGCTGGAGCGCCGTCGCAACGTTCTGATCACGGCACAGAGGTTCTTCAGGCTCGCCGACGAGGTGCGACTATCTAAGAGCGAAACTAGCCACAATTAGAAGTCCATGTTTACTTTTTGATTTGTAGATTGTGCTTTCACTACGTTCCATACTAGCATTAAATACAACAGATGCGACGCTGCGATTTAGTCGTTTATCATTTAAAGAGTTTTCGCTCGATGTGGAGCGAATTATCATCATTGGGGACCATCTCCAGTTTCCCGGGTGCGGTTAGTGAGCCTTCCAACGTTCCGAGCTTGGTGGTTATAGACAATCATCTTCCACTGTCTACTGACTAAGTTATCCATAACTGCTTCCCAATTCTAGCCTGCTCTATCTATATCCTACTTCAGTTGGTCCATTCATTTTCTTCTTGGTCTTCCAGCTGGTCTCTTCCCCGTTAGTCTTTTCCCAAATAAGCTTTCGGTAACCTTGTGCTATCCGTTCTTTTAACATGGCCAAACTATTTGAGTCCTTCTTCTATCTGTTGATTCAACTGTATTTTTTTCTGGAGAGTATTTCTAAGAAACTTTGTTTCACAGGCTTTGATGTGGTTAATGTCCTTTGAAGTTAGTGTGCATGTGTGGGAGATGATTTTTTTTCAGGGTGACTTTTGTCTTGAGGGACCCTTCATGTACCATTGTAAGTTCCGCACGATAATGAAAAAAGTTGGACCTTTTGGTTACTCTATTCACTATTTCGGACTCACTCCTAGCCATTATGCCATGGTAAATGACTTTAATCTGATGGTCTTGTAATTTTTTGTGGCAATCTGGATCTTTGGGCTTAGTTCAGTGCTAGTTTTTGTTGGGTTGAATGCGCAGTTTGGTTTACTAGATATAGTTCACCGGGGAACACTGTGGGGTTGAGTCAATCGCGAATACAATGTCTTTACTTAACAGAACCCAGAATGTTTTCGAAATTAAACTTTGAAGGTTTTCGTCGTTTATTTACAACGGCACACGTACATTTCCATTTAGTTTGTTCACCGAGAGTTGTTGCTTGGATTGTAGCATTTAGTTGAGTTATAGCCTGGTATCAAGATAACAGTGCATTTTTCAAATCATAACAACATGCAAAAATTGTTATCTCAGGATAACGTAACAATTGCAGTCTGTTTGGTAGTAGTGTCTAGTGATATGGATGAAAACAGTTTATTTATTCAGCTGTTCCAATGATAAATCCGACTTCGAGTCACCAAATTGACCCTTGGACCCACTGTGTAAATAAACTTTTTCACCCGTATCACTAGAGATTACTTTTGATCATATATAATAAAATTATATAAAATTATATCATCATCAAACCAGTGATAACCAATAAAATGTATCCCCACTTTTCGTGCCATATAAAGTTCATCTAAACATTCCATAAATGGCTTATAAATTCATGTTACCTCGTTGAATCATTCCACAACAAAGGTGATCTTCTGTCAAGTCTTGTATTCTACTTGCAGCAGATACTATAAACTATTGATGTCTGTGACATGAATTTATTTAGCAGTAGACAATATAATCAAGCGAAACATTACAATGGG
The DNA here is from genome assembly GCA_031002005.1 of Vandiemenella viatica. NCBI lineage: Eukaryota > Metazoa > Arthropoda > Insecta > Orthoptera > Morabidae > Vandiemenella > Vandiemenella viatica. The sequence continues at coordinate 223,823,918 of JARYHS010011408.1, read as the reverse complement.
GTAAGTACTTAATGCATCTAATTCGTTATCAGCTGCAAATGAAACTAACAATTAGATATCCTTACAGGTAACAATTTTCACTCTAGATATTTTGTGTAGAATTTCATGCCAGTCATAGTTACAACGCTGCCAGTCATAGTTACAACGCTGCCAGTCCTTACTGTATTTGTATATTCAATAAAGAACATTTGATAGTATTAGCGTTCTATGCAATACGCTGATCAAAGTAGAATGGAATGCTTCATATCACAAATACTACCTGATCTGTAATTATTACCGATTTCGATCAAAATAAAACTTAAGCTTCTTAATTTTGTCGTGTGCACATGGTGCGTCAAAAGGACTTGCTTGGTGTCGCAGTATCTGGAGCGATCCGACGAGTTGTTGGTATCACTGGAGAGGAGTGATGCCGAACTGGAACGCCGCCTCGACCAAGCAGAGGAGAACCTGCGACGGCTGCACGAGGACAGCGAAATAATAGGTGAGTGTGGTGGTGCGAACATAGCTGGCACCACTAACTTAAGCAGATACTGGGGAGCTTCGTCAGAGTGTACCAACCCTTATATTACCGATGTATTTAAAAGACTAACTGTTAGATTTCAGTTTACTGAGCCTTTGTGTCAAGTGTCCCTCTACAGATTTGGCTAAATGCTTTTCATCGTTTAGTAATGTGCCCCATTTATTGAAAACTAGCCCGTACCCGCGACTTCGTACGCGTGGATTAATAATGTTTTTGCCTGAATTAAATATAGAAAGTTGTTGGTAACGAAGGATTGGTCCAATACAATATCGAGTCGGAATAATATGACAGGAAAGCTATCACTATATCATTGTACCGTCGAAACTGTCTCTTGAAGAGAATCATTTTCCAGCATATTTCTGTCACCATTCGATAAGGTCTCAAATTTCGTGACTACAACTGTTAATCATACTGGAAAAAATATCCTGTGCCCTTCATACAGATTTCTTTATAAAATTCCATCACAACGATATAGCCATTTAGTCATCAAAACGTAACAAAAAGACAGTGACTTACTTCCGTATTTATAATAATATTACTGTGGTTCACACTCACACACTGACTGCGAACAACACCTGAGGGATCATTATAACGTAAAAAAGTGTACACCTACAACATTGCAAGACTACCTACGATTTGCCTCGTATTGCACCCCTAACTTTCTAATATCTACATTTTAACATTCAATCCGAATAACCTACGGCCAAGGCCTGACTCTTACGATGAAAAACAATTTTTTTAAATCTTAGCCTCCACGGAGATATGAATCGTAGACCACGACGTTCGTAAGCAAGCGCTTTAACCACTCAGCTGGCAGTCCACTACACGGAAACATGGTACGTTGATGTCCACATCCAACGTGTCTGTCTATCGCCGTATTTCGAAGTTATGAGGCAAAATGTGTTATTTATACAGATAATTTTTCAACCAAATGTAGACAGTATTTTTCTCGTTGTTTCAAAGGATAGGTGTGCAAAGTTTCATCGACATCGGATGAAAACTGTGGATTTATATGAAGAATTAACAAACAAACAAACAAACCAACATCAAACAAACATACATTCATCTTTATATATAAAGATTTGATGGCTCCTGATAATTTTAAAATACGCCGAAGTTACTCCGTTCATTTTTGCCGTGGTATCCGGCAGTAACATCACATGTAGATGCAGGGCCGGCGTTAGGGGGGGGGGGGGGGTAAGCGGGTCATTGTCGCCTGGCCTTTTGTAGAGCTAAAAAAAAAAGAAAAGGTCGCCCATTTTACCCCGGTTACCCCGGGCCCGAAGTTCCTAGCGCCGGCCCTGTGTAGATGGAATATAGAGTCTTCACGGGTTTGCAGTCGGGTATTTTCATAAAACGATGACAACGTTTCGACAACTTCGTCTGCTGTCTTCATCAGGTAAACGTATCTTGGTATGGAGAATCTGCAAGATCAATACGAAATTCTTTTGCAGATTCTCGATAGCAAGAAACGTTTACCTGATGAAGACAACAGAGTACGTTGTCGAACGTTGCAATAGTTTTATGAAAATTTCCGACTGCAAACTCGTGAAGACTGTGTTGCATTCATAGGGCGGGAAAATCTCCATTCACATATCCTACGTAGTTACTCAATGAGTGTATTTTCGATCGAAACATCTTAATATTAAGCATTATTTCCTTCAATATTTCATTAACGTGATATCGTTAAAAAAAATTGGCCGGAAATGTGCTGAAATGTTGGCTACGCGTCTTCCAGCGACAACAGTGCAGTACTACACTACTGTTGTTGTTAATGCGAAATTCCAGTGATTATTCAGCGAACTGTGACGGGGATACAGTTTATATGGACAACTGTGTTATTAAAAAGCAGTATAATTTTAACTTTGTATGCAGGAGATGTTAGATTAAAATCCCGAATCAACGAGCATGATATTGTTATGCAGTTAATAAATGATTGCCTTCACATTTTGGAAATAGGGTTAAAGCGAGCAGTACATAGTCATCAAAAATGTACATACTCGTTTGGTATAGGATCTCTTATTTAAAATATTTTTCAAAACTGTTGTACCTAGTAACTGAAACACTTGGTTAAATTTAGTAGTAGTGTATCAAGAAAATAATATTTAGCTGTATTCTTATTCACAAAATAATTTAGCCAGAATTTTTTACTTTAAATCCTTTCCTGTAATTTCCGAGATAGTGGGTGCTTAGAAGTCCTACCGAATGTTACAGCACTTTAACGATCCGCTTCTGTATAGTTCTTGTCGTAAGATCTTACATTTGCCCCAATTGTAGTTCACTTTTTTCTTCTTTAAAAGAAATGACATTACCCACTATAATTACTACGATTGGTATTTGTGAGTACATTCGTTTTGCATCAAATGCTTACGTATTTTTGACAGATTACATACTTAATAGATACAATTGATTGTTAATATAACTATTCCTGACACCAGATTCAGACCTGTGCCCGCAACTAATATTCCAGTGCATTTGGCTAACCAATGTTCACATGCATACCGAGTCATCTTCATCGACTGTTTCCAGCTTCTAGTTGAGTCTGCTTTATGCACAAGTCCCTCCATTTTCTTCTTTATTCCCATCACCTCTCTGCTACCATCTTGGTCCAGTCCTCTCCTCTCTTCCGTTCACAATCCTCCACTTTTTTTAGCCATCCATCCTTCTGGATAGTTTACCACGCGTTTTTATTTCGTGGATTCTACTTACAAGCTCATACTATCTTAGTCTTACCTTCTCTATAAATTCATTTTTTTTTGCAGTATGTCTAATAATTTCGTTCCTTATCCTGTCGATGTGTGATGCTCGTCAGGTGACCTGGAGCGCGAATGCGTGCGGGAAGGCGAGCGCCTGTCCGACCTGCTGGCGATGCCGGTGAAGGACGCCCTGGGGCGCCACCTGCCCGTGGAGCGCGCGGCAGACATCTCGCGCGCGCAGCGACTGCTGGACAGGGTGGCGACCCGCGCGGCCACCTTGCGCGACCGCGTGTCGCGCCACCGCCTGGCGCTGCGCCAGGCGGCGCTCGTCCGCTGCTACGAGGCGGACGCTGCGCAGGCGGTGGCGTGGCTGCGCCAGCTGGGAGCAGCGATGCGCGACCAGGTCGGCTGCACCGTCGCCGAGATACAGCGGCAGAAGGAGCGCCACCAGGACTTCCAGCACACCGCCAAGGTAGCCCATCCCCTCTCCTTGTCTTCACTTAATCTCTCCACCTTTTAACGTCACGGGAATACTAATATGGAAGGGGTGATCGGTGCGATTAAAATGAATAGTAATTATTAAGATGATTACTTAAAAATAAAGGAGAAAAATGGAACTTACTAGAGAACTGTAAACATTGGCATTAAGACTTAATTAATCGCAATATTTTGGTATATGGAGAGAGCGGAGTAAGGTAATAGAATAAGGTGAAGTGCTAGTAAAGCCATTTTTTGAAGAGAAGCTTATTTGACAGCCATAAGGTGAAGTGCTAGTAAAGCCATTTTTTGAAGAGAAGCTTATTTGACAGCCATTATGGGTTTCGACGCGCCGTTCGCTGTAACGTCAATCGCCAGACATGTATGCGCCTTGACGCAATTGCGGCCAACCAACCTTGTAAAATTAACACTGGTCCTCGTTAGGGAAGAGGTAGGTTTACCTCTCTGGTTTGTGTGTGGCGGGGTCAATTTTTTTAAACTGCTTTACGTCTCTCAACAGCGAGGTCTTTAGAGACGGGAAAGGATGGGGGCAAGGAATGGGAAGGAATTCGGCCATGGCCTTTTTAAGGAAGCATCCCGGCATTTGCCTGGAGTGATTTGGGAAACCATGGAAAACCCAAATCTGGATGCCCGGACGGGGATTCGAACCGCCGTCCTCCCGAATGCGAGGTCAGAACGCTATCCGTTACACCACCACGCTCGGTGCGGGGTCCATAAGTCAGAAGTGGTATGATGAGCCCCGTCGGGTTTGTTTGTCGAGGATGGTATCTCTCTCCAGACCTGAACTAAAGTGAAACCCTATCACTGATTGGCTTTAAGACTCCCGTTAAACGTGCGTGATAAAAGGCCTAACGGACGTGTAAGCGCTCTCTGTGTGTACAGTCCCATCTCAGTACAATCTCATCTGAATGTGTTAGCTCGGTTATTCAGTGGCATAGCCGCGCCATGACGACCAACTTGCCATGCTGCCAATAAGATAAGTAATACTCTCTCTCTCCTTGTGTTTAAGCTCTCTGTAACATGTGTGCAGTGATAACATTAATATGCGTGTTGTTGTAAAGATGATGTTGAAAGTTAACGAACTAATCAGATATTAAATCATATTCTGAGGAAAAGAATAGTAAACTCGTGAAGTTTTCATTGCTATTGTGCTATGAGTTAAAGATTTAATAAATGTGTAACTTGATTCCTATAATTTTATTGTAGTTCTCCCCAGTTTACCCCGTTAAGATTACTTTGGTATATATGGCTCTAGATGGGACAGTCTTTGGGGTGGAAGAAGTCTGATAATAGTAACAAAAACACCAAGGAATAAACGGGAGGTAACAGAAGAAGATTATGAAAAGTCCAAGCATGTAATAAGGACAACAGCATCGTAGTAGAGAGAAGCGGAGGTTACAATCTCCACAAGCACACTGCAACCACCATCCCGCGTTTTCTACATGACATTCTACAAAAATTTTGCTTTCCTTTGGAGTTCTTAAAATATAACAATTTTCACAAGATTCTCCCACGAAAGTCTTTCTTCAGATATTACTTGCAGAAGGTTGATCAATTTATATGAAGGTGGAGATGGTAATAATACTGATTAAGAATCTTTTTGACCTAGAATCGTAATTTCATTCTTCAGTGAGTTCAGTTTGGGTTTAACCTTTATGAATTACAGAATAATTCCTGTTTATTTTTCAACATTACCTTCATCTTCAATGCTAACCATAAAATTCGTAGTCTAAAACGACTGTATAAGCGTCAATTTCTGCTTTTCTAGCAGCTAACGAGTAAGTATTGGTCGTGATTGCCACGGTTGAGCTACTGCATCCTTTTCGCCATGAAGCAATCGCCCGGACATCTAGTGTTACTAATGGCTCGTACTTCCTCCTGGATTGTCTGCAGCGGCTCATGTGTGACGCGAACAGTGTTCGGTTGTACATCAAGATTGCTTTAATGAGCATTCCGCATTTGGGATTTTTCATCTCACGATTTTTCCATCGTCTCGTGCTATGTAGCAATAGTTATGCTACCTTATAGATGTATAATAGAAAACTGATGGGAAGTAGCATCTTAATATCTTTTTAGAAGCCATTTATCATTTTTCGCAATGTTTTGTGTTTGCTACACAACCGAAACATTTCAGTTTGAACAACAAGAAAAGAAGCAATATTATTGATTTGATTATGGACTAAAATTACCAATTTTCTTTCTTCTCTAACAAACTTCTTCTTATGCCTTCAAAATGCCTCTGCTTAATGAACTCGTATGGTAAATGAATATTAAAAACGTTTTATATACAGGAAGCTACTATTTTACAAAAGCTGTAAGTCTGAAGACGAACGATGACGTCATGTCGTCTTTGCAGTTAGAGAAACTATACGCTTCAAATTCTACTTGTCATTAGCCATTCTGATGTTGATAGATTATTTCTGATAATAGTTTAGTTAGATCGTGGCATCGGAGTTTATGTGACACGTTTGAGAAGATATGCTGACGGAATAACATCATAATGTGGAAATATTTGAGGAGCAATTTAAATATTTAGGGGTCATACAAAATCTAATTATCATGGGTAACTGAATTTTTATAATAGAAGAAGTGAATTTATTAAGCAATTTAACTAGGACTGAAATGGATGAAGTTGAATAAAATGAATAAATATCATAAACTAGTAGTAGCATATACACCATGTATAAAGTGTAATATACGCGTTAACACCCGACGAACTGGAGAATATGCTTGTATTGGTTGAATTCACTTAAACTTTATCATGTACAGCGCTCTCATTACGTTTGTTGAATAGTATGTTTGTTATTCTGTTCTGGTTTCTGAGAGTTTAATTCAATACACTTTTTTCTGTTTAAGTAATTACATTTCCCTATTCTACTACGACGTTTAGTCCCTAGTAATTCGATTTCTTCGTTCTTTAAATAATTTACAAGTTTTTCGTATTTTTCCCCCTCTTCCGTCAGCGTATCATCACCTACTTGGTATTTTTTTTTTTTAATTTTTTTTTGTCGTCAGTCTTTCGACTGGTTTGATGCAATCCTCCATCCCTTTCTATCCTGTGCTAACCTCTTCATTTCTACATACCCCTTACAGCTCACGTCCTCAATTATCTGCTTCATATATTCTAATCTGTCTTCCTCTACAGTTCTTACCTTCGACTGTTCCCTCCACTAACAAATTAACTAATCCAGCATGTCTCAAAATATGACCTACCAACCTGTCTCTTCTTTCTGTAAGCTTCTTCCACAAACTTCTTTTCTCACCCATCATTTCCAAAACTCGTTCATTTCTTACTTTGTCTGTCCACTTAATTTTCAGCATTCTTCTGTAGCACCACATTTCAAATGCTTCAATTTTCTTTCTTTCCGGTATTTCTAAAGTACTTGAACGTTTAAAGTATGTGAACGTGTGACTATCGAAAATTACCCACAAGCAGTGAGGAATTACAAAGCATGTTAAATTATGAGATTCACGTAGGAAGGCAAAAGGAATTTTATGAAGATGACGCAATGTTGACGGTCAAGTTCACTTTTAAACTCCAATGAATGCGAAGACTAATTCAACAACAGTACAGTAAACATACTCTTCCTTGTATTTATCCTCATTCCATGTTTGACCTACTTTCTTTAAATTTAGGACTTAATTAATAAAGCATGTGCAACAAACGTGACGTCATGAACGTTATGATCGCCTCCCCTCCTTCCCCCTTATGGTGCCAAGTAACGCGTTGGAGACTGGGTACTGTCTCCCTCCCTTTAACTTTCCAGTTTATGTGTGACGTAATTTATGAGTGCCCCCTTGTTGTGTTTCATAATTTAGACCCTTTCCGACATGTTTCTTCTCTAATATTAAGTGGTACGGTATGTATATGGGACAGGGTTCGTACGAGTACGGTCGCCAGCTGCTGCAGGCGGCGCTGGCGCTGCGGCAGTGCTGCCACCTGCCGACGGAACCCAACAGCGAGCTGAGCGTCGCCCTGGACGCCGTGTGGCGCCACCTGGACGCCGCCGCGCAGGAGCACATGACGAGGCTCAGAGTGTCCGCCGTCTTCCACCGCAGCGTAGACCAGGTCAGCGGCCATCCATCAGAGTTTTTACAGAGTACAAATGCACATTTTAAAATAAAAGCTTACAATCTCCATTAAATTAAAAAAAAAAAAAAAAAACATAATTTAGTACACTAGTTGGCTGCATCCCCCCGAAGGAGGCATACTAAGCCATTGTGTCAGAGGAAGGACGGCCAGTTCCTTTCCTCTGGGTCCTACAATATAACGTGGAATCCGAACCACGGAACGTGCTGGCGTTGCTCATTTATTCAAATACAACTCTTAAAAGTTCCTGGTTTCCAGTTTTCGAATGGTAGACCCCCATCTAGGCGGGACATCCGGAAAAAAGATTTCCTTAGTTACAGTGAACGAAATATTGCAAAGGTAACAATTCGTATATGGAGGCCTTACAGAGTAATTTACTGTCTTTAAATGCCAAAATGCACTTCAGACGTCCCTCAGCAACGGAAAAATTATTTCACATTCTACATCAAACATTACAAGGTAATGTGTGAGTGGAGACTTTCCCGGCGTACCGATGCAACAAAATCTTCTCGGGTGTCCAGCCGGATGGTGGTGTAAAAACCTGATGAAGACAGCAGAGTCAGCTGTCGAAACGTCGTGTTTTTACACCACCATCCTACTGGACACCCGAGAATATTTCTCGTCATTTTTATCTCGAATATGATCCTAACGATTGTAATCAAATCGTCTTTATTTACCGTACTAATCAATATTGCGAGCACCTTTGTTCAGAAAAGGATTGTTCGCTGTAATGTTTATGACATCGTTTCGGTTTTGAATATATGAGTAGGAATGATCCGTAGAACGAACGGCTATAACCTATATGAGAGAGGATAAGATAGCTATCGATGAATTGATTTTTTCTCGAAAGCTAATGGCCGGAGCACAACCTATTCTTTTAATCCCATTCCTCCTGTTGTTTTCCGAGCCTGAATGTTTCTATACAGATCGTAAAGAAACTGGTTATCCGTGCTAATGACACCGCCTTCATTTTAGAATCTAATTCACAGAATTCAATTCGGATTTCCGTATCACTGTATCTTGGGTAGTTGAGAGGGCTTTACAGCTCGTAGGGATCGAGATCATTAAGGCCAGTAGAGGATCGGGAAGGAATTCGGTCATTGTGTAGTGGAAAAAACCTTCAATTTATTCGCTTCAAGTGATTTCTAGGTGCCATGGAAATTCTAAATGAACTCCCGTCCTCCGAATGCCTGGCCCAAACGTTAAACAATATCCTAACACGCTATGACTTTTTTCTTCATTTCTTTCTTTAAGCTGTCTACTCTATTAATAAATCAAAATATTCCTCATGTTAATCAAAATCATTTAGCTGTGAATTCTGTTAAAAATTGTTGTTAGGTCGGGCAATAATTTCCACAATGTGTTCATTTCCATTTTTACCACTTAACTTTCGACATCTTTCTATTCCAACACATTTAAAACTGTTCAGTTATTCTTCTGAAATTCTCTAAGTCTAAACTTCAACTCTATTGCTAAATCATCCATCAGTTGTAATTTTACGCCCTAAATCAGAAAATATTCTTACGACATCTACTTAATTTTTTCATTTGGTACAATCGTTATCACACATGCTAATTACTATCCACACGAATGTGACTTTTTCGTGGTTTATTCACGTTCCCTCCAGCTGACATTGGGTTAGGATAGGCTGGAACGACAAAAACAAAAAAAACAAAAAAAAACGGAGTGTTCGCCAAACTAAAATTCTGTCAGCAAGTCGTTAAGACCAGACAAGAAAAGTGATGCATACAGAAAATTAGTTTTTGATGTTGGATGTGTCTGATATAAGAATCTGATATAAAGAACTCAGTATCAACTATAATATCGTCTGACAATATAATCATGGGACTAACAACTTCTGGATACAGGTATATAGGAATGCATTCCAAAGTTAATTCCGGTAACACTGTCGCTATATCACGGTGCCCCGTAGGTGATATCGTGACATGTGACATGTGCATATATTGGGATTTGCAACTACACTCCTGGAAATTGAAATAAGAACACATTGACGCCGGTGTGTAAGACCCACCATACTTGCCCCGGACACTACGAGAGGGCTGTACAAGCAATGATCAAACGCACGGCACAGCGGACACACCAGGAACAGCAGTGTTGGCCGTCGAAGGGCGCTAGCTGCGCAGCGGTTGGGCACCGCCGCAGTCAGTGTCAGCCAGTTTGCCGTGGCATACGGAGCTCCATCTCAGTCTTTAACACTGGTAGCATGCCGCGACAGCGTGTACGTGAACCGTATGTGCAGTTGACGGACTTTGAGCGAGGGCGTATAGTGGGCATGCGGGAGGCCGGGTGGACGTACTGCCGAATTGCTCAACATGTGGGGCGCGAGGTCTCCACAGTACATCGATGTTGTCGCCAGTGGTCGGCGGAAGGTGCACGTGCCCGTCGACCTGGGTCCGGACAGCAGCGACGCACGGACGCACGCCAAGACCGTCGCATCCTACGCAGTGCCGTAGGGGACCGCACCGCCACTTCCCAGCAAATTAGGGACACTGTTGCTCCTGGGGTATCAGAGAGGACCATTCGCAACCGTCTCCATGAAGCTGGGCTACGGTCCCGCGCACCGTTAGGTCATCTTCCGCTCACGCCCCAACATCGTGCAGCCCGCCTCCAGTGGTGTCGCGACAGGCGTGTATGGAGGGACGAATGGAGACGTGTCGTCTTCAGTGATGAGAGTCGCTTCTGCCTTGGTGCCAATGATGGTCGTATGCGTGTTTGGCGCCGTGCAGGTGAGCGCCACAATCAGGACTGCATACGACCGAGGCACACAGGGCCAACACCCGGCATCATGGTGTGGGGAGCGATCTCCTAGACTGGCCGTACACCTCTGGTGATCGTCGAGGGGATACTGAACAGTGCACGGTACATTCAAACCGTCATCGAACCCATCGTTCTACCATTCCTAGACCGGCAAGGGAACATGCTGTTCCAACAGGACAATGCACGTCCACATGTATCCCGTGCCACCCAACGTGCTGTAGAAGGTGTAAGTCAACTACCCTGGCCTGCGAGATCTCCGGATCTGTCCCCCATTGAGCATGTTTGGGACTGGATGAAACGTCGTCTCACGCGGTCTGCACGTCCAGCACGAACGCTGGTCCAGCTGAGGCGCCAGGTGGAAATGGCTTGGCATGCCGTTCCACAGGACTACATCCAGCACCTCTACGATCGTCTCCATAGGAGAATTGCAGCCTGCATTGCTGCGAAAGGAGGATATACACGGTACTAGTGCCGACATTGTGCATGCTCTGTTGCCTGTGTCTATGTGCCTATGGTTCTGTCTGTGTGATCATGTGTTGTATCTGACCCCAGGAATGTGTATATAAAGTTTCCCATTCCTGGGACAATGAATTCACGGTGTTCTTATTTCAATTTCCAGGAGTGTAGTTCTCACTTCGGCTTAGCCTTTTCTCATGTTCTCCAATCTAAAATGAATCATTACGCGTCTCTATCATCAAAAAGATAATTATCCCCAACAAAACAATTCAAAATTCTGAAGGTGTTTGCCATGTACACGAACAAGTGCCCATATGCAGACAAATAATATTTTCCCTAACAATATGTCCCTATTTCTTCACATCGAATGGCAAGGGCCGTTTAAAGTGTTTTCTGTTAAAGTGGTCATAAGACTAAATTTATGAGCAACGTTGGCTTAATCCACAGTAACAACGTCGGTAAATATTATCAATTATTACGTAATGCAAAGAGAATATACAGAAGTTACAATTAGTTGAGGAAATTTATAGACGAAAGTAAAATATCTACGTATGATAAAACCACCACCAAGTTAAACTACTCTGAGTGTAAAGCATTAACATAGTCCTAGACACGTTAATGATAAAATAAAAAAGGGCTAATAAAATGTTTGTTTCATAAACAAAACAATCCAGACTAGGTGGTTCACAAATGGAGGGCAATATTATTAGTAGGATCTACCAAAACACTGTTAATCCTTACACAGTGGACTCCTACAGCCATTAGAATCAAACATGTATTGTTTGTAATTGCACAGTAGTTTCAGTTAGATCATACTATACAAATCCATGCAAACCAACTTAAAACCTCTCTAATTCTTTTTTTTTTTTTTTTTTTTTTTGAAAATTCGTAACCGAAACGTATCTAAGGAATTTCTACAAATCGTAAATTGACATTCCGCAATGGAGATTGGTTTGATACGCGGTAAATCCCATAACATCAATAAATATTACTTTCATATTTTTTTCTGTGTGACTGCGAGGATTTGTTTCGAATGATCTAACGGGGAATGTGAATCAGTTAAAAGATATTTTGTTCCTTCAGAGAATGAAGCCTGGCGACACGAAGAAAACTTACGCAGTCTAATTCTGGAGAAGTTGGCGTTTGAACTCGCCGTAAAGTCATACATGATTGGTGCAACACCTCGGCTAGAAACTCGAGTCAGTTTGGTTACTTACCAACTCTGAGATAGCGTCCAGTCTCATCTTACACAATATTTTTATCTTCACAAAAACATACTGCTAATTTCTCGCAGCAATGAGATTTCGTAATGCATTATCATTATCATAATATTATTAACGAGCCACAAAGCCCATCAAAACGGGTTTACCGGAGTGTTCTGGCAATTAATTTCTTTTTAGTTGCTTACCAAAACAGAATTGTTATAAAATAAAGCTCAATGTGCTGTAATTTCTCGTTCCTTGTGATGTAATAAAAAGTTTCTTGTCAACGTGGTGTAGGTCTCATTTCACTCTAATCACAATCTTCGCTAGTATTGCCGCTAGAAAATCAAAGCTTCAATCACATTCGAATTAATATGTTACCTGTATCGTTTTCAGTGTCATCATGAATCGCGATATAAACTTGATCCAAATTCTTCGCGTATTTTTACATCTTTATTTTTGATTATCTGTGATGAAAATCGATGTTTTAACAGATGACATAGCTTATATGCGGTTGAAATAATGTCCACAGTGAAAACGATGGATACTAAAATAAATCTTAACAATTTATGTTATGCCACGTAATATTAGTTTTAATTGTGGTTAAGCCCACATAGATCGTGATCAATTTGGAACTTCTTTAATTCAAACCAAGTAATGATTTCAGTAAAAAAAAAAAATCAAGTGATGATGATAATAATTTGTTCGGTGACATTTTGCCTACACACATACTTTCGCATTATACTAATTTTCAACTTAAATTTTTTCACTGTTAGAGATAAATTCCGTATTACTTCTCTCAATAATTTCTTCGTGTCAGTGATTCTTTAATTCCGAGGGTAGGCTGAAAAGAAATGCAACATGCATGTAGAGTGACCTATCAAATGCGACGCGGTGGCATGCGGAAGAAACATTCCCCATCTATGCGCATGCATAGTAGTTTAACTCTGCAAGTATATTTTGAAAAGCAGAATTATGGAGACGTGTTCTAGTGCTATGTCAACGCGAGTTAAACAGCGTGATGTTATTGAATTTTTAACTGCTGAAAAAGTGACTCCTGTTGAGATTCATCGTCGGTTAAAGGCTGTTTATGGTGACGATGCTGTTTATAGATCTACTGTAAATCGATGGTCAGTAAAATTTCCTTATTGCGAGCCTGGAAAAGCCATAATTATTAATGAAAAACGCAACGGAACTCCGATCCCTGCCACAGACGATAAACATCGCAAACTTGTCGCCTATTTGATTCAAAATCACCGCGAATCATTCAAAAAGTGTTTTACAAACCATTCTGGAATATCTAAGGAACGTGTCGGCTTCATTACTGAACAATTGGGATACCGTAAAACCTGTCCACGATGTGCGCAACTGAAAAGGCTCTGCGAAACCTGAAGTTTGAACCGATTCCACACTCTCCTTACAGCCCCGATCTTGCGCCTTGTGATTTCTATTTTTTTCCCCTCTACTCAAGAGAGTTGGGTTATCATTATACCTTGGACGATGAGGTGAAAGCAGCTGTCAAATCCTGGATTCGAGTAATGTCAGAAGAATTTTTCAGTGACGGAATAAAAAAAAACGTGTTACATGTTGGGAGAAATGTGTTAGCTTTAACGGTGTAAGTAAATACGATTTTGAAGCTTAAGAATTTTACATTAATGTACACACTTTGACAATAAATTTGGCCGCCGCTGAAAAATTCTATCACTCTTATTTTGCAAAATCTGACATCAATGTCCTCCCAGGAAACAGTAATGTAATACTGACGAGCCACTGCGTTTCTGTTTCTTAGCATGACATTGATGTAGGATTGTGCAAGATAAGAGTGATAGAATTTTTCAGCGGCGGCAAAATTTATTGTCAAAGTGTGTACTTTTTGCCCGATCTTGCTACTTGTTTTTATTTGTGTTTTACAAACGTGTGCATTTGTTTTCGGCCTACTCTCATAAAAATTACAACTTCCGACTCCTTTATGCCCAAAAACAAATGCTGGTTTATTGTCATGGTCAAATTTACTCTATCACATTTTACATCTAATTCTTCTTCAAATATCAATTGAGGCCAGAAACCAAGGTATGCTTCCAGTCTTTCAACAACTACCAATCTAGCTCCATTCTTATATGAATTAATGATTGTGGTTTTTTTTTTTTTTTTTTTAACTGCTTTTCGTCTCTTTTTAACATCGAGGTCTTTAGAGACGGGAAAGGATGGGGGGCAAGGATTGGGAAGAAATTCGGCCATGGCCTTTTGAAGGAAGCATCCCGGCATTTGCCTGGAGCGATTTGGGGAAACCATGGAAAACCGAAATCTGGATGCCCGGACGGGGATTCGAACCGCCGTCCTCCCGAATGCGAGGCGAGAACACTAACCGTTTACACCGTCCCGCTCGGTGATTGTGTTCCATGGTAATTTCCGCAAAAAATACTGTTCTTCTTCGTATCTCTCAAATTCCTCTATTTGATAATCATAGTATGGTTCCCATTCAAATTAAACAAACTCAATCAAGGTTTTTCAAGTACTCGTGGTAAAATTGAACTTGACGCTGAAATTTACTTGCCTTTGGCTGACAGACATTTACGAATCTTTTAGCAACTGTTAAGCCAACATTTAACAAATGGCGCATCCGTTACGAAAAATACCAGCTATATATCCAAGGCTACTAACTCCGTAACGTTGTAATCTATGTGCCCATATTAAGCTCTCATTTAAGCAACACTAATAATCTGAATATACGACCTGAACTTAGTACGAGCAAATACTTCCACCGCTCATCACCAATGTTGAAACTAGTGCACTGTTGTTCCTTAATATCTCTCTTTAGGGTATTTATTGCTTACGCATAAACTCAGGAGACTTGTGCCCTGCGCTCATTCCAAATATTTCATGCAATTTTACTCTCACGCGTCATCAACGATTGGTTGGACAATTGGCGAAGGAGTAGGCTCAGATTCAACGTAATCCGACATACTACAGAGATAATATGAGTTTTCAGAGTTCTACACTTGTAAAAATTGAAGCGTCGAAGTTTATGAGAACGATCTGGTATCTGAGTTGGTTAAGGCGGCGGACTGGGGGTACAGGTTTCAAATCGTGATCTACATCAAAATTTTTGGTGATTCTTAAACTGATCTTCACCTATGGCAATGTTTTGCTTCCTTCATGCGGAGTACATTAGGACACTCCTTGGTTTGTATTCCACGCTAAATTGTAGGTACATTTACCCAAAATTACCAGATAAATTGAGGGTAGTCACGGCAGAAGCAGACCGCGCAGCAAATTGAAACACTGTCATTAGGCTGCCTCACAACCCTTCAAGAGCCATACGCATTTGTTATTATTATTACCATAATTTGCGAAAGGACCCTATCGGATCACGCAAAGCCTTGACTCTCATCGTGGCTTGCAGTTAAGAATTTAATTGCAGTGGGGAGCTAGCTCAGATGGCATTTTCCCCATTTCCTTTTCTCGCCTACTTTTTCCATCTACTAACTTCAACTTTCAATTCTTTTAGCGTTTTTAGTAAATTGTTCATCATTTCTGTCAATAATTTTTTCCAGTCCCTAACCCCCTTCTCTACGAAAGAAAATCTTCTCACACCTTGCACCGGAAGTAGAGTGTCAATTTGTGGTCATGACCATCTTTCCCTTCCACGCACCTCTCCTAATTCTACCACCAATAACTTTCCACCCCTCATCATCAATATATACCTTGTACACTCCCATGATTCTTTTCACCCTTCTCCTGTCTTACAATGAATCATTCCAGCTACTTTATCATATCACTGAGTGATTGCGTGCTGCAGTAATTTCCAAAAACAAACCTAGCAGCCCTTCTTTGCACACCTTCCAACTCCTGTATTTGATACTCAAATTGTGGGTCCCATACTATACTACCATATTCAAGCAATGGTCTGACCAACGTTTTGTAACTCAATTCTCTTACTTCTCTGTTAGCTCCCCTCATCAATCTCTCCAACAAGTGAAGGATTTTGAAATCTTTTTCTACTACCTGACCAATTTGTCCTGCCAGTTGAGTTTGTTATGAAATGTTACGCCAAGATATTTACACTTCATGTACTCAACAAGCAATTCTTCTCCCACCTTGTAACCAAAATCAATCTTTAGTTTTATTATCAGTGAACCTAATAAGCTTACTCTTCTTTGTATTTATCTTCATCCCATGTTGACCTACCAAGCTAGATATCCTGTCCAGATCATCCTGTCGCTGTTCACAATCTTCTAACGTTTTTATCATCTTATATAGCATTAGGTGATTCAAAAAAACCTAACTTCTGATAGTTATTCAATATTGCCACTGGGTAGTTAGAACCAAGGATTCTCAGTTCCTTGAACAATGGGAGAGCATAATTGTTGCCATCTGTCTACGATTCGTTTTCTATTATATACGCATTATCGTGCAAAATGATAGGTGGGTTGCGCAGAAAGTGTTGCCGCTTCTATCGCAATGCTGGTCGCAGGTGATGCTCCAAAAACGAACAGTAATACTGTGCATTGACGGTCTGCCGATGTTCCTGTTTCGAAAACATAGTGACACCGTTATGTTAGACCGCTCGCTCACAAGTGACTGCGTTTCCCTCGATTGTGCGCACGCCGGGGACGTGGGACGGCCGAGTCCATTTGCTCGGAGGTAAGATAGGTATGTCAACAACTTGTGCTATCAGCGACAATAGTAGATTCCATTGCATAGTGTCTCCACAGCAGTGTTTCCACTATTTAAGTTCCAACCCTCGTATGTAATTTCGTTTGGAAAAATGTATATTAGGCGAAGATAGGGGACCGTCCCAGTATTCGCCTATGTGATTGCAGAAGACCTTTTAAAAACCTCAATCGGGATGGTTGATACCCGGGGTCCAGAACTAGAATCTGGTCCCGTTGTACGTCCCCGATCCAAAGTGGTGGCATTTTAGTGGGCGTAGCTACACTGCCGTGTCCATCCTCACTTATATTTACTTACTTATTACTTTAGTTATTCTCAACAACCAATCATAGGCATATGATTACTTGTCGATCTTAGTAACTGCTTCTTGATACCCCAGTTCTTGACGATGAGAGACACTTTCAAATTTTCAAGATTACTGTAATTTCTGTGTGTTATCGGAATGTGTGAACTGGCAGGTTAGCCACACGTCATGTGGATATGCCCTCAGCACTGCGAGCAGCTGCGGGAGCTGATAGAAGCGGCGGCTGCGTCGTCAGCGGTGAGTGGCGGAGACGAGTCGGCGGGCCCGTGCAGACGAGCGCGCGTCCAGAGGCTGCTGGCGGCCAGGGAGAAGCTGCTGGTGGAGGTGGGCCGCATGGTGCGACTCGGCCGCCTGCTCAGGACGCGCCTCAAGGAGCCGCTCACCACCGACCAACCCGCCGCGGGGTAAGAACCTTAACATACCTTCATTTTGAGGTTCCGACAATAGTAAGTGCGAGTCAAAAAAGGACTTTACCACTTTTGAATGAATAGAAATTTGTTGAGGTAATTTACAGAATCTGTAGATGTGTCATTTTGTAGCAAACAACCTCAAGTTTGATGCACTACGTGCATCAGTACACCATTCCGCCACCAGGAGCGCCAGCTTAGTGCACAGTTAAAATGGCTACTTTCACTGGTGCGGAACGTGCTCGCTGTGTGTTTTGGTTTGACACCACTGGATTTCTTTCTCTGGGGTTTTCCTCCCCTATCAAACAATTTGGCTGACCTGAAAAATCGAACCTACGCTACCATTGCACAAGATACGCCCAATTTGCTGCTAAGGGTATGGCCAAAATGGTAATTAACACTTTTACGTGAAACTTCAGATTGTTTGCTATAAGATGAGACGTCTACCGATTCTGTAAGATATCTCAATAAATTTCTATATCATTCGAAAGTTCTAAAATCCTTTGTGACTCACCCTGTACTGTCTACCGATTCCTACTGGTCCGAGCGCAGGTTTGACACCGGTAACTGGAATGGATGGTTTTGGATAATTGGTGTTTCTACTAGTCTAGCTTTTTGATAAAGGTGGAAAACCCGATTATTGGGGAGACCCAAAAAAACATCATATTCAAGTGTGTGGCTTTGGAAGACTGTGTGCCATTTTTGCTATACTACTATCATATATGCAAAATTAACCCTGTCTCTCTGTTTGTTACATTTTAACGGCTAAAAGGCTAAATCGATCATGTTTAAATTTGACTAGGAAATACTGTGTATCATTATGAAGACGGAGTACACTTTTTCGGGATAAATAACATATTTTGTCATTTAATTTTGAAAACTAACAGTGACAGACAGACGAATAGCGTGTGTCTCTGTAATATTATATCAGTTACTCAGGCTTTGTTTCTCTCGCTGTCAGTTTCTGTATGATCAGTTCATAAATTTCATTTGCAGACACAGCTTATTATGTAGTATAGATGTGGATTTGAGCTGCATCAGGTTGTTTTTTGTGTTTACCTAAACACCTGTACACCATCAGAACATTCTGTATTATATTATCCTGACTCTGCGCTTTTGGAGACACCTTTACCTAACTTACAGCTTTCTGTATCCAACTCTTGCAATAAATTTCTAAGTCCAACCATACGAAGTCGCGTGTAACAGCTAGTTTAAAATAAAAGGATTAAAAAAAACTGTTGACTCAGTTTGTAAGGAAATCTATATTATCCAGCCGCGCCACATGTTCCAAACCGCTTGACCCTTAACCACTATGTTTTTCTTGTCATAGGTGGTCTATGAAGGTGATGAAATTTTGTTTGTGAAATGTTGTGGAACTCGTTTTGCGTACCAGTCATAAGCATCTGGCATCGCAGCAGCTATTATTGGAACCTGGCCACGTCTCTGATGAATATGAGAGGATAGATATTGTTATTATAATCAGCTCTTGACAGTAATGTGTTTTGCGCATAGAAAGCTTACGCCAATGTCACCTGATAAACTTAAATTCCCGTACTTGCGCTACAGTTTACGACTGCGACTTTATTCATGAATGTTTTTCCTTCCTGGCAGACATGTTCGAAAGCTTTGCTTAACTCCAGAAGAAAAAATTACGTTATTGTAATTAGTTCTTTCATCTATCCTGCATCTCCCCAGTGAATTTCTATTTTATGTAGATACAGCATCTACCAACGAAGTAAGTTGCACTTCTTGATTCCAAACAGGTGTACTATGGACAAGGTACGGCATCTAGAGACCTTACCTAGTGGATGAACGGTTTAAGTTTGACCCTATGTAGCTCATTCAAAATAGATTTTTTGTTAATTTTTCTCAAATCAGTACTTGTGGTTTACTACTTTCTCTCTCCAGTTCGGTTATGGCTGAAAATTTAGTTGGGAATTGGTACTCCACTCTCGCCTACTTCCTACTAATACGCCGTCTTTTTTTCTATCTCTTATCTGGCCACTCCACGCAGCAACCGTGAGGGAATCTCGAGCAGAAAGACTGACAGTGTCGCACTTTGTTACCAACTCAAGTTTATTATCAAACTTGACATACCTAAATCTAATGCAAACTCTTATAGAAGCGAACGTGGGAAGTAGTCTTGTTTGGAGAATAATTGTGTTCCAAGCTTCGTCCGACCATTCACATTTGGACTTTGTATGGTTCCCAGAAATTCCTTCCCGTTCCTCGTTCCCAGTGTCCTCCCGTCTCTAATTACTTGACGTCGGTAAGCCGTAAAACCTTAAACAAAAGGAAAGTTTAATGATTATTCTATCTACAAAATTAAACCGTTTTTAAACGCAAAAAGTTATTAATGCATTGGGTGTCGTATTACAGCAAGCATCAACAGCGACAAAGGAATCATTTCGCTGTTGCATCAAATTATGTAATTCAGGAATTATTTCCTGCAAAAAAATTCATCACACACTATTGTAACTCGTCTATTGGCTTGCTGCAGTTGCAAGTTCTTCTCAGATTAGTTTATTATCATTGCAAGAATAGATAAACTTATGCTTGAAAACGGAAACGAATGTTTCGTTAAACTTAACATGCGAGTAGTTAATAAAAACTGAATCATTCGTTCCCATCTCGAGAAGGCTGAATCAACTCTTTGACGGAAGTCTGTGAGACCTCAAGCAACTGCTGACAGCTTTACTTCGCCACGCATCCTGTAAACTTCTTATATTTACTCAGCTAGTCCTTCACATGTGATGTCTCATTCAGCGAGAATTAAATATCTACCTGTTTTTATTTCCATTGCATTATTATACGATGCTGTATACAGTAAGTGTATTTAGTTAACATTAAATCTCCATGTAAATACCAGTTCTGACATTTACGTACCTTGACATTCATTAGTGATTGCATTGTTTAACGAACCAGAAATTTCATAACAAAACTAAGGATTCTTTTCTGACGAAATCTTTATTTTTCGCAGATATTCCTATTCGTAACAATGGTGGAGTGCAAAAAAACGAAAGACTATAATTTTCTGTTTGACGTTTGCGATAATACCATTAAGTAAGCCACTTACAAAACGTGCACCCAAGCAAAAACCACAGACCTTTTACTGATGTTATATCAATAATTGTTTGCGTCTCCCAGGGTAATGCTGAAGCTAGGCAAAAGAATGTATTCTGACATCTCACACTAGTAGCTCTCGACATCACTTGTTTAAAACTATGTGCAGTGGAGTTTAGTATTACTTTTTAAGACAAGGATTCCTAGCAGCTTGTTGAGACCTTGCAGACTAACTTGTAGTTCACTGTTCTCTGGTAATTAGTAATTTTGTTATTTATTTTCTTAGGACATAGTTATCTCTTTGAGTCAGACGCCTGAACATGGTGTTAAATCATGTTTTACCTCAAGCTTATATAAAAACGCCCCGATAAAGAATTGTAATAATTATTCGAAATTCTTATGAGAAATTTTACCGTTGCTCAGAACTTTTTAGACCTTTTTTAATTGTAAGTTTTCGCGCTTCTTCCATTTAGCACCTCTCTTATAAAAGACAAAGAAATTTTTAACGTTCTTCCAAGACGCTAAGCTTAGGAAACTTTTGCTGAAGAAAGATGTAAATGTTCCATGTTTTGCTATCGAAACCTCAGTTTTTAGATTCTCGCAATTTCTGTTTAATTTTTGTTTTTGTAGACTTCAACCACTGGCATAGTTTTGTTCCCGCTTCTGGTGTTTTTTAACATTAATCTCCACTTCAGTTTGTAATTTGTACTTTTGTCGAACTACAATTTTCTTACGATAGCGCAGGTATTCCAATTTGAATCTTCTTCACACAAATAAGGAAATTTAAATACGAAATACAGTGTATACAAATTGTATTCCTTGAAAGCCAGCTAGAAGTTATTAGAGAAGCGCTCTGAATAAAAAAAACTTATGGGGCAACGATGTTTTATGAAGGATATTTTTTTTTAATGCTACATGCCCCTTTGTACATATTTGTTTTAAAACCCACGCACGTTAAATGGAGATAAAGATTCCAAGCTTTCCCAAATACTGAAGTTTTCAGTAGAATCAAGAATATGACAGACAAGAACAATAATGAAGAAACTGGTAAATATTTTTTTTTCCTTCCAGTATATATCAACCAAAACCCTTCCAACGAAGTAACATCAATAGTTTTTATTATTATATGGCCATCGGGCTAAATTACAAAAGGCAAAAATTATAGTATGAGGTACAAAGTTTATAAAGAACAGCAGTTGGTCGGGATGATAACTTCAAGAAGTCATTGCCGAATTCTTTCCTGTGCTTTGCCACCAGGTCTTTCCCGCAAATAATGACGTTGACGTAAATCAGTAAACAAACAACGACAAATGGAAATCTCCAACTTCATGATCGTAAGAAATTTCATCTGAAACATAAAAGTGGCTGTACTGTTTTAAGCAATGCTTAAACACAGACACACAAACATTGATGGAGTTCTTGGTACAGATACCTAGAACACACAGTCTATGACATCGTCTACATTCTCTTCTGCTCAGGACATCGGGCAGGATTTAATTACTCAGTTCTGTTGGTAATATAAAGTCACCCAATTTTCTGTTCATGAAAAGCTCCACGGATGACAGATGCAAGACTCTTAATGGTTGCCTACTTAATTGTCAACCACTAATTTAATTTCGATGGAGCACACGCTCCGGTGATAATTTTCCCTTTCAAGTACGCGCTTTCTTTTGCCATCTACAAAGTATAACGTTTCAGTAAATTATTCATTATCTCTGTTGGTAATTTATTCCAATCCCTGAAACCTTACTTACAAAAGAAAAATTTTTCCATACCCTTTTGCTTGAAATCGAGTGCCAGCTTGTGCATGATCAACTTTTAGATATAATGCTCCTCTCCTAATTCCTTCACCAATTTCTTTCTATCACGAATATACGCCTTTATACTCTCATAACTCACTTCTCCCTCCTCTTGTCTTCCAAACACTCACATTTCAGCTCCTTTATCATATCATTTGCAGACTGTGTTTTGCGGTTATTTCCAGAGACAAATAAAACAGTCCTTCTTTGCACCCTCTCCTACTCCTGTATTTGATAACCAAAATGTGGCTTCTATTCTACATCACTATACTCAAGCAATTATCTGACCAAAGTTTAGCAACCCAATTCCCTTACTTCTCTGGTACATCCTCTCATCGCTCTTTCCAACAAGTGAATAATTTTGTAACCTATTCCTACCACCTGTCTAATGTGTCCTGCCAAATTCAGTTTGTTATCTGCCGAGTTATATTTACGATTTCAAGTCTTAAACAAGCAGTTCTTTCCCCACCTAATATTCATAATCAAACTTAAGCTTGTTATCTGTGTACCTAATAAGCTAACTCTTCTTCTTTGCATTTATCTTCATTCCATGTTGACCTAAAGCTAGATATTCTGTCCAGATAACCCTGTAGTTGTTCAGACTTCTACTGTTTTGATCCTACTATACAGCATTATGTCATCTGCAAACAACCTGGAAGGAGACATCACACTGCACTCACAATATTCTATTTGAAAACTGTTGTATATCTCAGATTTTACTGCCGTCCTCACTGCTGATGTTTGTGATGCAGGATCCTTAACTGCAGTGACATGAGACAGTGAGGGTTTTAAACTGCATCTGAATGGACTGTTTTGTGGAGGGGGCGCGGCTGTGTGTGTTGCCAGAGGCTGACAGTCGAGTGTGGGCGCCCGGGGAGGCAGCACCTAGCCGCACCGGCTCGTCGCCTAGCCATGGCTGACAGGTACACCACACCTTCTTCTTTCTCACACCTCTAAAGCTCTTATTACTTGTCAGGTAGTTCAGCGTTTAAGGTACTAGCCTTCAAAATTCATCGATCCCTGTTCGAGTCTCATACAGGCTAGGGATTTTTACTAGAAATTAACTTGACCTTTATCTGTGACAAGTCTTTGTGTCGCAACTATGAAGTACTAGAGGTGCAGATTCCACGGTAAACTTAGTTCCAGTCACAACAGATGCTGAATGCAAGGCAGGGAGAAACTCTGCCAACAGCTCGTGAGAAGACGCTAATTTACTTTTCCGGACTCTCCTCCCCACAGTGATATAAGTCTCTCACCCCTCAATAAGGGGTGGGTGTGGGTATTCTTTGTTTGAAACGTAGTTTACCTAACGTTGTTTTTTTCTTTTGTTTCTGCGTTTGGATTTACGCCTCGTCAACATCTCTGTCATTAGAGGCGAGAAAGGGTTGGGGGTAAGGAATTTTGGCATAGTCGTTTGAATGAATTAATCTTGATTTTGGGAAACAATGGGAAACCCATATCTGAATGGCTGGAGGGGAATTCAAACCAGCATCCTCCAAAATGCGAAGGCATGTCAAAATATCCATCGTTGCCTGGATTAAAACCGCAGACTTTCCGGGTAAGACATGTAACCAGTTAGCTTCTGTATCTTTGCACAGGGTTGTGTCTAGTGGTTTGTAAGAATTTCATTGGTAGTTGCGAAAGGAACTGAGGGTTGCTCGAGTTCCTGGTAGTTATTTTATCAATGATCAAACAGAATTTTTCAGCCCATATTTGTGTGGTTGCAGTTTGGTTGTAGTCGTGTGTACAGCGTCAATTAAAAAGAGTAGTCGCCTCTGCTGATGGACTAACACTATCTAAAGTGGACTTAAACCATTTTGGTTGTAAGCTTCACTGGAAGTAGGTAGTTCAGCCAAAGTAAAATGTAAGTGACCTTCATCGCAAATCGAGACTAGCTTTTTCTGGTTTGCAATAAGACGATGGTGGGTGTGGTTACATCCCGACCTTTCTGTATGCTCCCCCCTCCCCCCCTTTCTCTCTCTCTCTCTCTTTCAATCTCTGTTTCAATCTCCACGTGAGAGGACGTGTGCGTCAAATTGTGTTAAATTTTGAGAAGACTTTGTTTGGGGTAACACTCCAACAGTGGAACAATATTCCTCAAATTCTTCCCTTCTCTCTGTAGAATTTCCTTCCTCAGTCTTATGATAATTATTGATTTCTTCATTCATTATAACAGGCAGTCTAATTTAAAGAATCTTAAATGGTGTCTGTTGATCAAGTTCTTGACAAATTACGATTTTGTCTTACCCCATTATATATGTATACTTCTGGTTGAGTATATCTAGTAAAAAAGCCACGCTGGTGGCTTAGATGTTGTTAGCCTTCACTTTTTAGTGCGTACAAATTTACAAATTCGAAGCACGGTCATTAATATTTCTGTTCTCATTCTTTCCCGAAATCTCTCGAAGTGAATACTTCGATGGCTTTAAAAGGCCATGGTCGAATGACTTTCTTCTTCTTGCCTCCTACCCGCTCCAGACATTAAAGACTTCAATTTCGATAAACCACAAAGAACTAAGAAAAATTTTCATAGTCTATGACATTCAGTATAAAGCAGTTGTGATTTTTTATTTTTTCCTGTTATTATATTAATTTTATGTAACTTGTTTCTGAAGGAAATGAGAGCATTCATTCAGTTAGCTGTCTTAGAACTTATAGTTTTTCCCAGGTTCCCGTACTCTCTATAGACCGAAAAGGATTCAATTTCTATTAAGAAAGAATTTTCATTCATACAACACGAAAAGTTCTTTAGAATATTTTATTCTCTAGCATTTCCAAAAGTATGCACAGCAAAATATAGTGCAACACGGAAACAGATGGCTCCTGCAGTGTAACTGGAGTATTTCGAGTGAATCGGCTACCGCAGAATGAAAGATCAGGCAAACGGTTGTACGTCGTATTATTATTACCATCTCGAATGTCAGACAGTTTCACACATGTGGTGTGGTGTTAGGACAAGCAAATCTCTCGTTCTTGTTACAGCTAACTATCCGCCACTCAGCAGGAAAGTGATGATATTTCTGTCGTTTAAGTTAGGTCTTAGGATCTCTCAAATTTCAAATAAAGGAGCATGGAAACTAACATTCTAATCCGGACATTACTATTACTGTTGTCGTTCAGATAACGTAATTCGTATTGCGAATATTTTTTAAAAATTTCTTTATAAAAATAACTTTAGAATTTTCTACTAAAAAATTTTTAAGTCTTTTTACAGCTCTTTAGTTTCGGTACGAGTAGAATTTAAAAATATTTGAACGACACAACACAAATATAATAACTGAAAAAACTGAAACACTGAACATCCAGTTGCGACCTAATTGCATTGCTCCTCAGCTCTATGAGCAAAGTGGGTTGGCTCTAAGAAAGAAGCAGAGTGGAAGAAATTAAATTTATGAGCCACTTGGAATGATTCTCCCTCTCTCCTTAGTCGTGTTTCACATTCCTGAGTATCCTGACTGCATCCAGCACTTGGCCACATTTTTCACGGTCTTCCTCACAACGATTCTCCGTGCAAACGAATGATGTCACGAATTTGATATACCCAACATTTTGCTGCACATCACCTCAACTTTTTGTCGTTACCTTTTGATGTTGTTGTTCGTCCTCCTGATTACGTAACTGTAGAACAGAAATATTTTCTGATCCTCAAGGTTATGTAGACTGTCTTCGATCCTCAGTCATGAATTATTGAATCCTTTCTAACGTTTTTGAATTATCTTTCAATATCCAAGGTTAAAAGCCGTACACTAATCCTTTCTACGTGTTGGTTATTGCTCTGTTCAATCATGTCTTGCGTAGCTTTTCCGTAGCTGTAGCTCCCAGAACAATTAAAAAATAATAATTACTCTTTTCCAGAAATAAGTCGATGTAATGAGGAAAGTAGTATGACAGTTTTACCACTTCTGTTTGTTATACTCAACAAAAGCAGAATCGAATAAGATTTTTTTTAAACTGCTTAACGTCTGTTAACAGCGAAATCTTTAGAGACGGGAAAGGATGGGGAGCATGGAATGGGAAGGAATTCTGCCATGGCCTTTTGAAGGAAGCATCCCGGCATTCACCTGGAGTGATTTGGGGAAACCATGGAAACCCCAAATCTGTATGCTCGGACGGTGATTCGAACCGCCGTCCTCCCGAATGCGAAGCCAGAACGCTAACCGTAAAAGGCTTCGAGAAAACGCGGGTTCAAATCCCCACCCGGCAATCCAGTTTTCGGTATCCATGAGTTCCAGAAATCACTTCACGCGACTAACGGGATTCTTTATTTAAAAAGCCCATGGCCGAATTTTCCCCATTCCTTGCCGCCAGTCCTTTCCGGCCACCAATGACCTTGACGTTGACGAGGCGTTAGGCCATAAGCAAAGATAATTTGAGTAGTGTACAGCTATAGCAACATCATAAAGAAACAAAACAAAAAGCAAGCATTAAACGATTAAGTAAGTGCGTAAAAATGTAGAGTTCTTCTACATATCATGTGATATTTAAGCAAAATGTGACACAGGGTTATTTACGGTCCTATCTTAGCATTAATAATTTCGCTGATCTGATACTCCAGTGTCTATATAGATGTACGAAATATTTTTTTAATGACCTGTTGGCAATTTGTAGTTGCTCTTAATTTTGTGGGTAAATGAAACTTGCAGCTTAACCTACTTAAACAGACAAGTTTCGAATACTGATCTAGCCATCCGGATTTCGATTTTTCACAAAATGACTCCACGAGAATTCCAGAACAGTTCCTTCAAAGGCCATGGACGAATTCCAATTTTTTTTTTGTTTTTTTTTTTTTTTTGGTTATGGCTTTACACCTCGTCAGCATTGAGGTCTCTAGAGGCGAGAGGGATTGTGGGCAAGGAAATCAGCCATGCCCTTATGGAGGAACGATCCACCCATTCGCCTGTAGTGATTTAGGGAAACCATGGAAAACCGTATCTGGATGGCTGAACAAGGACACGAACCTGCGTCATCCCGAATGCGACGCCAGAGTTACCGCTCACCCATCACGCTCCGTCGTCGAATTCCTTCCCTTTCCTTGCCGACAGTCCTTTTCCGTCTCTAATGACTTCGACGTCACGAGGCGTTAAAAAAAATCCATGTCTCTAAACCACATCGTTATATTATTGTTCTCGATGTACCTAAGAACTTTTTTTGTTTAGATTGGTTTCTTAAATTATGTTTGTAACAGCCCTGGAAGAAGGTGATGAATATACTGAGTTACCATGCTCATAGCTGTTATGTTATCTTAAATTTTTAAATATCAACTGTTCAGTTTCCTAATTGCTAACCAGCTTCTAGATAATAAGTGTTCAAATACAACCATAAAATAGTATTTAAAATTATATTTACGAGGGAAAAAATCGAAGTACGCTTAATACTAATAAATGGTTAAATCCTATGAATCTGTAGACACACATTTCGTAATTTCAGTAATAATGGTTTTCTACTCTGCAGAAATATTTTTGTTCCGAATGGTCTCTTCACGCATGTATTTTACTAATCTTAGGGCTCAGATGCACGAGAACATGACGTCACTCTCTGCAAAGGCGTCTGAGATCATTGCCCGAGTGAAAATGTAATTTAATTTTGGCGCGCAGCCAAGGCCAAAGATTTCCAAGTTTGCCTGCGTCCACATTTGGCAGACGTTCACCACCAAAATTTGCCAATTCAGTTTCTCCATTTTTCTTATCATTCTAGCTTGGTGTTGTGGATATTTAAGCTGGCAAAATATAACCGACCCGGCCTTTGATTTTGGTTTTTCATGGGTTCACGAAATCTCTCCAGGTTGAAAAGGCCATTGCCAGTATGCCTTTCTGTAACTTGCTCATAATACCCCCATAAAAAAGGAACGATGAGAATTATATTTGGTGACTAGCCAGAGATTCTCAGCTATGAATCCATGGAAATTCAGCGCTTCAACCCTTCTTCTCCGGAAAATCCAAACAGCACCACCAACTCACAAAGCTCGATTCGTTTTTATGGTTTTAAAATATTTCTGCTAATCTACTCATACTATTATAAATATGCAAGCAGGCTACATCTGTCTGTCCATTTGTTCACTGCTCTGATATCTGTATATGTTTTTCAACCTAAGGTTTCAGTCTCCGATTTTTCTGAGTTATATGTCGAGGTGAAAATAAATTAAAGAACGATGAATTAAAATAAATTAAAATGTTTTTCAATGTTTTTGTGTAGTCAATTGTTATCTGTGGCATACCATTAAGAGAGCAAAATTTTGAACCACATTATATTCATTTTAAGTTAAAAAAAGTTGTTGAAAATAATCAAGCTATTACCCCTTAACATTGAATATCTACAAGTGTTTTAATCAAGTCTGCAAAAACATATATGCCGCAACTTTTACTGATTTTACTTTAGAGTTGATGATCAATATTTACAATCTGAATTAACTATTACTGCATGAATTACCAAGAGACCATTTTGGCGTAATAATAATCACAGCAAATACATTAATTTCAAATACACGTACACCGTCAAGGTCATACGTCATAGGTAGTAATACTTAACGTGACATGGAACAAATTGCCAATCCACATCTTTTTTTACACTAAAAAATATGTCAGCGTTTTGTAACTATTTCTAGCCCTGAACCTATGTATCTTCACAGTCTAACATTTCATTTCCACTGCCAGAGCTATCGTCACCATGATGATAAGGTGAACAGCTTTATGTAAGAAAAATCAGTAAAATGCCAAATTTGGATTCCAATCTTCAAAATCTGTAGCACAATGTGATTAGAGGGGCAGCAATAGAAAATATGCTTTCTTGGACTACATTTCAGTTTAAGCTTCAGCTATGAGCTTATGTCCTCCTCTAGTTGACTTAAGACTCTGAAACTTGCTTGTGAATATACTTTCAGAACTTGCACTGAGATATGATATGAACCTTCCATTACACTTCTTTTCCCAGAAATGTAATAGAACGAATCACCATAATGCACTTGCTGAGCCGCTGGTAGCAGTTCGTGTGGTGGTGTGTCAGTTCTTTTTGTCTGGGCCAAAGACACGAAAAATCTCTTATTTTCTTGAAATTTGTCAACACATCTCTTCAGTAATATTGAGCAAACAAAAGAATCAAAATTACCTATTGTATAAATTTTATTGTGGTAACCTCAGTGTTTCATGGTAAATATATATCATATCAAACAACAAAATTCGAGGATATGCAAAAGAATTACAAACTCAATAATCATATTAAAATCAATTGTCATAAAATAAACTGAATGAGAACACAAGCAATAATGGAAAATGTGTAAATGTTGAAAGAAGTAAATACCAATAATAGTAACTTTTGTTTGCAAATGACCAAATCCAAATATTGGTTCCAAAGACGAAAATTCCAGAAGAAAAATAAAATCAGATTAGATTTCCTATCCCCCCTTGCGAATGGTGGAGATGGTCTCCGATTAGCATCTCCATAATACACAGTTCGGAAACATAAAACATATTAGCATAAAGTTTACACAATTGACAGACAGATGTCTCTAATAATTTCCTCCATTCGTAGGCGTAGATAGTCCTGAATGGACTCAGCCTGACGGATGCTAAATACTAGTGAAAACAAAATGGAATTGTGTTGTTACATTGCTGAACTGGATGCGGACAACCACATTCCTTCTCCTCATATTATTCCTTGAAGATGCAACGCCTCGTGACACAGGGGAGCAGCACAGCATCAAAGGCCCTTTGAGCGTCCCGAGCTTATTTATGGCACGGAGGCAGGCGAGACGGGCCCTGAGCTGTGGCGACTACCACATAAACACTTGCCAGGCCGCGAGACGGGTCCTGCTCCACTAAACTTTTATTACCATCTCCGCTTACCAGCACCCATCGCGCAGTCAGAGGAAACATAATGAGACCCAGATGAGTCGATGTTTTTTCTCTGGCTTCGAGTTTTAACCGACCTTAAAGTTTAGCTTAAACATGTGTTACA
Organism: Vandiemenella viatica; assembly: GCA_031002005.1. NCBI lineage: Eukaryota > Metazoa > Arthropoda > Insecta > Orthoptera > Morabidae > Vandiemenella > Vandiemenella viatica. Next base: position 223,793,481 of record JARYHS010011408.1, on the reverse strand, counting down.
AAACCGCAATACATAAACGTAGTATAGTTTTTTCCCTTTCTGGCTTTACGCCTCGTCGAGGTAATTAGAATCGAGAGGGGAGGAACAGGAAGGAAACATCCCGGCTGATGTGAACTTTTCACTCAATGGAGCGTCCATAAACTTCGTAGCTCGGTCTAGGGGAGGGGTTGGCTGGAAAGCTTCGCTGGGTTACGTGGCGTGGCGGGGGGTGGGGGGGTGGGGGGTAATTCCGAGCCAAGCCACGTATTTTTTTCATTCATATTATTTGACACATTTAAAATAAGGTACAGAATACACAACAGCATATGAATATTTATTTCCGTCCCTTAATTATCTCCGTATGTAATTTACGATAATCTGACAAGAGAAAACAGTAGAAAATGTCTTCTGGAATCAATAGGAGAAAAAGCTATGTGTCAAGTGGCATGAGAGGGGGGGGAGGGGGTAAACGCAAAAGCCACGTCTGGCTACGTGGGGGCAGGGGGAGTTCACTGGAGCCAAAAATGGAACTACGCAGTTTATGGACGTTCCCCAATTAGTGAGGTTAGCCAGCTGCCGACAATTACTTAAGTAATTAGCATTTCCACACCAATTAGGATAACAGCGTGTTTGGAGGAGAAGGGCCCACTCTCGTCTCGAATACATGCTAGCTGAATGCTCAATTTTGCTTTAATTAAACGTAATTGATGACTTATGACCGCTCAAAATGAGAGATACTGTTGTTAAATGCAGAAATGATAATCACTGTTGCAAAAGAAATATAATTTAATTTATTTAACACATTTTGTTTAAATAAATATAATATACACCCGTGCTGCATTTTAACAGGCTCCTAATAAACTTCGCATCATATTACAGCTTTCATACAACGAAGCTCAAAACAAGCGCCATAAATATTTACAGATCGGGTGCCGAAGATACAATGTGATAGATCAGCTGTTATTGGCCAGATGATTCTTACGTTACTAGCTAACGATATTCAACTTACGCTACCCAAAGACTACGCAGACTACGGCTTATGGAACCCTACAAAAATGCAACTCAATTTACAGGTATCGATAAACATTTTTCATAAACACCTATAGTTAATTAGAGAAAAATAATGTACTATTATTAATAATAAAAATAATAAAACTATAATAATAATAAAACTAATTATAATAATTGTGAGATTGCCACATCGGACGGGATGTAGTAAAAAGATGTGTTTCTAAAGCACAAAACATAAAATGATGCCCATGGTAATGCGCTCCTCCACTAGAAGCAACACAATGCCAGAACGCTTTGATTTCCCTCTACAAGTGAACAAGTAAATAACTCCAAGCAAAAGTGAAAATTCCATCTTATGTTGGATAAGGCAGATGGGTCATTGAAATTAATAAAATGTAAACAGCTTGGTATTCATACTGTAGCACAACGAACCATTCGTATTTCAGGTGTGACCAGTCATGGTATCATAACGTTTAGTAGTAAGTAATGTGTTCCGTAAGGTGCAAACACATTATATTTAAAATTAAAATAATTATAATGATAGGGTTAATCTACTTTAGTAAAATGCGTTACGTCTGGAAACTGGACATGTACTTGGTAGTTCGGCAATGCTCGGCGAGTCTGATGATGCCAGAAGTGTTAGTTATACTGGCCGCCACCACAGCACTGCTTGGTTAATCAGGAAATATCAAGTAAATAATTGC
>JARYHS010011408.1:223638794-223790787 GCA_031002005.1 Vandiemenella viatica | reverse complement strand
GCATGCTGCAAACTAAAAAAAGCATACTATTAGTCCCCGTGATTTAGGAAGGCGTGGCTTCATATTGTATGCAAAAAAATACTAGTAAGCTAAAGCAGCTGGATCTTAGAAAAATTCCGATTGGCTTAATTCATTCTAATAATGTGATTTCTCACATTGGCATAAATACCCTCAGACCGTTTTTCATTAATCTGATCTGGTATCTGAAATGAAAATATTGCCCTAGCAAAGTACAAAATCATGGCTTTTGGTTACACGTGAAATGTTAGCCAGTGTCTGTTATTTAATAGCAGTTTAGGCTGTTAAAAGTTGTCCCTAGCGTAATATATTATGGCAGATGACGCACGAAACTTCAGCTAAATCTGGCTGAAAACTTCCACTTCGGCGACACGGTTTTCCGCATTGGGTGGTGGAACCTTGTTTTTTTCCCTTTGAAAGAACTGCCAGACACAATACACATCACTGGGATTTTCAGTTATTTCATTCCGACACAGTTTACCATATTTTATGTACTCACTAGCATTTACCCGCTGCTTAGCACTCACCGGTCTTGCCATGTATAGAAATACTCTGAGCTTTTTTAGTTTAGTATCATATATTAATTTTGAGAAGCAAAAAATTTGGATTTCATTTAAAGATTTTCCTTTCTTTTAGTTACTACCTTAGAATCCGTTTTCATACTATAGTTCGAAAGTTTTTTTTTTTATACTAATACCGTATAATATATGAAATATAAGAAATTAAAGCTACGTGAAACATTATCGCTAACGGTCCAATAATGACTTACCGAGAATCAGTTGTCCTCATGGTCAGAAATTTGAGACACATTTTCCGGAGGATAGAATCTGCCTATAAATGCAAAAATAAATGTGACTTAGATATAAACCAACACGAAAGTTACCGTCTGCGATAGTTTTGACAGTACATTCAACGGCCATTTATAAAAATATCTTTGCCGCCAACGATAGCATTTACAACAAACAACCTAAAATTGCTGGCAAGTTTTCGTACATTCTCATGCCGTGGATAATAACATATATTTCTTGCTTATAACTTCTAGGGCGCTAATGACCCAGTCGTCGACGTGCCCTGAAGCCCAAAAAAAAAAAAAAAAAAAAAAAAAAAAAAAAAAACAACAACAACAACTTATAACTTCTATGCATCCACCCGAATTTCGAGCCATCTATCTTCATGGTATCTCAGAATAGAAGTGATTAGAGTGAAATATGGCCCGGATCAGAAAAAAATATATCACCATTGCCACATGAAAATGTAACATGGACATGCACAGCGGCTGGTTTGTTTTGGGGTTTTGCTAGTCATCTCTTAACATGGCACTCATTAAAGCAGCTTATTAATTATTAACAATAGTTGAATGCCTCTTGCCTTTTCTTGTTCAGAGAACATTCTGGTTCAGGTTGTATATCGACCTAACCACAATCTATACTGATATTGCTGCTTCAAAATCAGACGATGCAGATACATCTAAACGCATTAAAAGCATCGCTAAATATATTTTTGGAAATTACAATATTGTTTATTTCAGGATTCAGAGTACGGGTAGCATAAATTATAACAATTAATTTCATAATACAACTTCAGTTTGAACTGCAAGAGTACTAAAACACGCGCAGTAATACATTGTTGTATCACCATGTAGAGATTGTTCTTGTGGTTAGGTGAAATGCGGCCTGGAGCAGATTAAAAACGCCGTCAAAGGCACAAGGAACTATACATATAGCTGATTTTGATTTGCGATATCTTGAGAACTACCGGTAAGCGATATAATTGTTTATCACTGTCAAATTGCGGCTATACGGTATAGTGAAAACGCTCTACTGTCGATATTAAGTACAAAATTACTTACCATAAATATTATAATTCTGTTCCTCTTATTGAAGAGTTAATTTACGATGTAGTGGTTTGAGTAACGACTCCCGTTCAATTATACTTACCAAAATTCATGAAACCGGGAATATATGACCAAAGACAATTTAAATATAAACAATCCAGAGATTAGTATATTGGTCTTTACAGTAAATGAAATATTAGTAATGATTATTACATCTGATTCAGATATCCGTTTATTTACTGCATTCAAGAAACCTGAAAACTAAATATTCAAAGTCAAAATATTAAACAGAATTCTAAGTTAAGTAGTGTGATTTTTTTATGTTTATGTGCAAGGAGTCAACATCTCAGTTACAGTGTGATCCGTATCTTTTAACTTTATGTCTAGAAATGTATGTAATTATTTAATCCATCCCTCGGTACATATAAATCATTAGCTATTTCCGCAGATTTCAATTCGGACCATTAGCTCTAAAAATTTGAAAGCATCATCCATATAGCTACGATAGTTTTTGCGTGGCTTCCGTCAAATAAAGAGACACACGCAGCTTGCTTACAGATTTATAATTGTATAGATAACTGTAGTTAAATTTCGCGAGGAAATGAATCAGTTTTATAACATGCCATATATGACTGAAATGAAATATTTTTGACGGAAAACTGAATATAAATATCCATTTCTTGCGATGATACTAATCTCCCATTTCGGTTTTTAAATGGCAATGCAAAATTTACTGCCCTCCAATTCTTGCTTCAACTATTAGATAGTATTATCGAGGCAGTGGTTCAAACTGTAGAATTCATCGGTACATCTTTATATGTATGAGTTGATGCATATACCCTCTGTAATTTTTTTGTTTTGGTTTCTTTGACAGTGCTTGACTAGTCGTTGGTAGAAAAGTAATTAGCATCTGGATAGAAATGTTGAGAAGCAACGGCTAGGAATTAGGCCATTATGAGCATTATTTATGACGCCTTTATCGTGGAAACGCTTGCCATATTTATGCGAAATTTTATTTGTATGTGGTAGCGGTTTCAGCATATTTTATTCAGTTAGATATTTGTTATTTTATCTTTATTTATAAATTAGATGCTTTCTATTGCACTGCTTTTTAACATTACCTGTAATTTTGACGGTATATTCCATTCAGTTAAACATAAATACTATTGATAATAAATAATATTTTAAAGGAACGTACACATTTTTCTGTCTTCTTGTGAAGATTCATCGTATTCCTTCAATTAATTATTAATAATTTATTGGTTATATGATTTTCATGCGAACTGCATATTATGTTCATGATTAATAGACTTTCGGGTTATGCCGCGTTGTTTATTTCATTACCTGAGCTTTCGGCTGGTATCCTAAAGCCTTCGTCAGAGATACTGTTTATGTTGATATAGCAACGAGCGTCAAGCATCACAGAGTAAAAGGCCGTTATCTTCGTTGATGTTATTGGTATTCTTTAAATTTCTGCTGCCTCTTTTACCCGTATTATGTTTTATTAGTCGAGACTGAATTTGATGAATATTTGCACACAACTCTTCCTCATTATACGAGAACATTTATATTCATATAGTACACTTCTCGTAAAATAAGACCAGCAAGACCTCATTTAATGACGAACAGGGACCGTCAACCTTTGCGGATGGTGGTTGTAAAAAGTCGCAAGAATTCAGTGGAAGGAATCACTCATGAGTTTCAAAGTAGTACTCGCAGTCCAGCCAGCACAATGATTGTGCGTAGGGATTTAGAAGAATGGGATGCAAAGGTCGAGTTGCTGGTCAAAAGCCAAACATTTCTGAAGTCAATGCTAAGCGACGCTTGAGGTAGTATAAAGAGTGACGCCAATGGAAAATGACCGAGAACGAGCGATCTGGAGTGATGAATCACCCTACACCCTGTAGCAATCCAAAGGGTTTGGGTTTGTTGAATGCTTGGAGAACGTTACCTGATATCGTATGTAGTGCCAACAGTGAAGTAGGTAGGAGGTGGTGTGCGGGTGTTATTTCGCTTAAGGAAACTCTAACTGCAGAAAGATATGAACACATTCCATACCAATGTGTACTACTTAAGGTAGTGGACAAAACTTGATACGATAATTGTTTGTATCAGCATGACAATACACCCTTCCATAAAGCTTCACCTTTACACTACGGTTTGTGGACAATAACTTTCCTGAATTGGACTGGCGTGCCCAAACTCCCGACCTGAACCAGTGGGACGAGTTAGAACGTCTCCTTCGCTCCAGAACCCAACGTCCAAAACTACCTTCTCTGGTTTCAGCTCTTGAGGAAGAATGGGTTACTATTCATCCACAGACATTAGCACACCTCGCTGAATGTCCCTCCAGTGTCCCTATATTTCACCCTGTAGCCAGCACTACATGTGTGCAGTAGTAGCATCGAGTCAGCCACCGTACACAACGATGGCCGAATGTCGGTAGCTGCGGGTGTGTGGGAGATACTATGGTTGTAAATGGTCGATTAAGGACATTTTCGTATTTCGACCAAAGACATGTGTGTCTGTATATTTCTCTTTGCTACCGCAACTACATAGCTTAGACCACTGGTGTTTGTGTTTGGTAGTAGTCTTGAGTCTCCCATCATCCACTTTGATGGTAGCATATTGGTAGCTATGGGTGTGTGGGAGATATGGTGGATGAAGGTGGTCAACCTGGGGCACTTTCATATTTCGCTCTGCACTCAAAAATACCTAACGCAGACCACTGTTGTCTGTGTGTGCTAATAGCATGGAGTCTCTGATCGTGCACAATGTAGACCGAATGGCGGTAGCTGTTGGGGTGTTGGAGAAAGTGGACGATCAGGGACATTTTCGTATTACGGCCAATGATATGTGTATCCGTATATTTCACTTTGCTGCCACAACTTCGTAGCGCAGACATAGCGTGTATGTATGTGTTAGTGGCATCAAGTCTTCCATCGTGCACTATGGTAGTTATTATGTAGGTAGCTGTATGGGTGTGCGAGATATGGTGGTTGAAAGTGATCGACCTAGGTTATTTTCCTATTTCTATCAAAGACGTGTGCTTCCCTAGATTTCACCTTGCAGCCAGAACCACCAAGCACACACCACTGGCGTTTGTATTTGGCTATAGCCTAAAGTCTCCCATCATGCACTATGGTTGTTACATGTCGGTAGCCGTAGGTGTGTGGGAGATATGGTGGCTTAAAGTGGTCAATCTAGGGCATTTTCCTATCTTGTGCAAAGACACGTGTGTCCCTATATTTAACTTTGCAGCCATAAACACCCTGCGCAGATCACTTGTGTTTGTTTGTGGTATTAGCTTTGAGTCTCCCATCGTGCACCATGGTGGTTGCATGTCGGTAGCTATCATTCAAAATTCTTTAAAAACACGAACGAAGTCGTGTGCACCAGGTAGCGTCCAATAAGAGAGAACGTGACACTAATGACACAGTGTCCGGATATTTTTGATCATATAGTGTAGGTTTTAATGAACATTTGGTTTCACATCATTTGATGTAACTCCATTGAAACATACTCCAAAACTGGTTTAAATGAAGGAAATGTTTACTATTTATTTATTGCCTATTTCCGCGCAGTAAGGTGACCGTAACCACACTTTTTATTATTATTATTATTAACGCTAGAAACCACACGCCTGTTGCTTTCTTACTTCCGAGCTGTAACTTATGAACACTGTGTAATTAAATTTACCTAGAACATATACTAAGTATTCACACTAACCGCTCCGACTTAAATAATTTGCAAAATATTACAGTGGACTAAATTATGTAATTATCTTATTTTTGATTCTGCTTAAAAATATCTGTAGTGGGCTATCAGATGAAGATATCGTTGTTTGTTCCAGAAAAAAAGATCGAACGGCATAATGTTTGTTAGGGGGCGTCCTTTAATTACGCGAGGTGATTTTAAGGAAATCTGGAATCTCCCCCCCCTCCCCATGATGAAATTTGGTAAGATCTAGTTGAACCCCCACCCCTCCCCCCTCGCTGATGATCTCGTAATTTTTTGAGATTTTGTTTTTAACTCTAATGAAATCCAAAGAATTTAAAAAGAAAATGACCTGAATTTGTGTCGATAACCCCCTCCCCCCACTCGATGACATTTCGCCGACCTCTTTCCCCCCTCCCCCTCCGCTATTTCACCTTACGTAATTAATGGACCCCCCCTTACTATCAGGAATGAAAAATATAATTTTCTCAATCAAATTACTTAATTTTATGCTTGAGAGACATGATGTTTTCAAACCTTCCACCTAAAAATTAAAAATTTCAATAGAATTATTTTAAATAAATAATCTCGTCCACCGATTTCTTATTCACACAGTTATTTATGTTCACAGGAATTCGTTCTGCATTCAGTTTCCAATGAGGAATTTCAGCGAGGAGTTCAGAAACTACGAGACGTGAACGTGGATGTTGACTTCATTCAGTTCATGTTGCAAGATCTTTGGAACTGGGGACGTACTGAATAACAACAGCTTTTCAAATGGAATTTGTACTATTATATCAATAAAGTGATGCATGCAGTAAATATTAATTGTTCTTGATATTTGGACCATGCTCAAAGATTTTTAATCGGATTATGAAAGCTCAAAATACTGAACTGAAAGTTACAACAGCAAAAAAAAAAAAAAAAAAAAAAAAAAAAAAAAAAAAAAAAAAAAAAAAAAAAACTTTTTTGGTGTTGGAACTACTGGTCATCTGATCGTCCATTACTTCTATGTTCTGACTCATAACGTTGCACTACCATTGGTGAAATTTCAAAACATTCTATGGCTAACCCGAGGCTAAATATTTAAGCAAACTTGTATAAAGAAGCTATCAATTAACATGTAGTATATTGAACGGATATATGTATTGTATTAAGCATGTTTCCAATCATTAATTCAAGTGATCGCCATAGTGACCGAGAAAAGCTATAATCGTAAAATGAAAACGAGCAATTGTTCGACTAACATGATATGCAACCCACTTACTTCTATTAGCTTACTAAGATTTCATCGAAGGAGAAGCAGTTAATTATTAAATGTCTCACATTTTCTAATATACCTAAATTATCATATATATTATTTCTATAAGGTATTTTTTTTGACACAAGCCTATATCTTCCTTCATACTTAACCGAAATCCATGAATGAGGTATCATTTTAAAGCTTATGGTCTCTACTTGGTTAAATCGTATTTTAAACAAGAAAGTTTTCGGAATTCGACCGTTAAAGGGCAAAATGTAAATTTTTCTAAAATGTTGTTTTCTGTGTTACGAGTCAGTTATTTCCCTGGATCGACGCGCCCTAAAACCCGAATAACAACACCAACATTTCCCTGGATACCTATCTGAAACCGTTTTATGAAGTATCGTTTTAAAGATTAAGATCTCCGCTTTAGTGACGTCATATATTAAGCCAGAAAGTTTCGGAATTCGACCCTTAAAGGGCACAAGTATCAATATTTTTGCAATGCGTTTTTGTGTCACGAGCGATTTATCTCCCTTAATATCTAACCGATATAAATAAATAAGGTATCATATTAAGAAATAAGGTCTCCGCCATGGTAACATTATATTTTAAGAAAGGAATTTTTCGTAATTCGACCCCTTAAAGGGCAAAATGACACTTTTTTCTTAAATGCGTTTTTGTATCTCGAGCCATTTATCTCCCTGGATATCTAACCAAAATCGATAAATGAGGTAGGATTATGAGGGGTAATGTCTCAGCTTTGTGACCATCATATTTGAGAAAGAATGTTTTTGGAATTCAACCCTTAAAGGAAAAACGTATAAATTTTTCTATTACCGATTTTTGTGTCACGGGCGATTTATCTCCCTTGATATCCAACCGATATAGATAAATGAGGTATCATAATAAATAATAAGGTCTCCGCCGTGGTAACATTATATTTTAACAAAGGAATTTTTCGTAATTCGACCCTTAAAAGGCAAAAATGTCAATTTTTCTAAAATGCGTTTTTTGTATCTCGAGCCATTTATCTCCCTAGAATATATTCAAAATCGATAAATGAAGTAGGAATATAAGGAGTAATGTAGTACAATTTTGAGGAATAATGTCTCAGCTTTGCTGACATCATATTTTAAGAAAGAAGTGTTTAGAATTCAACTATTAAAGGGAAAAAGTATAAATTGTTCTACAATGTATTTTTGTGTCACTAGCCTTATATTTCCCTTGATATCTAATCGATATAGGTAAAGACATATCGTATTAACGACTAAGGTTTCCGCCGTGGTAACATTATATTCTAAGAAAGGAATTTTTCGTAATTCGACCCATAAAGCGCAAAAATGTCAATATTTCTAAAATATGTTTTTTGTGTTTCGAGCCATTTCTCTCCCTGGATTTCTAACCAAAATCGATAAATGAAGTAGGAGTATGAAGAGTAATGACTGAACTTGGTGAATTTATATTCAACCTCACTATTCATCGCATTTTATTCGCGAAATTTTCGCACGGGTCGTCTAGTTATTTAAAATAATTTAAGTCCACATATACATTCTTCACAATATTGTGTATGGCAGAGGGTGGTTTGCACCAAAACTAGGTCTCTGCGCTTTGCATTCTAATGCCGAATGGCACGAGGGAAGAAAGAATTCATATAAGTACGATTTTATAAGGACTGTGGCAATCAACCACTTGCGAAACAGATCCGAAACGGCACAACAGTCACAATCTACAGAAAACATCCACACATGAGTAGAGATCATGTTGAAAAGAGTTGCTGAGTAATTGGCTGACCATAAGAAGTATATTAAGTTTATATCGGCTTACGCCCGCAATCCAGTATAATAATTTTCTTAATTCAGGAAATTTAAAACTTTGGAATTGACACAGAAATCCAATAGAATATTGCAGTTTCCCCTTCTTGTTAAAAAGATTGAAGAATATATCTTGAAAAGTCGAATTGCTTTTACTGTCTCTGTATCAGTTCGCTACAATTCACAATTAAATGGCACAGAGAGAGTGAACTGTACTCGATTGCTACGTCAGTAATCTTTTTTCTATTGCCGGTAAACCCCCACAGCTAGTTCTTCTAGCCTTGGTGGCGGAGTTTGTAATGTGCTTATTGGTATCTTTATTTAATAGAAATACGAGATATGTAGCATCACCCGGACAGAAGATATGGTGCAAGTGTATCCCGAACTGCATCGAGAAAAGGGAAGATGCTCATTACTGGGTAATGCTTATAATTTATTTGTGTACACGAGTCATATTCCAGTCCGTTTCGTTTGTCAGATTTACATTTATTTTTTTTACATAAAATGTTCTAACGTTTTTGGCCATCGTGTTGATCTGAATGTAGGTTCACAAGGCTAGACTGAATTACTATGGGATTGGCGAAATACATCATTGCATTGCAACAAGCTTAGGTGTGAAGTAAACAAAATCCATCTACCACATTAAAAGAAACGTTATTACTACCATATTACCTCAGAATACCGTTATATATCGATCATTAATTAAAAAGAAGAACGAGCTTTGGCTAACCGAAGAAGACAGCATAAGACAAAATGACTATAGGGAATAACAAGAATTCAGTAATCACCATCTCAAACTGCCACTAGTTGGATTTGAATCACGTGGAAAAATGGCGAACAAGAGTACCTTGTACTGACATCGCGATTTCCGTGAAAGTGCTTTAATTACGGAGAGCTAAAACGATTCAGTTAGTTAAAAACTAAGAAACATCCAGGTTAATAACTTACAGATGGGTGTAAAGGAGGAAAAATTCCGCCATTCGTGAAATCTCGTTGGTTTGGTAAGGAACTGATATTAAATAAACCCATACACAATCCACTACGTATAAAGGAAAGGTCTCTAAAGTGTTTTTTAAGTAACTATGCAAGGTCCTCCAAGGAACTACAGCCTCCTCAAAAACTTTAAAATTATATAGCGCGCGGTGCGTTATTTCCCCTTTTGAGTGGATTTTCTATTTCAACTGGTTCTTTAGCAATTCCCGCTGTAAACCGTGAACAATAAATGTCAATGTACTTTAACTACAGGCATTTCGATGCCAGGATTAAATTAAACTGAAGATGAATATTAGGTTTGCTAGTAAACATTTTGAGAACCAAAGTTCCATTTCAAATCAATATGGTACATTTTAACACAAAGCTTAGAACAGAAAAAACTTACTACAGAACAAATTCAGTTTCAAACAAAAAGTAAATAATTTGGAGGAAAACAATAAAAATATTAATATAGCTGAATGACACTAGAAAATAAGCAAATTATAAGTAATTATCAAATAAAATGAAAGAAGTATGCCGGAGATCTTGTATTAAAATTTAAAAATATGAAGTGCAGTAATCAATATCGATATTTTAAAAATGAAATTTACAGAAAATTCAAGAAATTCAAATATAATTGATTGTTAACAATACGAATAATCTCTCAGTAATCAAACCAGAAGGTCTCTACGCCTCAGAGTATTTGATCTCTGTGAAAGCTGGAGAAATAGAAGAGACAGAGAAAAGAGAAAGGAAAATATTGAGGAAAATTTTGGGACCACTTAAATTGAAAAGGAGAGTTTAGGCACTTAGGAAATAAAGATCTACACAAAGAAGAAGAAACTGAAAGGATGTCAGACACTAACAGGAAGAGGAGAATGGTTTTTTTTTTGGTCACATAATGAGAAGGGATAACAGCATACTTACAAAAAGAATTTTCAACCATGTTTACAAGAGTAAGAAGGGAAAGTAGTGGATCCAATGAGTAAAGAAAGATATGATTGAGATAGGAATAACAGAAGATATAATACAATATAGAGCAACTTTTAGGAGATTGATCTAAAAGGGTTTCCACAAAGAGGAGAAGAGGTAACGTAATAACATACGGACGGAAGAAAGGAGGAAACAGCAATGTGAAAAGATGAAGTACTATTTGAAGTCAAGAAGAGAAACATCCAGATGAATGCACGCGATTATTTTTCGAAGAGAAGAAGAAACGGCTGATACACAGGGATGAGGAAGAACATAATATACAGTTGTAGGTAGTACAGAATTACGCACAATCAACAACAATTTCTAAGAAAAGAAGGAATGTATAGGAACAACAATACTGTTGATCGTAAAGATCTTTAAGCTATGAAGAAATGGCAGACAGTGAGACCATTGTGACCGGTAAATATGGACAGTAACCTGCAGCAAAGGAAGAATAATGTTGGCACACGATAAGGAAATTACATTTTCAATGGCAGAGTTGTATAATGCTTTGAAATATTAATTTCAGAGTAGTCCTTAGGAATTCATTAGAATTGATGTAATGTCAAACAAAAAATACTACTTCAGCTTATATCGGAATGCCACGATAGTGGAAAGATACAAGGAGATTTACATAAAGTATTTATCTAAGTTCATGGAGAAAATCGTTAACTCAACTAAACAATCAGTTTGACACTGTTTTCGATTACAGCTTGACATGCGATAAACACATTACAGCGATAGAGGAACAGAACTGGAGGAAATATTACGTAAATACGAAGTAGTGGTCAGAAAAAAACGAGCGTTTTCTATTATAATTTTAGGAAGACTGATTAAGAAAAATAAAGGACCGTTTATGGTATTTGTATGCTTGGGAAACGATTTCTACGATTCACAAACGTTTTTATGAACTAAGAATATTAGTTACTAACAGAGAAGAATTGTTTGTAATGATTATAATAATCAGGTAGCAATAATGGATGAACGAAAATACAGCAAGGCGAAAAAGGAAAACGAGATTTATTAATTTCAAATGAGCTGATAGGAAACTTTGTGCAATCTCACTACAAGAAGTATATTGAAGAAATATTTGATATTTGTCTGCTGGAGAGGAGGATGATGTTGATACTGTTGGCCCTTTTCTTGGAACAGTATTTTACAAGGCTTCATAAAAAATACAAGCAGATGATACAAATACGAGAGATTTGATCAGAATGTTTAAGATTGCGGGTATAAGTCCCACGGACTAGTAATCGTGAAGTTACAGACATATTACTGAATGACGTGAGTAAATATTTTGAGAGACTAAATTTCAAAACCAGAGCAGTTTTGATACGACAAACAAGAACCTTTTGTTAATTAGAAAGTAAATTCATGGGATTAAAGCTTTTACATTACGTAAGAGTTCAGCTTATTTTTTAGATTCATTGTTAGTTCGATAAAGCAATTTCATGTCTAGTTCAGAGGAAACCTATGTGCATAAGTATTAGTTTTCTCACTTATAGCACTTCGCACTGAATCGCCATGAACAGGAAAATATTAAGGAATGTTAATGTGAGAAATTTCTAATGAGCCAGAATGAACTAGAAGCTAGTGGCCATATTTATTGTCATCTGATACACCGTGATTTACTTTTTTTTAAAGAAAGACGGTGTATCAGATGACAGTAAATATGGCCACCAGAATGAATTAAAAGCTGGTGGCCATATTTATTGTCATCTGATACACCGCCTTTTTTTTTTGTTAAAAAAAACGCAGTTTATCCTGGAATTGGGTGGTAAATTTTTATTAAAACTACCGAAGCAAAGCTGTTCTCTTTTTATAGATGCAGAAGAATAATCCAACAGCTTATTAAATGAGTAGGAAAAGGAACTGTACCATCATATACGCTCTGTGTAACACACTTAAGTTTAAGAGCAGTTCTATAATGAAATTTAAAACACCCAATAGAATCTTTAATTTCATTTAATTAATTGCGATGGAAAGGAAATTTTCCTACTCACCCATTTTTCCCTTTCCTGTTCCCACCTAATTTTGTTTCCTATTTTAATCCCAACTTTAAATTCTTTTAGCGTTTTTGTTAAATTATTTATCATTTCTCCTGGTAATTTGTTCCAATCCCCTACCTACGAAAGAAAATCTGCCCACATTCTTATGCCTGAAATCGAGTGCCAGTTTTTGGTCATGGTCATCTTTCCCTCCCTAATTATAATACCTTTCCAAGACTCATTTCCAATATACGCCTTGCATACTCCCATGACACTCTTCACCCTCCTCCTGTCTTCCAATGAACTTCATTCCAACTACTTTGTCATGTCACTTACGGATTGTGTTTTGCGGTAATCTTCAGAGACAAATCTTGCAGCCCTTCTATGCACAACTTCCAACTCCTGTATTTGATACCGTAAATTTGGATTCCAAGTAATAGTCTGACCAAAGTTTTGTACTGCAATTCCCATACTTGTCTAGTACATATCCTCATCACTCACTCCAGCTAGTGAAGGATTTTGAAACCTTTTCCTACTAATTGCCCAGTTGAGTTTGTTATCAAAATTTTATGCTAAGGTATTTACGTTTCAAGTCTTCAAGAAGCAATTCTTTCCCCACCTTATAAATATAATCAGTCTATAGTTTTTTTTATTTGTGTCGCTATTATGCTGACTTTTCTTTGCATTTATCTTCATCCCATGATGACCTACCTACTTAAGTATCTTGTCCAGACCACCCTGCAGCTATTTACAGCCTTCTACCGTTTTAATACTGTTATATAGCGTTACGTAATCTGCAAACAACCTAATTTCTGATAGTAATCTACCAACACAATCATTCATGAGAATGATCAATAGCAATGGTCCCAATACGCTACCTTGTGGCACTCCCATTCTCACTTCCAATTCTGTTGATACTACATTTCCTTCCGTAACTTTTTGCTTTCCACCTTTTAAAAAATCATCTACCCAGAAAATCACTTTTTCTTCCAATCCACAGCTTAAAGCCTACGATTTTTTACTACATCATATTGTAACAGCCCTAATACCTGAATTTTGAATAGCATTGTACTGTATGAAATATTTGTAATTAGCTAAAGTTTGCTTGAAAGTGATTTGATATGTTTGTTTTGTAATTTCTTGTAAATCAGTGTATATAGACTTTGTTTTAGGTAAGAAAATTATTCGAAGGCCATTTAATATGTTTAAGAACCGAATGATGGCAAGAGAAATTCTTAAATGTTTGTAATTACATGTATTAATGTAAGTTACGATGTCTACAGGACATTTTTCTACCGTTGGAAATAATTTTGTATTTAAGTATCTATAATTACCATTTCTGATCATTTTGTAATGTTGTTAATTAATTTTGTATTAATTCCGATTGTTTGTAATATGTTAGATTGTTTGAGTGATTGTTAATGATCGAGAAATATCAGGCGGATGCCTTTGAAGAATTCTCGTAATTTCGATAAAGACTATATAAACAGATCGCCTGGACAGAGAAGTTCATTCATGCATTCAGTTAGTAAGTCAGTTTAGTTGACAGTATTCAGTGTTACAGAGAGTTTCAATCATTCAGTTGAGTTCACAGAGAGTTTCTTTGCGACTGTGCATCTCTGTATTGTAACTATACTTGTGAATATCGCTGACTTGTTTGGATCAAAATAAACAGACATTTTCAAACATAACCTGTTTGGTGGATTTTTTAATTAATTAATCAGCAATTTAAACCACCATAGAACCCTAACAATATACAGCCTGTAGTTTGTCAATATGTTTAATGTGAATTCTCTGTGATGAATTCTACGTATTTCAATTTTTTTTTTTTGACGAAGTTGAATTGGAACTGACGTCACTATAAATTATTGTAATTTCTTTGTTAAAATAAGATAAAATTTTTTTAAAAATTATAAATAATTACGATTTTAGTTCTATCCCAATGAAGGTACCGTAGAACAGCGTGATTATGGTTTTTAAATAACTATTTGTTCTAGAAATTCAATGTAAAGGATTTTATATTACTTCATGTTAATATGCAAATAGTTCTAATATGTTCTAACATCAACCAATAATTTTTTGAACATCACATCGGGGGTGCCCGATGGAAAATTGTCGTTGCCGAAGTGAGGTGCAACAGAAGTATGTGTGGATACTGTAAGCTAAGTAATAAACACAACTTACGTTATTAACAACCTTGGAGATTTCTGTTTCTGGTCGCATTATGATGTAGAGAAAGTTTAATCTTCCGTATGTTCAACGATAGCATACCCTGTTACCTCCAAAACTCTCACATATCTAACTGGTTAGAAATTGTTGGTGGTTCAATCAATATGTGCAGACAAAGAAATTAGCTACAATTCAAGGTAGCGAATTTTTCACAGAAAAAGCATTTACTTTCTCACTTCTATGATTTATGTATAAAATACTGTACAAATTGTGATATTATTTGGGGGATTTGGAATTCATTAGAATCGTAATGTTCTGCGTCCCTGATTACATTTTAATTATTTTAAGTAGTATTGTGCTTGGTTGTCTTCCGATAATCGACATTTCTTAGAAAAATAATGAGTTAATTTATGAGAGTTTTAATGTTTATGTCTGTAATTTTCCATTTGATTAGTTACAATCTTTCAACTTACAAATATTTTTAATACAGTATTCCAGGAATTTCATAATAGCATGTAAAAAAATCTAAATTTATACTGATCGGATCCCTAAAAAATTCCTTTTTCTTTTATACCTAATGACTAGTTGCAAAAATGAAAATTTTAATTCTAAGCGAGATAATCTTAGGTAGCTTTATATCCGGTATCTCCTGCTAATAATTTTGTACTGATTTATATATTATACAAACTTCTGCTAATTGAAAATACTTAATGAATCTTTAAAATAACTAACTTAAAATGATTAAAGAAACTACTTAAATGTATTGAAGGAGTTTTGAAGGCTATAAACAAATTGAAATACATTGAAATAAAGTGAAATATATCCTCGTACTGCTGTTGTACCAAAAATACTATCCACTTGAATTTAATTTTAGTTTTAATAAATCAAAAGGCATATACTGTTGCCTGTTCTAGTCCCCAAAGCAACTAACGGTACAAATAAGCCATTTTCAGATAGGGGTATTTGCTTGATGCCAGTCGTGTATGAAGTCGTTGAACAAATGTTTAAAATAACACTCGAAGTTAATAAAATATAGTTTTATTCCAAGTTCTTATCCTGCAACAACATTATATTCTTGTTTTAAGTTCTCCAACACATTTACTAGGTGAGAAAAATTGATCGTAGGTACACAAAACGAGTCTAAAGCGAGATGAAAATGTGTATGAATATCTTAATATGGAGAACGTAGTGCGCTGTTTGTATTAGAGCTCGTAGAAATGTCTGAAGTGGAAGTAGTATGTGATACGTCAAGTACTCTTGAAAATAGTGTTTAATTTAATTACAATCGGAGTACTTAAAGCTGTTATTTTTTATTGTTATTCAAATGTAGGTGGTGATAACGCTTGGATAATACAATACCTTCGTCAATAATCACCTGATTCTAATGAAATGTCGCAGTTATCAGTAAACAATCCACTTTTAGTTTCTATTAGATTATTCCATTTACATGTTTACTTAGAAATTCCTGTTTTATATACTGCTGTTAAAAAGAAATCATATTCTAAAGCGAATTTCTGCGGCAAAGTTCATCTTCCTGTAAGAGATCGGTCTATTTGTCACAAGAGTCAGTTAAGGAAGTCAGATAAAAGTTAATTATGGATCCTTAGTCCTTACTATTTCAAATCAGACAGAGGGTGTTAGTTGAATTATTACGATTTTTCAAAAAAATTGCAGTAGGTAATCATATTGGACCTATGAAATATCCTAAAAGGATTTTGCGGAAACTACTTTTTTTGCGGAGTTATGGCCCTTCGATATTTGGCTAAAAATCCATACATTTTGAAAATCGTGCAATACTTAATGTGTTTAATTGCATATAACTCAAAATCTATAGGAGATAGAATGATGATTTTTTTTCCGAAGCTATGAAAATGGACTTTATCCTAACATTAAAAAATTAAGCACAAATTAACTAAAAATAAGCCAAATAATTATATATGTAATGGAAAAATTATGATTTTTTGTAACATTAAATATTTTTTTCTCATATAAAAAGAAGTTAGATCATTGTGATAAATATGCTAATTTATACCCTCATAGGGTAGGACTACTCATGAACTTATTTCTAGCCCAATCTGGTTCATACAGCAACTCGTTAAAATATCAAAGAATTTCAAATTTTCGCCTTTTTTAGCAGCCATAACTTAAAGAACGATTAAAAAAAAAATCTGAAAATCTGGCTAAATAATGTACTAATAGCATGTTGTTCAGTCATGGAGCCAGATTGTTGGATTTTTGCTTTATGTAGTTAGCACAATTTTTTAAAAAAATTGAAAAATATTCTGATTGAAAAAGTTTTATTGAATAAGGTATTAATATTTTTAAATTATTTTTTAAAAGAAAAAAACCAAAATAAAATTCTTTTAAACAGCCACAATGACTTAAATATTGATGAAATGCTCAGTCTGTTTCCATTAATTTTCTTCAAAGGCTTGCAGTTGCACAGATAGTCTACATGGACTGTTCTTTTTCACCTATGAAAAAACATCTTTATAGGCACCGTACATTCATCTTTTTTCCAGCTTCTTCTGGTCTGGTCTTTTTTTGTGGACCATGAGGGTGCATAAATGATACTGTAATATCATCAACTGCTCAAGAAATACTTGTAATACATCCAATCCACCAGTTATCATTATTTATGCATCCTGCAAACTCACCTAAGTGGAACTCACTAACAAAAAGTGTTTGTTTTTTCAAAGTCTGCATTACTATTTGCATTTTTTGAACATTGTGCTCAACTGTTCTGTCCATATAAGCTTCTTCATTAATCAGCCAATAATGCAGTGATCATATAGGTTTTATATTACTCCATTCTTTTTGTTTACAGGATAAAAAAGTTTGAAATTTTTTTTGTTTTAAGTAATAATAGTGTGGTAGTTTCTATTATATTACTGACTATATCAA
Source organism: Vandiemenella viatica (assembly GCA_031002005.1). Taxonomy (NCBI): domain Eukaryota; kingdom Metazoa; phylum Arthropoda; class Insecta; order Orthoptera; family Morabidae; genus Vandiemenella; species Vandiemenella viatica. Next base: position 223,773,156 of record JARYHS010011408.1, on the reverse strand, counting down.
CAAATAAAACTAAATTTCTAGTAGTCAGTGCTAGATCTACCTGAAGGTTAAATTTTGTGGCATAATGTTTGAATAATTCACCCACACCAAAAGATGCACTGGTTCCATTTCCAGTTGCTGTGTAAATTCAATTTGTTGAAATACTTTGAATACCTTTAGAAAACTCCAGAAATTGGTTTTTGTTTCTGAAGTGGTTTGCAGCACCATCTGAAGTGTATATCACATATTTGAAAATTTTCAATGGACAGATACTTGGTATTTCATTTTTACTAGTTCAAGACCACCAAAAATGTACTGTATTATGTTTTGTTAACCAAAAATGCAGCAAAACTTTTCTTTTGTAGAAAATACAAGTAAACAATGAGATTTGTTCATTTTTCCAGTGGTAGCTCTGAATTTCATCTGGCAAAATAACACACTACTTCTCTGCAAAACCAAAGAGCAAAACCAATGTATGATTTACTATCTAGCATAAATATTATTTAATTGTTATTATACAATATTAAATAACGTTATTAAAATTTTGTAGAATTTACTTATTGTCTGTAGATAAATAAAATATGGCTTTTGTGAAAATAATATGGTAAAGCTGAAGATTGCTTCTTATAAGCTATTTAAGATTAAGGAGTTTTATTGTAGTTATTAACCTTTTTAAAATTTTAATAGCTATTCAAATAAAAAATCCACCAAACTGGCTCTTTGACTTAATAACATGCTATATGGATATTATTTAGTCAGTCTTATAGATTTCTTGAGAAAAATATTGTTGCTCAAAAATTAAAAAATTGGAAATTTGGGATATTTTAACGAGCTGCTGTATGTACCAGATTCATCAAGGGCTAGAACTAAATTTATGAGCAGCCCTACCCTATGAGGGGCATAGTTAACACATTGGTCCAACTTCTTTTTTGGTATGTGAATAAAATCATAACTTTTCCGAATAAATCGGCAATTCTTTGGCTTATTTTTAATTAATTTGTTCTTAGTTCATAAAGTCATAAAGTCCGTTTCTATAGCTTCAAAACAAAAGCAATTTCAGCTCTCTACATTTTATAGTTTTTAAGTTGTATCCAGTTAAACACATTAAGTATTACACGACTTTCAAAATATATTGATGTTTGGTCAAATTTTTGAGAGCCAAAACTCACCCAATTTTTTTTTCATGAAATCCTTTTTGGATATTTTATATCTCCCGCATGATTATGCGGTTATAGCCCCCCTAAAGTCGGGAGACCCCCTCCCCCTATTTCACCTCATCTGGGATAAAATCTGTAATATAAAGATTTACAAGTGATTGAGTAAATGAAATGAGGAAAGTTGGAGGATATTTACTAAGGCCCACCCAAGAGTCTATTTCACAAAATAGGTTGAAGATAACTAGATTTTTCTGATTTTTTCTACTCAATATTGTTATTCATGGTTGACGTCAAAAAAATTTCTTATATACCTTGTAGGAGTAGAACAATTATAATGTCATAGCGGGAAGAAATTAAGGCGACCGAGAATAGTACAGGAACACTGATACTCGAGGCTCGCATTTGGGAGGATGCATCTTCAAATCCCCGTCCAGCCATGCACAGTCCGGTTTTCCGAAAAGACTCCATGCAAATGCCAGAATAGTTCCTTCAAAAAGTCATGGGCGAATGCCTTACAGCTCCTTGTCCCCACCGAGCGTGTTGGATGAGCGGTAACTCTGTGGTCTCGCATACTGGAGGACGTGTGTTCGAATCCCCCTCTGCCCATCCAGATTTCGTTTTTCCATGGTTTCCAGAAATTTCTCCCGGTGAATGCGGGGATGGTTTCTCAAAAAGGCTGGGCCGAATTCCTTTTCCTAGGTCCTTTCCCCCCTCTAATAGCCTAGACGACAACGGGACTTAAAGCCATAAAAAATCATTCGACGATTAAATTATGTTGCTATATTGCTTACTACTTTTAAAAAGTTGTGATAAATCAGACTCAAAAAAATTGGAAACTGGTAGAGGATTATGTCAGCTGCTATGATTTTCTATTATTTTGTCATCTGCGTCCGCCTTCATTCGATACAGATTTTTTAAATTCTTTTTTTGTTCTTCCATACGTTTTCATATCTTCACTTCTTCTTAAACGCTTAACGAACACAATTAATTACTTACTGTGTTCTTATTTTGCATAAAACAGCAGTGTGACAGGCGGAGTTGCTACTTTTCATTGCTTAGGTAGCATAATTGGTTTGGTACAAGAAATGAGTATTCTATAACAACAGGTACACTTTGCCTATAAGCGTTTAAATCAAATTTTGAAGACAAGGGTGGGTACTATGGGCTAAAGTAGATATGAACCACAAATTGCTTCAGTAACTCGATTTGAGGCATGCCCCTAAGGATTCCTTTCTTTCATTCAGCGTTTTATTCCATTTTGAAGAAACAGTTAAATTTAAATCAAGCAGAAACGACCTTGAAGTGTGCAAAATAATGCATGTATTAAAACAAATAACTGCATTTTTAACAACAAATAACTCCATATTTAAGAAGCGTGGATTCTTCAGCTTATATCGCACGAGGCTGCTTGATAAGTATTTTTTTTAGGAATTTTGTTATTCATCTTAGAATTAAAACGTGGTTTAGCTGCCCCCCTTTTTTAAGTAATATGTTGCCAATCTCATTTTAAATAATTGACTTTTGTGTAATACAAGAAGATTGTTGAATATGTTCTTCTTCAAATGCTGCCATGGCCGATGCCACGCAAAGGCGCTTACCGTGGATGATGTATTCCTCCATGGGAACTTTCTGGGCAATATGAGCCAGCATGGTTTTCCTTTGCCTTTCCCAGTGTGAGTTCGTATGTGTTGTTGTGGGTGTAGATGTCTGTATTCACTATAGTGTGTTTTTTGTGTTATATGAAATGAGAGATGAAGAAGTGAGGGAAAAAAACCCGTGCCGGACCATTCAGATCTACTCTTCCGAAAGACTCAAAGGGAACCGCTTAATATTCCCATCGAATTGACCCTTTTTTTTTTAACTTGTGCCTTTACGCCTCGTCGATGTCGAGGTCATTGGAGACGGGAACTGGGGACAAGGACGGTCAGGAATTCAACCATGGCCTCTTGGAGGAAGCATCCCGGCATTCGCCTGGAGTGGTTTGGGGAAACCATGGAAAACCCAAATCCGGATGCCCGGACGTGGATTCGAACGAGGCCAGAGCGTTAACCGCTCACCCACGACTCTCGATCGAATGGACAAATCAGAATCAATAGAGCCGTATGCCTTCACTCCGTACGCCCTGCAGAGAGGTTTGGGATTTAAATCATGGTGATTTAGAAATTGTGCACCGCCATCTCCCGCACCCAAATCCTAAGGATGAAAATTTCTTGCCCAGCCAGGAGTCGAACTAGCAAAGTCCGCGTCAGCACAGGACTACATCTCCGTGCCGCAACCAACTGAGCCAACTTGGTGGGCTTTGAATATGTTAAAGAACACTAAAATTCCTTGCAGACGCAAGCTTGGTAAAGATATTTAGGCCTATATACACTGAAGAGCCAAAGGAACTGGTACACCTGCCTAATATCCTGTAGGACTCCCGCGAGCAGGAAGTAATACCGCAACACGGCGAGACATGGACTCGACTAATGTCTGAAGTAGTGCTGGAGGGAATTGACACCATGCATCCTGCAGGGCTGTCCATAAATCCGTAAGAATCCGAGGGGTTGGAGATATGTTTTGAATGACACGTTGTAAGGCATCCCAGATATGCTCAATAATGTTCATGTCTGGGGAGTTTGGTGGGCAGCGGAGGTGTTTAAACTCAGAAGCGTGTACCTGGAACCACTCTGTAGCAATTCTGGACGTTTTGGGTGTCGCATTGTCCTGCTGGAATTGCCCAAGTCCGTCGGAATGCACAATGGACATGAATGGATGCAGGTGATCAGCCAGGATGCGTACGTACGTCTCACCTGTCAGAGTCATATCTAGACGTATCAAGTGTCCCATTTCACTCCAACTGCACCCGCCCCACACCATTATATACCTTGAACATTCCCCTGCTGACATGCATGGTCCATGAATTCATGAGGTTGTCTCCATACCCGTACACGTTCATCCGTTCGATACAATTGGAAACGAGACCTGTCATACTAGGAAACATTTTTCCAATCAGCAACAGCCAATGTCGGTGTTGACGGGCCCAGGAGAGGCGTAAAGCTTTCTATCGTGCACTCAGCATGGGTACACGAGTAGGCCTTTGGTTCCGGAAGCCCATATCGATGATGTTTCGTTGAATGGTTCGCACGCTGACACTTGTTGGTGGCCCAGCATTGAAACCCGCAGCAATTTGCGGGAAGGTTGCACTTCTGTCACGTAGAATAATTCTCTTCAGTAGTCGTTGGTCCCATTCCTGCTGGATCTTTTTCCGGCCGCAGCGATGTCGGAGATTTGATGTTTTACCGGATTCCCGATATGCACGGTGCTCTCGTGAAATGATTGTACCGGAAAATCTCCACCTCATCGCTACCTCGGAGATGCTGTGTCCCATCTCTCGTGCGCCGACACCACGTTCAAACTCACTTAAATCGTGAGAAACTGCCATTGTAGCAGTAGTAACCGATCTATCACCTGCGCCAGACACCTGTTGTCTTATATAGGCATTGCCGAACGCAGCGCCATTTTCTGAGTGTTTACATATGTCTGTGTTTGCATATGCATGCCTACACCAGTTTCTTTGGCTCTTCAGTTTATACGAATGACATCGTACCTATCAAGAATATGTTATGTATTGTTTTTATATTACACAGATGATTTTTGATCTATCTAGATTAATTATGCAACCCATAAGAAATCATATTTGTAAGGCTTTGATAAAATATTATAATTTAAGATTTCATTTTGAAAATCTACAGAAATACATGTATTATACTTATATACACGATCAACGAAAGTGTATTCTTTGTTATTAGTTTTAATCTTTCTATTACTTGTAAATGATTTATTAACAGTTATTTTGTTGTGTGAACGCTTTGTGCATCAAGCAGTTGGTGTGTGAAGACTTTACACTAGACGTGACATTACATTTTGTAAAATGTTGGTTCGGTTTCTTCTATTCAAAGTATATTCCATTGCTTATAGAGTAAGTGTTTTTAAACAATTTTTTGATCAAAGAATTTCTCAAATATCTATATACCAGAACCATACTCTAAAAAATTTTGCCTTCTGTTACATAAAGTATAGTCAGTTTTTCTATATTTTTAAAATAAAATATTTTTACTTTTACTTTATAATTGAAACTAGCTGAAGACCCCAACTTCGTTCACGTAGGCGCTTCATTTAAGTCCTCTTCCTTAAGGCGTATGCGTCACAGTAAACAGCCAGCAAGAACAATAAACAAACTCAATTACAGCCAATAATTTAATGTCGCGGCTTAACTGATATCACATTAAAAATTTAAAAGGAAACTAATTTTTGAACACTTTATCTTAATGTATTAGCTTTTCTTATACAGAGTCAGATCTACAGGGGAGGGCAAACAGGGGCGCTTGCCGCGGGCGGCAACTTCATGGGGGCGGCAATTTATACCCCAGCTCTAAAAATTCTTAGATCTGCCTCTAGCTTTACATTGTTCAAAACTCCAACCAAATCCGACAGTAGTTTTTGCGAGACTCCCGTTCATCCAAACACACGGAGAGACAGAAAGACAGGAAGACACAAATTTTAGAACAGTTTCCTGTTTTGTAACTTATCAACACTGACCCACACTCACATTTTCAAAAATATCTAAAATTTGTAGACTTTCTTTTGGCTAAAATCGTATTGTATTTACAGACTATTATATGTAGACATTATATGGCTCGCTGAAATTCTTTCACACTGTGCTCCGAATACGAAAGTATTGTAGTTGATCTTTGTGATTGGAGAAAAACTATTTTTATACTAAGAAAAATCATACTGTATCATGCAACTATCAGTTTTGATTAATTAGATGGTTACAAACATCGAATGTTGTTCTGCACGCAGATTTACAGTAGATCATAGGCTGAATCCAGTATTTCAACATAAAGCATGGAGGAAAAGAAAAACCGGGAAGTGTGGAAAAGCCTTTCATTTTTAAACAAACAGGGCTGTTATAAAATAGTGTTCTTAAAAAAATTATGCACACATTTCTATATTCGTTTCAACTAATTTTAATCTAAGAATGAAAAGCAAATTCACCTAGCAACGAAGTGTTGTGTGTTTTACATAATATGACAATCAGACCACGTCTCACAGGCGTTAAGTTGTTTTTCACAGAAATCTTATAATGTCGATCTGTTAGCAGATAGGAATAAGTAATGTGTGAGGTTTAGTCAGATCCTAATATCTGATAAGTACTTCAAGGTTACAAAGATCTCAATCGCATCGCAGAATCAGTTTACAACAGTTATAGAAATTTTTTAGTCTTTGTAAACTATATCTTCCGTAGTTTTATTGTATTGTGTATGATTTTCTCTCACCGTTCGAACGTGAGCAGTAAATTAGTCTCTTCCAAGGAACAGTATTTTTTACTGAGAGGACCTGCACATGAAACTGTTACGTAGAAATTAAAAGGAGTTTGAATCTCCAAGAAATTGTTTTAGCTGACAGGTCAAGACTCACTAGATATGAGAATCGACTTTCTACGTCATGATGTGTAATTTAAATCGGCTTTACTGTCCCCATATCCAGAAGAATAAAGAAAAACGAGTGAGCTGGAAATTAATATTTTGAGGAACATTAATTTTCAAGATTACGAAAAATCGTTTTCGGGACTCTAACGAGGCCTTTAAGTAATCAGTATAATAACTTTGTATGGCAGGTCTCATTTTCATAAGAAGTTACACATAATTGCGCAGAAATCTGCTTAGATTTTTACTTTGACCATTTACGAGACATGTTTTTCTGTTTGTCAGATGATTGATGGTAAGTACCAGTATTTGTGTAAGAGATATAAATCCTTTTTAATGATTGATCATGCGAACTCCAAAATTGTTTTAACAGTTTTACTTACGTAACCCATTTAGAATAGCGTGTGTACCGACGGTAAACCTATTATATTTCAAGCTGCAGTTCCTTGAGATCTGTTTTGGATATTTTTGTCATGATATTCGCTATACTAATAAAGATTTAATCTGTGTGACCCAGGAGTTGGCCTGAACGCATATTAGCCATGCTGTATTGTCCATACTGATATAGAATGAGGCTGCGATGGGTCTATATTTTTGCCTCAGAACAAGCACTACACACAGATTAACGCTAAACTCATAACAACCTATGTAGAGTGTAAGGTACCCTTTAGTTCGCCTGATGCATTCCAACTATCCCCAGCAGTAATATATAGATCGATTTTGAAGTCACTTATGTAGTGTTGAAATCTCGTAATTGTCAACCTGAATAGATATTTTCCTGCATTCATTTCCACAGTGAAAACTCGCCACAGGAATCACTTTTAAGTGTATTCATAATACCCGGAAAAATTTAATTTAAGAGATAATTTGGATTGCTGACGTTTTGAAACACGCGATTAGGAAAGAATTTAAGATTTGAAAGAGCTTTGGATGGAGTAATGTCACAGCTGATCTTTTATCACCAGCTATAGTCAGCACTGTCTCGAATATTTTGATAGTAAAATTAACTATTTTGCCAAAGTTTAACTAGTAGTTTTAATTGAGGGGAAAAAAATAAAGTTTTTAATTAAAAGGAATACAACTGAGAATTTTTTTATCAGAAGATAGCCTGAATTGAGACAATGACGAATATATGGTGGTTTCGGTAAAAAGTTTGAGTATTAATAAGATAATTAAGATTTTGAAGATAGATTGTCGTTAAATATTGTTGGAGTGCGAGAAAGTCCGCCGAGCCAGTGACGTAAGAGAAACTCTTATAGAAACCCTTTTAAATGTGAAATTAAATTAAAACAGATAGAATAGGATCATAGGAATTCCCCCAATTAAATCATTTAGTGTATAAGGAGATATTAATGTTTGACAAAAGTTACTGACGTCATGGGCCTCGGGAAGCTTATAAAAGTCCATGCAGGCATCTTTAATTTGTCCAGTCCTTATCTAGAAATCAAACGGGTAACTTCAGTCAATTAGCGGAGCGAACCGCTCCAAGCGGTAATTGCGGCACGCTGTAACATGCCGTAACCGTTTCTCACTAATGTTAAGGAGACTTAGTGAGTTTGTCTTCTCGTATGAATGTGCTTAACCTGTCAGTCTTCTATGGAGCTGTTGTCTGATGTCTTATCCATAATTCTGGTACCGATATTGTATGAGTTAACTTAATCAAGAATACAAGTATTTTGTGACACTAAAACTGTGTTGAGTGAACTTATTTAATCATACCCTTCGTGTTTGGGGTTCATAATACAAACCCATGGTGACCGAAATATTGAATATTATGGTACCAGAAAGCTACACCGGTCCTGAACTTTATTGTTCACAGTTTAAGGCGAAGTGTTGCATACATTTTGGTCTAACACGAGCGGTTGTGATTTCTGTTCTTAGCGTAGATCTCGATAATTATTTTAAAGTATTTAATGTTTCTAAAATATTCTAGTAATTAATCTACCAATTACACTAATTCACACCAAAAACAGTGAGCGAGTGTCTACGTATTTTCAGTCTTCTTATCAGTAAAATGTCTATACACGAATGTTCTTTCCTGCACCACTGCTGGCTTGCGCCGACATACAGGCCACCGGCTGGCTCTGCGACGAGTGCCGTCAGCCAGCTTCATGATCCAGGTAGTGATCTCGCCCTTCAGCGGTACTAACCTTAGAACCACCCACTTCCACGTCATGAGTTCCGTCCTGGAATCAGAGTAGGCCACTCCCAGACCCATGGAGAAGGTACCCCTAGTTTCCAGCGCTCTGTGATGAATGGAATCTTGGCTGTCTTCCTGTTGCAAGAGCCACTTCAGTCGTAGGCGGTGCTTGTAGTCACAGTTAGGGATAAAACGATACCACTGAGGTATCGATACTTTTACTCGATACAGTATCGGTCGTAAGGTATCGATACCTATTCGGTATCTATTGAAAAGTATCGATACTTACTCGTATCGATTGATTTTCGTAGTGAAATTTGGAATAAATAAAACAACAGTCTGTAATAAGTATTGATAGTCTTTATTGATGTAAAAATAAATATTTATTTGACGAAAGATATTTATTACATTTTCACGTTACTGATCGTTCTATCTATTTACTTAACCATCTCGTTACCACAAGGCAGATAAAATATTGATTAGTTATAAAAAGTCTTTTACTTAATAGATATCAGTCAATACTTAAAATATGATTATATCAAAAAAAAATAGTTAAGAACGAAGTTTTTCTCGGCGTTGAGAATTGATGTAGTCTTCTCGGCAGAGTAGCCGAGTAATCAAGGTGTGTCCACATGATATTTCGGCGATCTGAAACTCCGTCGCCATCTTCACTACGGATCGCCGAAATATCGTGTGGATACACCTTGATTACTCGACTAGTCTCCCGAGAAGACTACATCAATATCGATTAACGGATTCGCACATCACTACTAACAATCAACATCCAAATATACCAAATAATAGTTTTGTAGATTAATAAAAGTCGTACTTACATTGAAATCTTGTCGTTTTATTAACAGATGCAATATCGGGGTGACTTTTTAAATGCTTATCCAAATAAGAAGTATTGCTACAGCTTGTGTTTTTGTCATTTTTTTCTTGAAATATTGTCACACATTAGACCTTGGATCATCAGATATACCTAATACAAAAATTTAACACAAAACAACGACGACAGCCCTAGGGTAGAATTACTAACGAAGAACGAAAACAAAACAATAAGTCAATGACGACCATGACTTAAAATGGCGACTGACGGGACGCAGAGAGTTTTTTTTTCTTTCGACCGGGCATAGACAAACAAGTTTCCCAACAACACAAACTTAGAAAAAGAATGTGTTGAAAAAAATGCAATAATGACAGCCAAAAAAATATTCTTTACAGTGTAGATGAGCGTTTAATGTATTAATTAACGTGTTAAATGAAATCACGATATTCGTGATATTGGTATACACACCGATACGGGTACTTTTGACCGATACCTACTTGATACTTATTTTTAGAGTATCGATACAAAAAGTACTTGGTATCGGAAGGAATGTATCGAGTAAGTACTTGTATTTACTCGTATCGTTTTATCCCTAGTCACAGTTGGGTAGTTCTTACCTCTTGAAGTTCTTCGACTCCTGCCCTTCTTTCTGTTTCTGACTCCGTCTGCTCAAGACGTCTTCTACCTTCTGCTAATTTAATTTCAGCGCATTTTTCCTTCTCCCGCAGCGATGCTATATTAGCGGCTTCATCCAGCAAGTGCCAGAGCTCGGTATCGCGTAGTATATCGTATATTCTTCCTTTCTGGAACTGTATTTGGAGGTGTCCTGTTGATTCTTCAGTTTGTTTCCGTTCCTAAACCAGGTGCTCGGGAGAACTTACTTTACCACAGTCTCACGTGTTTATTTCTTTGACTAGCTGTGCCCGCGACTTCGTCCGCGTGGAATAGTTATTTTGGGCATCATATTTATTTTTGCAAACAACCTCCTCAGCTTTATAAATTATAGCAGTTACCCACGACTTTGTCCGCCTCAATTTCTGTTATTATTTTAGACAATTTTTTGCAAGTTTAGTTTTTTAAGTTTTTAAAAGAACATAATTATTTTAAAGTACTTCTGCGTAAATTATATTTTTAGTTTTATTTTCTTGTGGCAGAAGAACATATTGGTTTTCTCCGCAACCCGATCTTGACAACGCGACATATAGTTGGCCGTGTGAAAAGCAGTCTTGACGTAAATCGATTCCTACGTGTTTAAATGTTTGCCCCTGTGATTTATTAATTGCAACGGCGAAAGATAGCTTAACGGGAAATTGAATTCTTTTAAAATTAAAAGGTACATCATTTGGAATCATTGGGATGCGAGGTATAAGCACTGTTTGACCAACTGCTGGACCAGTCAAAACTATTGCAACGATCACGTTATTGCGTAGAAATTTAATTTGAAGTCGGGTTCCGTTAGATAAATTTGGTGGTTTGAGATTTCTAAGTAAAATTATTGGGGCACCTATTTTTAACTTGAGGGAATATGGGGGAAGGCCACTTGGGTTCAAAGAATTAAGAAACTCTTGTGGGTAATGTACCGCATCTTCTTGATCCATTACGTTATCAATAGATGTGTAGGTAACTATGTCTCCTGGAAGTTTACTTAAAATTAGGTCATTAATTTCGTCCACGCTACTGTTTCTCGCCGCCAATATTGCCCTTTGACACATCCATTGATGATCTTTATTTTCTATTTCGCTGATTTCAGGGTAAACTTTCGATATTAAGTCCTCAATGTTACTTACTCTTTCTCCTAAATCGCGATCAATTTCAATTTTATTTTCAAAATGAGGTACTTTCCAGTCTCCTATTAAAAGTAACTTTGAAGGAAAAGTTATACTACCTCTTCCCAAATGTGCTCTCATATTTGTAGTTAATTTTAAAATGTTAACAAACTTCCATAATGGGGAACTTTTAAGGCAAGACTTTACAATGTCTGCTCTAGTTCCCCTTACTATTACTGGTAAAGTTTGTCGAAAATCCCCAGCAAACATAACAGTAATCCCACCCATGATTTTATCACAGCTTCTAATATCTCTAAGAGTCCTATCTAGAGCCTCCACATGAGCTCTATGGATCATGGTACATTCGTCCCAGATTATTAAACTGACATCTTGTAAAACTTTTCCCAAAGGACCATTTTTACGTATAGAGCACACGCTATCTTTCTGTAAAGAAACAGTTAGGGGCAGTTTAAAAGTGGAATGATCTGTGCGTCCACCTGCTAATAAAGTTGCAGCGATACCTGACGACGCTACTGCCAAAGCTAGCTTTCCCTGAGACCTTACTTTTGCTAATATAAGATTAGTAATAAAGGTCTTGCCGGTTCCACCGGGAGCATCCAAAAAAAATACTTTTCCTTCATTAAAACGAACACTTCGCATAACACAATTATACGCGGTCACCTGGTCATTAACTAATTTTGGTTCATTTTGAGTAATATACTCATTTAATTCATTTAGATCATACGGTTTTCGCAACGCTACTTCTAACGGATCCAGATGATTAAGTGAATTAATCCTTTTTGATACAGGTTAGCCCAAAATCGGTTAGTGATTTATCGCAAATCTCATGAATTTTATCTTCAATTATGATTAGTCCATCATTGTATATATCATTATTGTATGTTAATGTCATATCTTGATTCTCATTACGCATTCGCTGCATACAACCGTTCAGAAGGGAGCCGACCGCGCGTAATATCTTCTAAGATGTTCATTGAAATTAAGTGATGCCAAAGACAATTTTGTTCACAATTAAATACTCTTAATCAACAACACATTTATTTGGATAAAGATTAATATTATTATGTTGATAGAACTCTAACAAATAATTGGTAATAATGCATTAATTTCGACCAAATTTGATTACCATAAAAACGGTTCTAGTGAGTTAATCTCAAAAGATAGACATATACTGTCGCGGACATTTTTTTAGATCATTTCAAGAGGAATAATCCTTTCATACATATTTTTTGGTATCTTGAACCGTTTTCGCAGCGCACGCAACAGAAGCCCTCAAAGATGAATAATTTTCCACGTTTTTTCCACATTTTCCATTGTTTCTTCGCTCCTATTAGTCGCAGCGTGATGTTATATAGCTTAAAGCCTTCCTCGATAAATGGTCTATTCAACACAAAAAGAATTTTTCAATTCGAATGAACCGTTTTCGTAGCGCACGCAACAGAAGCCCTCAAAGATGAATAATTTTCCCCGTTTTTTCCACATTTTCCATTGTTTCTTCGCTCCTATTAGTCGCAGCGTGATGTTATATAGCTTAAAGCCTTCCTCGATAAATGGTCTATTCAACACAAAAAGAATTTTTCAATTCGAATGAACCGTTTTCGTAGCGCACGCAACAGAAGCCCTCAAAGATGAATAATTTTCCCCGTTTTTTCCACATTTTCCATTGTTTCTTCGCTCCTATTAGTCGCAGCGTGATGTTATATAGCTTAAAGCCTTCCTCGATAAATGGTCTATTCAACACAAAAAGAATTTTTCAATTCGAACCAGTAGTTCCTGAGATTAGCGCGTTCAAACAAACAAACAAACAAACAAACAAACTCTTCAGCTTTATAATATTAGTATAGATGACTCTCTTTTCTAGGAAGTTGTTGTGTGGACCATGGGCAGATATGTAATGTATGAGCCCGGGAGATGGTTGTTAACTCTCTCTTTCGCGCAAGATAGTTCTGCCCGTGTTGATATTGGTTTGTAATTACTGCCATTCGTCAATGAGCGCGTCTCAAACATAATTTTTGGTTTCAATGGGCCTTCCAATTATTTCCATAGCCTGGACATACCTTCCTCCTTTTATCCAGTACAACGTTACTCGCTTCCTTCTTTCCAGATTCAGTGGCCAGATGCCGAGTATAACTGTTAGTGCATCTGTGGACGTTGTTCTGAAAGCCCCAGTTGGTCTGAGCAGAATTCCTCGCTGTGTGTGCCGAAATAGATCCTTCCTTAGGTGCTTGGCCCGAGTGCTTGCTGTGTATCCAGCAATGGAGGCCAGTATTTCGGCGTGATATCTCCTTATGACAACATTTCTGAAAAGAAAATTTAAGTTCCACATTACAATTCGTAACTGCTAAATGTTTCAGTTAGATATGATTAGGATAACTCTTAGTAAGAAGCAGCCAATAGTTTATGTTTACAAAATTAAATAGTCCTTAAATTATTCATAATGTCACTTTTTTGTTTCACAGATTCGGCGAGTATTTACTTTTCTAAATGGTCACTTCTCTAAAGTGTCTCTTTCATTCCACAATAAAACTTTTCTCCTCCTTGGAATTTACTGTTTTCAAGTCAATGCTCCACATGTTTTTTTCATAGGGTTCCTTGTTTTAGTTTTTTTTTTGTTTCAATTTTGCCCGACTGGTAACAGAACTGTATTAATTCTGATTCTATTGTAGCTTATATACTATTGTTACTACTGTTGTTTTACCACCGTCTAGTGACAGTCATTTTGCTATTGTTCATTTAGTACTTACTTATTTCTCTCTTTTTCCATTCAGTTTGATAATATCCATGTATCTTCACTGTCATTAGTTAAAGTGACAGTGGCTCGAGGAAATCGAAACAAGTTCCTTTTATTTATTGCTAATGATACAATTTAATACAAAACGTACTAATTACAATGAAATTTCAAGTGCAAATCTTTCGTAGGCAGAAAACGTACGATCTTATGCCAGTGGGAGTGAGTGGAGAAAATTCACTTTAGCTAATTCTCACTTTCGATTTCCGTCAAACGCAAACCGATCATCCGAGCCGATTTTTCAAACACCCGCGCTTGAGTTAAGATGGCCGCCGCGTCGTGTCGCCAGTCGGGTCGCTCTCGCTTTTGATCGCGATATTTGTGGAAAAACGAAACTTTAAGTGTTTAGTATAAAACACATAGTTTAAGAAAGTATTCTAGGACCTGTGCGCGAAGGGACGTAAAGCTTTTCGAAACGTTGAGTTTTTATCGAGTGATAATCGATTGATTGGTACGTGGCTGACGTGCGAGCAGTTCCTCGCTGCGAGCGCTGTCGTCGAGCTGAGTCGGCGCCTTCCAACCTGCCAGCGGTGCTCTGCCGAGTCAACGGCTACGCGCGGCGCACACGCCGCGCCGGACACCTGATGCCGGCGATCAGCTGCGGTGAGTCACTACAGTAAACAACTTTTCTGCTGCCGCCAACATGGGGTCACCAGAAGAAAACTCTGACAGGGTTTTAAACCAGTGTAGATGATAAAATTGGAAACGAGTATGTGGAACTAGTCAAGCATCTAAACGATTTTTGTGGCCAAAAACTCACTGAAGTTAGAGTTAGAGAAATAAAAGATAAGCTAGCCTGTTGGGCAATAAACATCGCCTTCTTGGAGGGCCAGTTGTCTCAGCTAGGAAAGGAAAATGAAACACTCAAAAAAGAAAATGAGCAACTCAAACAAAATAGAGGAGAAATAGTCCCCAGCTATGCTGCAATGGCGAAATCTGGAGGATCGACTGGTGTGAATCCCAAAATCACTCAGTCAACAAAAAGTGCGGTTTTCATTACTTCCAAAGGGGGGGAGAACCCGAAGCAAGTGGCTGAACAAGTTACAAAAATCATAAAACCTGGGAGGGATAAAATTAGAATCAACAGAATTCGCACAACTAACAATGCTATTATAGTGGAAACAGAATCTCCTGAGGATTCGCAAAAAATTCTAAATAACAAGGAATTGGCTGATAAGATGCGATGCGAACTCCCTAGAAAACGAAGGCCACTCATGATTTTTTATGACATACCAATAACAATTCATGTAGACAACCTTGCTGATGCTGTCTACCAGCAAAACCTTGAGGATAAAATAGAGAAAGGACAATTTATGGATGGTTTTCAACCAAAATTTAAGACTGGACCTAGGGAAAGAGCAACAGTTCATCAGGTTGTGGAGGTGAGTCCTTCTGTGAGGAAACTTCTGTTACAGCAAAAGAAAGTCTTCATAGAATTTTCTGCTATAGCAGTGAAAGACTACGTTGTCGTTCCAAAATGCAATAAATGTTTGGATTTAGGACACGTCAGTAAGCATTGTAAGAAGAACAATAGTTCTTGTTCACACTGTGGAGAAGAAAACCACCAAAGGGATCAGTGCAAGAAAAGTTCTCAACCTTCAATATGCATACCGTGTAACAGACGGGGAAAAAGCTGCAACAAGAAGGGCAAAGAGTGTCCTACCTACCAATTACTCCTACAACGAGCTGTAAACAGGACTGATTATGGATAGTTTACTACAAGGAATAGATATGGGAAACGACATATACTCTCAACTGGCTAATGTAATTAGGAAAATAGTTGAGGATGTAATTGGGAAGCAGACTACAAAAACGAAAGGAAACCCCCCTTCAAGACAAAAAAGAAATGCAAAAAGGGCTGCCTGCTTCAGAGAGAAACTAAAAATGGAGAAGAATCGTAAGAAACAAGATGTTGGAACGCAGACGGACGACCACTTATTACAGATTAACGAAATCTCTTCGAGTTCCGCCAGTCATCCCCGGAACCCTTATGTCAAAAGGATTGGTCTGGGATGGAACACAGACAGACCAAATTGGGTTCGAACATTACTCACGACCTGTAGCGAGTCCAAAATTGGAGGAACAACCGCTGAAGATTGGAAACATAGAAGACAGACGCAGTTCTATAAACCCTAAAACAATATACAGTGATTTTGAAACTAATTTAAAACTAGGTCGACTGGAGGAGGCTCCGAATCTCAATGTGGCGCTGAGGCATCTAACTCGAATAGCGCATCCGGCCGGTAAATATGTTACCTTCCCTCAGCTAGAAGCGATTGATCGTATACATCTAAAATCTATCAATCTTCCTACAGAGACTTCTCAGCTTCTCTCTCTTGTGCATAAAGTCTTCGAAAGAAGGAATGAAACTTTTGATCCCGATCAAATATATAAACAGTACGTATTAACTCATGGGCGTATAGTTTTCGATTCAAAACTCCCGTGGCCACAGTGCAATATCCACACCAGACATCCATAAAACACAAAATGTCTTGTAAGCTACGAATTGCATCAACTAAACGCCAGGAGAAGCAAGTTGGTTTTGCAGGAGGTGAGGAAGCTGTCAGAGGAACATAAATGGGATGTCATATGCCTTCAGGAGACACATTCATGCTTCGGGAAGATTCCTTACATGCCGGTATCGTCACAGATAATCTCAACAGGTAGAAACCCTATGACAGCAATAGTAGTGCTATCCAGACAAGTTACTGTAACTAAGATAGTGCAGTTCTGTGATGAACATACGACATGTGTGGAACTCATTGCTGACTGGGGTAGTGTAATTCTCGTCAACATGTATTTTCAATATAGTGATCCCATTGAACCATACATTGGGAAGATAAGAGAAGTGTGCACTGCCCTAGACAACAGACCAATAGTGATAATGGCTGACGCCAATGCTAGATCCGAACTCTGGCATAGCGGGGAGACAAATACGAGAGGCGAGCTTTTAGTGGAAGCTATTAGTGAACTGAATCTAGAAGTAAGAAATCTACCACATAAACCCTACACATATAGCAACCGAGCAGGAGCTAGGTCAAACATTGATGTAACATTGACCAATCTGCGAGGTGGGAACTTATTGAGGAATTGGAACGTTTTAGAGTTTTTAACTACCAGTGATCACAATGTTATTACTTTTGAGTTGGTCAGAGGGAGGAACGATTTTGACACATCGGAGGCGCAGACTTCCAAGGTGCATTACAACATCCGACAGGCAGACTGGAACAGGCTGAGGGAAAGTTTTACACAACAAGAAATCCTATTAGATGATAATGATGTAGATCGAGCCGCAAAGGACCTTACTCGGGCACTCCAAATATCAATGAGGAGATCTATTCCTCTTAAGAGAACCATTGGCACAGTCGACAGACCTTGGACTGATAGACTGCAAAGACTACGACAAAGGATGCACAAAGCAAGAAAAGATTACCAACGTTGCCTCATCTACAACGTTAGAGGACAGCTCCTGGAAAGATATAGACAAATTAAGAAGTGAATTCCGAGAACTGTTAATACTAAGTAAACAAAAAAGCTGGGAAACATTTGTGAAAACAAACTTGCGTACAGACCCCTGGGGTATCCCATACAAAATTGCAGCAGGGAAGGTAAAACCCCCAACTACACTGTCTACTGTACAGAAACAAGATGGAACCATGACTACGAGCTGGAAATCTACGTCAGAAGTGTTACTCCAGGAACTCCTTCCAGATGATAAAATGGAAGATGACGAGATGGAGCACAGAGCGCTCCGTCTGGAAATTGACCAACATAGGCAAAGTACCACCGACACTCCTGATATTAGCATCTTGGAGGTAGTACAAGCAATAAATGCCTTGTCCAGGAATAAAGCTCCGGGTCCGGATGGTATTCCAGCTGAAGTAGTACAAGAACTGGTAGTGCCAGTAGCCCCCACTCTGTGTAAGCTCTATAATGCATGCCTGCATCAGGGAAGAGTACCAAACATCTGGAAGCAGAGTGAGATATTAATCATCAAGAAGGGAGATGACAAGGATCCAAAATTACCTAAATCATATCGACCCATCTGCTTGCTAAACGTGCTGGGAAAAATACAAGAAAAGGTGCTGTGCAAGAGGTTACAAGAACATTGGGAGAAGGAAGGGATGAATCCAAACCAATTTGGATTCAGAGCGGGGAGATCTACAGAAGATGCAATCAACCGGACAATGAATCTGATACAGAACTCAAATCAGAATTACGTGATAGGGGTCCTTGTCGATATATCTGGGGCATTTGATAATCTATGGTGGCCTGCACTTTTTGCACGGCTTAAGGAACTAAATTGTCCAAAGAACTTGTATAACACCTTTAAAGATTACTGTAAGAACAGATATGTTAAACTTAGGTGTCCTGGAGTATCCATTGATAAAAAACTAACAAAGGGTTGCCCACAGGGATCCATTTTTGGTCCGATATTTTGGAACATTGGGCTTTGAACCGGGAATGGCAAGGCTGCAAAGAATGCCGGAACTCCTGGGACTTGTTGCATTTGCAGATGACCTATTCTTAATTATAGAGGGTAAAACCAGAGCCGAAATTGAGGCTAAAAGCGCAAAGGTTCTGCGTGAACTCAGTCGATGGTGCAGACAAGTCAAACTAAGATTAGCACCTCAAAAAACCTGTTATATGTTACTGAAAGGCAGATTACAGAGCAATCCAACCATTAAAATAGACGGAGTTACAATAAGAAGAAGTCCCTTCAGTCGATACCTTGGTGTGAAATTAGACGAAAGTCTAAATTTTATGGCCCATATGGAGGAAGCATGTGGGAGAGCCACCTCAGTCATGAATAAATTAATCAGTATGGGACAAAGGCGTTTCCAACTTTCACCGCTTGTTATTCGAACATACCACAATACAATATTAACTTCAATTGTAGGGTATGCAGCCAGCGTCTGGGCGAAACACCTCAGAAAAGTAAAACCCAGCAAACTTTTGAGGAGGACACAGCGAAGTATACTAATCAGGCTGAGTGGTGCTTACAAAACAACAGCAACTGATGCCCTTACCGTGGCACTGGGGGTGTGGCCTCTGGACTTGGAAGTTCGCAAGCGGGGAGCATTATACTGGCTCAGGAAAGGGAATCCGGAACAGGTAGAGAAAATCACGGGAGCACCAGCAACAACAGCTGCAGAAGTAAACAAATTGTTATTAGAAGAATGGCAGCAAAGGTGGAATGATAGCACAACAGGAAGAAGGACATATGATATGTTTCCAAGTGTCTGTGAAAGGCTCAAAATGTCGCATCTACTCCCATCGCCTGGGCTGGTACATTACATAACAGGTCATGGCCCTTACAACAGTGAACTGCAAAGAAGAGGAGTAGTAGACAATGGTAGCTGTGACTGCGGAAGCGAGGGCACTCCGGAACATGTTGTATGGGAGTGTATTTCAACAGCGGAACAAAGAACCCCATATCAGCAAATATTACAGGGCAGGCGAATTTTCGACATATTGCGTGACCAGGAATTGTGGTACTATCTTGATGAAGCTTGCAATCTGGCCTCACAAGCAGCCAAAGAAAGGTTCTTGGCACTTAGAAACCGTTTCAACCGACAGCGACCAGCGACCGAGCAGTGATAATTCCAGAATAAAGAAACTCCCGATGGGTCGAAGGAGGACGCCTCTACTTCCAGAAGTCATCTCCTGAGGGAGGTAAGTTACTCCGAAGTGGCTGTGCCGGGAGTAAATGTGTAAACTGTCGTAAATATACAAAGTGAGAAACAGTGGGACAACAGTTAAATAAGTGATTTGTGTATGTGAAAGTTTCTTTGTTTAATTATATATAGTAGTATTGTGTGGGAATGTATTTTATTCAAATTACTAATTTACAGTATATATGTATATATCAAAAAACACTAACACATATCATATACATTCTTACACATTGTTAATTTAATTATGTAACAAATTTTTGTGAAATTTGATAAGTTTATGCGTTACTAACTTGTTTTACATCCTGAACAATATTTAGCTATTAGCTGCAAACTATAATTTTATCTTTTGTACCTCTTGTAATATATTGGAAATATGGGCCCAGAGTAGAAACTAGGTGCTGGGCTATTATGTACCAGGATATAAAAATAAAAAAATAAAAAATAAAAACACCCGCGCTGATAGCACAGTGTAATGCCCTGTTTCTCTGATTCGTGTCTCTCGATTTTCTTAACTTTCATTACAGCCATGTGGCTTTTCCTATAGATACTAAATAATTCGTTTATACCAATAATTTTGGATTGTATAATTATAAATTTCAAGCTTTATTTTATTACTATTATTGAAATTTATACAATTATCAGTTACTTTTGGAGTCGGTTCCAACTGTCACATCGCGAGCAAAGAATTACTGAACTTTATATGCTGTTCGATGCGACACGGGGAGCACGAACGAAAATTCCGAATATTTTACAGGGGAACAAATTAGACAGTAATTTAATCTGTGGCTTGACCTCGTTGGACGTCGAGGCATAACTCTGGCACTACATCGTCGGTTAGTAGGCTGCATCATGCAGTAAACGTTTTACAGTTAGTTTAATATCGGCGTATCATCTGTATGTTTTGTTGAAACATTTTTCTAGCATTAATCATATGTAATATGATTTTTAATGCAGTATTGTCATTCCTTATTGTTTTTATTTTTTGTTTTCTTGCATTGGCTGGCATCGACTCCAAAAGTAACTGATTAATGGAAGATTTTAATAATAGTAATGTAAACTATTGTACACTTAGATTTATTTTGTTAAAAGCAAGTTAATTAGACTCTTTAGTGTGAGTGTTTTTTTTAAGGCGGTTTACATTTTTTTCGAAACAATTGTTTTATTATTAAATTTTTGGTAGTATTATAGTTTGTTTTTTATTTCAAATATGCCGAAGCAGTTCTCATTTTGCGAACTTCCTGGTAGCTCAGTGGTTAAGGCGCTTGCTTTCAAAAAATTCTGGCTCGATATATCCCAAAAATTCCCACAGGACGGTGAACTGGATGCTGTGATAAGGAATGTCAGTTTACATTTTGGCCCAGACTGTTGTTCAACCTAATCACAACATCTGTTAAAGCTGTTGCTCGATAATCGAAACACATACCATCCGGGCACAAACATAAATCTGTTTCTGGAATATATCTGTTTGTTCCTACATCCCGCAGAAAATATATATTTTTAATGGATTTTAACAACGCGAAGGCTTGGAGTTCAAGTTAGAATCTGAGGTATATTTCTACTGATGTAGCACAAAAACTGTAGGTGTGTATAAAAAAACAATTAAGGCCCCGTAGACGGAAAGAGTAGTTTGGTTTTTTTAAAACTAATGTGGACAGTGATTTTCTCTTTGTTTTAAAGTATACATATGCAAAGTTCCATCGAAATCTGACAAAAGTTTTGTATGAAGAATATTTGAAAAAATTAAATGGGGTAAGGGAGTGAGGGGTTAGATTTTGTAAACAGAATGTAGACAATATGTTTCTCATTCTATTTAAGTATACACGTGCATTGTTCCACCCAAATCTGATAAAAACTGTGGGTTTCTATAAGGAAGACCGGAAATTAAGAGGGGTTGGGGTAGAAACCAAATTTAAACAGACTTGTTCTGTATGTTTTAAAATATATGTGTGCAAAGTTCCTTTAGAATCGTATAGAAACTATAGCTTTGTGTACACAACAATAACAAAAATTAAGGAGCCTGAAAGAAAGATAAAAGCTTGATTTCCCCAAACTAAAAGTAGAAAGTATTTTTCTGTTTGTTTTAAAATATACATGTGCATACTTTCTTCAAAATCGGATAGAAATTATGGCTATGCATAAAGAAAATTGACAGTAATTAAGGGGGTTGAAAGGTGGACAGGGATTGGGTTTTTGTAAAGCTAATGTGGACAGTATTTTTCTTTTCCTCTTTGTTTTAAAGTACACGCATGCAAAGTTTCATTGAAATCGGATTAATATGTGGGTTTGTAGAAAAAATAAGGGGTGTGAACGAGGCGAGGGGTTAGTTTTTTATTTATTTTTTTTTGCCAGAAATATTATCCCTGAAAAAATACACATATGTATCAACTTTTATAGTAATTGATAAAATGGTGTAGACTGTAGCTTTTTATATACAACATTTAAAAAAATTAATAGGGTGGAAATGGGAAAAGGGTTTGGGTTATTTCAAAGAAATGTTTACAGTATTTTTCTCTTTATTTTTAAGTATACGAGTGCAAGGTTCTATCCTGATTGGATAAAAACTGTGGGTTTGTCTAAAAATTAATGGGTGCAAAGGGGGAGAGAGGGTAGTTTTAGGATGTTTTGGTCAGAAATCTTCTCCATGCAAAAATACGTTTATGTGCGAACTTTCGTGGAGATTGTTTAAATGGGGTCGACTTTAGCTTTTTAAAAGAACATTAAAAAAAATTAAGGGGTTTGAAAGGGGGAAAGGGGTTCAGTTTTTGCAAACAAAATATTTACAGTATGTTTGTCTTTGTTTTAAATTAAAAATTCCATCAAAACCAAATAAAAACTGAGAGTTATTATGGAAATGAAGGGGTGTATTGAGGGAGGGGATATGGTTTTAAATTTTTTGGTCACTAGCCTTTTTCATGAAAAAATACATATATATGGCAACTTACATGGAGATAGGTTAATTGGTGTCGACTGTACGTTCGTATAAAGAACACTGACAAACATTAAGAGGTGGATACGGGGAGAGGGGTTCAGTTTTTGTAAAACAAAAGTTGACAGTATTTTTCTCCTTGTTTTAAAGTAAAAGTGAGCAAAGTTCCATCGAAACCGGATAAAAACTGTGGGTTTTATAAAAATTAAGGGGTGTAATGGTGCAGATAGAGTGGTTTTATAAATTTTTTGGTTAGAAACCTTCTTCGTGAAAAAATGCATTTAAGTGCCAACTTTCATGATGATTTCTCAAATGGTGTAGACTATAGCATCTTATAAAGAACATTAACAAAAATTAAGAGGGTAGAAATGAAAGAGGGGTTTGCTTTTTCAGACGAATGTTGACAGTATTTTTTTTTCTTTATTTTAAAGTATACGTGTGCAGGTTTCCATCATAATCGCATAAAAACTGTGAGTTTGTATAAAAATTAAGGGTTTGCAAAGGTTGAGAGAGGGTGGTTTTTGGATTTTTCTGTCACAAATCTTCTCCATGAAGGAATACATATATGTGCCAACTTTCATGGAGATCAGTTGAATGGTGTCGACTGACTTATTAAAAAGAACATTGACATAATTTAAAGGGGTTGAAATGAGATAGGAGTTCAGTTTTTGCAAACCAAAATTTTACAATATTGTTCTCTTTGTTTTAAAGCAAATGTGCACAAAGTTCCATCAAAACATAAAAAATGTGGGTTTTTATAAAAATTAAGGGGTGTAATGGAGAGGATTATTTTTAGATATTTTTTGTCAGAAACCTATTTAGTGAAAAAATATATATAAGTGGCAACTTTCATGGTGATTGGTGAAACGGTGCCGACTGTAGCTTTAAATAAAGAGCTTTGACAAAAATTAAGGGTGTAGATAGAGATAAGGGGTTGGGCTACGGCAGACCAAATGTTGACAGTATCTTTCTCTATATTTTAAAGTGTACAAGTGCAAATTCCTATCGAAATCGGATAAAAAAATATGCGTTTTTATAAAAATTAAGAGGTGAAAAGGGGTTGAGTGGGTGGTTTTTTATTTTTTATCACAAACCTTCTCCTTTAAAAAATACATGTATATGCCAACCTTCATGAAGATCAGTTAAATGGTGACGAATGTAGCTTTGTGTAAAGAACACTGATAAAAATTGAGGTGGTGGAAAGGGGGAGAGGGGTTGGGTTTCCGCAAACCAAATCTTGGCAGTATTTTTCTCTTTATTTTAAATTATATATGTGCAAAATTCTATTGAAATCGGATAAAATCTGTGGGTTTGTATAAAAATTGGGGGGTGTAAAGGGGTAGAGGGGGTGGGCTTTAATGAAATTTATGAACATACAAAAAAACAAAAAAAAAACAGACGAATTGATAACCTCCTCTTTTTTTGTAGTCGGTTAAAAATACCATTGAATTTTCCTTAATCTGTCATAATATTGGCCATATGCCGGCACAAGCATTCTTCCAATCGTTTACTCTTCCATTTATGTTCGTTCGTAAGCTATTTATTGATTTCGGACCATCTTTTGTCGAACCAACTATACGGTAGTCTCAAATCAATCACCTTGATTTTTTTCCTTAACTATAAAGATGAAGTTTTTTTGGAACTCTATCACAACCACTCCATGTATTTACATTTTGATATCAGTCGTAATATCTTGTGTATCTTAGTCCTTCGATGACTGTTCATATTTGTCAAGTATAGTTTATTTTAGATTTTTGATATCGGTTTAAGTGACAATTTAATCGTTTCTTTCTTTAAAGCCTTTATCAATTCTGATGGAATGCCATCTGCATCTACCACCGTGAATTTTAAAAATTCCTTCCAGATTCGTTTCTTGAAATGTATCTTCCCTTATTAACTTTTATTTTTCCAGCGTGGTATTGTCCAGTTGGTAACATCAAAACAATTTTTCTACCTAATACTTTCGTCTGAAGGGTCTTTCTTAACAATCTGAATTTCGTTTTTAGACCCAGTTTTGATGGTAATACACTTACTGCTTCCCATAAATTCTGTTTGATGGTACTGCATGGAGCATGAACTTCAGTCATTTGTATCATTACCTGTTCCCAAGTCTGCTGCAAATGCTTTTTCGTTCGCTTGTTGACATTTTTTTGTTTTCTTCGTTTTTTTTTTTTTTGTTTTTTTTTTAAACCGATACATTCTCTGTGACAACACGAGTTCTTCCTATTCTTCTACACTAATTTGTATGTCTCTTCAACTATACAAGCGTTATTGCCTGTATTTTTCATTCATCATAATCTTTGATGGTAACATGAGTGCCATACATAATGTTACCATTTATCTTTATCGTCAGATCGGGACGCCTAAAGACTTTAGTATAAAAAAAACACACACACTCACAACAACTCGTATTTTACTAGTTTTTATTAAAAAACGAAGAACATATTAATATATTACATGTTAGCCTTAGTGTTTGACATCTAACGCCTAACTAGGCAGTTGTTTTGTATTTATCGACGAAATAAATCGGTTTTAAAATATCTGATATAGTTTTCAAGTAGGAACGGAACTCATTACATGATTTGTTGATGTTAGTCTTGGATTTGAATACTGCGACACTTAAATGAGCTTTGTCACTTGTCCATATTTTATTTGTTAGAGAAAAAAACTCACTCGGCAAGTGCATAACTTCCAGTCAGACACATTACTTACCGGTACTCAATAAATATGCGAAAGATCGTGGAGTTGAGATCGTTAGCACGGCAGTATTGAAATAATTCCACCCAACGGCCTCCAGAAGCAACATTCTCAGCGTTCCAGCTGGTGATTTTTTGATCCGCAACGTAGTTGGAAATAGCGAAAACTTGGCGAACATTTCCATGTCTTGGCTGCCTTGTGTGATCAGCTATGGTACATACGTCGACTAGAGCGCCGCGCGGCAAAAACCGCATCGTCTGTTTTAGACCTTAATAGACAGATACATTAAATTGTCGTTTTGTTTGCGAAAGCGGCACATCTTCACTTTCGCTGGGAGAGACATCATTAAAGCGGAACTCTCCCTTTCACAGTGGTACATATGGTCACGTTAGCCATACACCAAGACAGGTGCGCGTGCCGCAACAATAGGTCCCAGCATTCGGGAGGACGTGGGTTAAAATCCCCGTCCATACATCCAGATTTCGATTTTCCATGGTTTACCGAAATCACTCAAGGCGAATGTCAGGATGGTTCCTTCAAAATGCCATGGCCATATTTCTTCCCGCTGCTTGTCCCAAATTCAGTACCCCTTTTAATGACCTCGACGTCTACTGTTCGTAAAGATCGAAAAAAGAACAATACCCGATACCCCCAAAGGTCAGCGATTAACATGGAAGATATTACACCTCTAAACAACATTGTGAGGAAATTTAGATGTTGGTTTGGTTTCTCGTTACCTACCGGAGTATGGCTGACATTATAATTGTGTGCGTGCAAATGGTAGGTGTAACATGTATTTCGCAATTAAATGTAATGTGTGCTAAGTGTTCTGCGTTGTTCGTGTTGTGTATAGATGCATGGACGTGAAAGAAGAGCTAGGGCGAGACGGTACCTACCTCCAAGACTACTCTTCCAAAAGACACCAGGATGTGGCTGAGCTGTCGACTTAATCAACTGCTTGGAGGTTAGGGATTTAACGGAGGTCTTCAGTACACACAATGAAAAAAATTGTGCTCTGCCACCCAGCTTGCCCCAAGTACTGAATGGCGACAATTTTTTGTAGCATTTTATTTTAGATAGCGCAGATAGTATTGTGGGTAAGGAAAGAAAATGCGTTCACAACAACATATTTCTTCTTCTTCTCTTCGATATCGGCCATCTAAGGACCACGAAAAGTAATCCCGTGCATTCATTTCGATGTTTCTGTTCTTGACTTTCAATAGTTCTTCATCTTCTCACTTTGCTGTTTCCTTCTTTCTTCTGTCCATATGTTACTACATTTCCTCTTCTCCTGGAGACCCTTGAAATTTTGGACCAATCTCCTAAAACTTGCTCTATCTTGTATTAACTCTTCTGTTATTCCGATCTCAATCATATCTTTCTTTACTCCTTGGATCCACTGGTTGCCCTTCTTACTCTTGTAAACATGATTGAAAATTCTTTTTGTAAGTCTATTGTTATCCATTCCCAGTATGTGATCAAAAAAACTGATTATCCTGTTTCTGATCATGTCTGTCGTCCTTTCAGTTTCTTCTTCTTTGTATAGATCTTTATTGCTCTGGTGTCTAAACTCACCATTTTCAATTTTTAGTGGTCCCCAAATTTTTCTCAAGACTTTTTTCCCTTTTCTCTATCTCTTCTATTTCTCAAGTTTTCATAGAGAACAAGCAATCTGAGGCATACAGTCCTTCTGGTTTGATTACTGTGTTGTAGTGTTTAATTTTAGTTTTCGTCGATAGAATCTTCTTATTGCATGTATATTTTGTCAATTGGTATGCTACTTCTAGTTTTCTTGCTCTTGATATATTTGCTTTCTTATCAAGCCCATTAATCAGAATTACTCCACCTAGATATTTAATTTTATTGACCTTGTTAATTTTTCCGTACTCTGTGTTTAGTACTGTGGGTGAATCCCTAATATTGGTCATGAATTTAGTCTTCTCAAAAGAGATCTAAAGTCCAACTTTTCCCGCTATATCTTTCAGAAGGTTGATTTGTTCGAGTGCGGTTTTTATACTTTCAGAAAGAACCGCTATGTCTTCAGCGAAGGCCAAACAGTTTATCCCAACCCCTTTGTGCTTTGAACCTAATCTTATCTCATGGTGAATTCCCATTTCCTTGAGTTTCTCTTCCGATACTCTTATTACCTTCTCCAAAACGCAATTGAAAAGAATTGCGGAAAGCCCATCTCCCTGCCAACATATTTCATATTTTGTTAATTTACTAATTTATAAAACTAGAAAAATAGAAACATCGGCTCAGGCTTAAGACGTCTACGTTGCTGAAACACTTATGTATCACAGAGCGACCGTTTCAACATAGTATCAACCTCTGAAATGGAGCACAACTCAAATAGAGGATTAATTGAACGGATTATATAAATGCTTTATCAAGCGTGGTGGGGGGTTAGGTAACGCTCTGACATTGCGTTCTA
Source organism: Vandiemenella viatica (assembly GCA_031002005.1). Lineage (NCBI taxonomy): Eukaryota > Metazoa > Arthropoda > Insecta > Orthoptera > Morabidae > Vandiemenella > Vandiemenella viatica. The sequence continues at coordinate 223,745,270 of JARYHS010011408.1, read as the reverse complement.
GAGGGCGCTGGTTCGAGTCCTCGTCCGGTCATACCGAAATCCTCTGGGTTAATGCCGGGATGGTTCCTTCAAAATACAATGGCCAAATTCCCTCCCGATTTTGCATTCCAGCCAGTAATGACTTCGACGTCTTCGCGGCGTAAAACCACTAATCTGATCAGTCAAAACATTATGACCACCTGCTTATTAGTACATTGGTCCATCAATGGAGCGCATTACAGCAGCGATTGGCGTGCCATGGATTCGAAAAATCATTGTTTTGTTTCCGGAGTTGTCTGGCACCAGATTTGTACGCATAGGTCAGGCAATTACCTTAAATTACGGGTCGATGGTTTGTGGTTTCCGAGATACTCGTTTCCAGAGTCTGCGCCCACAAGCCACCAGCCCGTTATTTAAGGGAATTGCGTGTCTTGTGCGTATACATCTGGTGCCAGGCAACTCCGGAAACCTAACAAGGACTTTTAGAATCCGTGCCACGCCAAATTGCTGCTGTATTGCGCTCCAAAGATGGACCAACACACTAATTAGCAGGTAGTCATAATGTTTTGGCTGATCAGTGTATAACTCTGTATCAGTCGAATAAATACAGCGTTTAATATTTATTATACAGGAAGAGAGAATTAAAGGAATAATTTTCATAATGTTCACTGGCCATAGAATTAATGTACGAGTAGAAACTAAATTACTAGAGAAATATCTAAGTTTAGTGGTCAGTGTCAACGCAGATATTCGTATATGGACCACATTTCAATAACCAAAAGTTGCGGAAGATTCATTAATACATGTCTAAATTTAAGATGTGTGCTTATTTCGTTGAAAATACTTTTTAATATACTCTGTAAGTAAAGAAAGTAGATGCGTAGATGTTTTAGTTCAACCACACTTAAGAAACTTGACGATGTTGAAAAATGCGTGGTGCTGTCTAAAATGTTTGTGTATCATGTGAGATTGGTTGTCATGTGAGAGAGCCTGAGAAACCTCCTCAATTGGCGTAACCTTCTCACGCTGCCCACTTACGATCGAGATATCTCGAACAATCCGTGTTATGGTCGATAACTTGTTTGTGAGTCGAATATCCTGGAGCCACCTATAAACCCAAAAACACTTGAAGCGCATACTTGAGACAAACACCAACATATTCCCGATATAGTGTCAAATGTTTTAGTCCTATTTCAACTCTGCAGTAATTCAATATCCTTCCACATTATTTGAGGGCTACATAGCTCTCTTGCAGAAGGTAATCGATTTTATTTTAACTTCTTATCCTGCGGATATTACGAGAAAAAAGACTGACCATTTATAGGAGTATTGTTCAATAGTCCTAAATTTTACATTTGAAATAATCTCACGTATTTAAAGATATGTTCCGTGGCAATAAAGGTAAAAAAAAAAAAACACTCAGAAGTTTAGTCTAACCATAATTTCTGCCAACCTCGATGTAAAGCACTCAGCGTTTGTGTTAAGTGATTTTAGTTTCGGCAAGTTTTCATGATGTACTAAAGCACACATCAGGTTAATTTTAATTTTTTAATTTAATTTTAAGAGCAATGAAAAGCACGTTCCGGAGAAAATATCCCTAAATTCTTATTTTTCTGCTTTCTTGCTCCCATCTACTTCTGCTTCTACGAATTTTAATTTTATTCTTTCAGCGTTTTTAATAAATTATTCATGATTTCTCTTGGTAATTTATTGCAAGCCCTGCCTCCATTACCAATGAAAAAAAAAAAAAAAAATCCCACACCCTTGTGACTGAAATTGAATGCCAGCTTGTGAACATGGTAGTCTTTTCCCACCCATGCATTACTCTTAATTCCCCCACTAGTATCTTTCCACGGGCATGGTTTCTAATTATTGGATTAAAAAAATCGATATCTAGCCATATCACATCATAGAGCGCTGCTAGAAAAGTGAGAAATTTGAAAATTAGAGGTCGTGAACAAAAGAATTAACAGTAATAACATTTATACTAGAAATCTTTTTTCATCATCAGTGTATCGTCAGTTTTGATACAGCTTTCCGATTATTCCTGTATTGCCTTCATCACACGGCACGTACTCATTGGAATCTCTGTCCTCTTTTTCTTTACTGTCTTTCCTCCCAATATCAAGAAATTTAGAAGTATGACACTCTTCTTACGGTGATTCCTAACCTACCTTTACATTTTTTTCATTCTCATCCGTAATTCTTTTTTCAATAATTTCCGCAACATATTCATCGTGGACTTAAAATCTTACACTACTATAAAATAAACATGAGGCGTAAGGACGAGAAAAAATTTCTGTATAAAACTTTTACATTTCATATAGCTGCCACTCGCATCCCATATGTCTCTACCTTCCCACCGATTTTATCCCAGTTATCTACTGTAAATATCTGATTTGACCAGTTTTCCCCATTCTTCCTTATGTCTTCTTCTCTTCCTTCCTTTTTTACCATTTCATTTGTGCATCCATCCGGATTTCCATATCATATTAGTAGACGAGTTTCTGTTTCATCGTTAGTGTTTGCTTCACAAATTAATTATATATTTCCTCCTTTTAGACTATTACTACTTGGATATCATGCACTTCATTGTAAGACAACCATTTCCACGATCCTTTCTCTCATTTCTCAGATTTCAGATCGGTGCAACAGTATATTCTGAAATACTGAATAACATTTTTTTTTATTTTTTCTAGTTATGTCTGAATTATGACGAATAAGTTTATAATTGTAATGTAGGGAACGAACTCGAATTCAATTTAACAATTTTTCTTTCGCTGCTTTTTCATTTATATCCTACATACTTACGTTAGCCAATTTAGAAAATTTAGAAAGCAACTAAGTACTTTTTCTGTGATTGACTTGGTATTAAATCCATTATTTAAGTCAAACTTCCAAGATAGAGATGAAATTAGTAACAACTGAAAATTTTTATCCTTCTAACATGTCAAAACATAATTTTTAATGACTGAATGTGAATCAATGAACAGAAAAATTGAAACGAAACGATTTACGAAAAGTTTGTTCTGTGAGATGGCAGTTGCATTATACCCCTGATGGAGGAGTTGAGGGGAGTCTTCAACGGCAGCAACGCCACGTACAGGGCTCCCGGCGTAGGCACACTGTCTCCACTCCTGCCAACATAATACAAACACGCTTCATATCAGCAAAGACTGCGTTTTGTAAGCGCTTCGCCTGATGAAGCTATTCCAGGTGACAAAGTTTAGTACACAACGAAGGCTGAGAAATTCAAAGAGTCGTTTTCACCAACTCTTCGGTGGATGATTAATTTCTTTTTCTATCCGAGTCTGACATTATATAGACCCATCTATATAGCACCAGACGCTACTGGCATAAAGCTTTCCATTTCGTCACAAGTAGATAAATCGTAAAGTAAGTAGAGAAAACTGTGACAAGCGGCGAGTACCACAGTTTTTACTATGACACCCTTGAAGTATTTCTTGTGACACATTCCTGTTTTTTAGTCATCAAAATTCTAGCAATAGTGAACTGCAAACCAGCACACTTTAAGATATGTGAAAACTACTTCATATGTGAAAGTTCGCTGTATACAAAAATCCCTATTAATTCACCAGCTACACAACGACATTTTTAAGATTTACGTAAATATAAGTAAAATGTAAAATAAGTACTGCAAACGGTTAATTTATGTAAGGTGTGAATTATGTATCATAAACACCTGGTATTATGCAGGAGAGGCCTTGAAAGCCCTTATCTTACCAGGTTAAATTAACCTTTAAATAAATAAAGGAATTGCATCTAGCCCTTCGATTGATAAAAATGTTCGACGTAAGAATACTTTCTGCTTCGTTATTAAAACGAGTTGATAAGACACGATTTCCCTAATTGCCATAACAGCTTGCATTATAAGATTTTCTACCCGTTTTCCCTGAAGCTTGTGTTCGATTCCACACTAACCTGAGCGATTATTTGACTAAACTCTGCAGAAACATGACTTTCCACAGTTAAATCAACAATCTTAATCCATGAAAACTAAATTAATTTTACTGAGAATAGGACTAATTGCAACGATATTGCAGTCATAGTTACTAATATGCTTTGGTTTTGTATCAGCTCTCGTTGCTAAAATATGCCTAAAATCTTTAAACAACTAACTATTCTAGCTGAAGAAAGGGTCGTGATCCAGCAACGAAAATTTCAACTCTGAAAATTTCATAAAAACCTAGAACGGTAAATCAGCAACCTACTACCATGTTTTTCTGACAGTTTTGGATAATAAATCTTTCGAAAAAGATTCCACAGAAATATCGTATTGTCATTTTCATTTAAAATTCGCGAGAAGGAAAATTTGTGATTTATTTCAAGATTCTCTCAACACCTGCGGTGAAGTTGCAAGAACAAATAACGGAAATCAGAAGATTGTGCAACTACAACGAAATCAATTTGCCACTATTCTCTTTAAAACGTCAGTGTAGGCGTACATCATTTTTGTATTCAGGAGAAGATAATTTTTATAAATTTTCACATTTAGCCTCTTATTTTAAGTCAATTAAGAGTGCCATGAAGAAGCTCTGATAAACTAACTCAGACTTTAGTTTACATATTTATTACTGCAGTAAGTACCTATTTATCGTGAATGTTATACATTACAGAACACTGAGTGAAAATGTTTGAATTAAGGCCGAGATTATGAGCAGTTATCAAAGTTATCATTTGCTGAGAATTCCTTACTGAAAATTCTGTAAACTAAACAATTTACAGGTAACAATAGTAGAATACAAGTCTTAAGCAAATTATTAACTTATTAATTCATTTTCGAGAAATTGTAACAGGCAATGTTTGCTAACATTATTGAAAAAATATGCATTCATTACCACTTGTATTAACAGGTCACAAAACACAAACATATATAGAACGCTGCCACCGAAAGCTCGTCTTTCATCAACACAATCCGGCAGCGAACTGCGAAGCTTATATTTCATATATATAAACATATTAGTAATAATTAATACAAAACTCTTCAAGATGACACATACAAAATACTAATCATTGATATTTACCTTACAAAATATTGACATTTTGTCTATACACCATATACAAAGGTCGAATACCTAATTTATTAAGTTCATTTCTAAAACATGTGATGGCAGAGATTAAAATTACCACACATAAAAGTTTTTGATATATAATTGTTTTCTCTACTTTGTATTCTGCTATTGAAACGATATAAATGCTGGTCACAGAATTAAGTCGGTAGAGGGCGCCTGCAGCGACGTCTTAGTTAACATAAAAGTTTACTGGGTTGCATATGCTGTAGGATACAAGCCACTATCAAAGCCAACAACTGAATAACTCTTGCTTATTGATATGATGAAATTTCATATTTTCTAATTTATCCTCTGCTTAATGGATTTATTGCCTGTATCACTCTTCTCACGAAGCACTTTCAGTAAGTTGATGTAATGTTTGGAGATCCCAAAGTATTTGAAAAGTTGTACGATTCAACACCATAGCCACCGTGTTCTCCAGAAATATCGGAACTTTTAGGAACATAAAAATGCTTCATAGAGATTTTCCTATCAGAAAATTTAGTTGAAATTCTCATATATACTTTTAAATGAAAGAAATGGGTAACCACGTTGTAATGTCATTGCATTTAAGGAAAAGAAGGAACAAATCTATATAAGAGGCTAGTATGCAATGAAAGTCCAAGAAACATGGAATTCGCAGTCACAGACGTTTGATGTCGCTGCTGAATAACAAACAAGACCATTTTACAATAGAAATTTCACCATTTTTGTTAACAGACACATATATTCCGCAAGAATTAAGTCCTGTCTTCTAGAAAGTGAATCTGATAAATTACTTTTACAGGAAAGATTTGTGTAACCATGTTGCAATGTAATTATTACACGTGTTAAGGCCTTAAGACCCTCAAACAGAACGTTTAGCGAGGTTCCAAAATCGCTCAACCCGGATATTTTAATGGTTTACATCTTACGAGATAGATGAAAAATGAATATATGGCAGAATATCGAATTAACCTGTTATATCAAGCCTGTACAATTCCATCCACGAGCAATGCAGTTGAATAACCTTCAAAAATTGTCTAAGTCGTTTAAAGTAAGCTTAAGTATTGTTATTTTTTTTAGAGCTGATTTTAACCTAGCGCTAACACAGGAAGTCGTTTCTATACATACATAGTATAAGTTATTGATTTACCGATATTCTTAAGACATCTCGAGATAAATCTCATTGCCAAACATCCTGGCAACTGGCAACTAGTTATGAATTTATTTTATTTATTTCTGTGAGTACGAATTTTCAAACCTGAATGATGGTAAATCTGTTGAAACTTCTAATGTAAAAAGAAATTTGCTTTGCCGTACCTAACTTCCATAATTAACCATATTATAACTTTAAAAAAATATATATTTGGAGAGTGATATCGAATAAGTTGTAAACTCTTCAAGCATTTGCAACTGCTTTTTTTCCCTCGATAGAACCGCTACGCATAAAGTGAAACATTGTTTATTTGCAGAAAGTCGGCGGAACAGTATTTTAAAATAAAGAATCTGTTTTATGATGTTTTCTACAACATATTCAAAACTGAAACGTACTTTTATTTCTTTTAGCTGTCTTATAGATGTTAACGTAAAACAAATTTTGTTTTTATCATCTAAATAACACCAACGTATTGTAAACATTTTTACAAATGCGTTAACATTCCCGCTAGGCTCAAGAAAAGTAGTTGTATCCACTGCGGAGTGCATATGAAAATGTTTTCAAATTTATATCCATGAGTGGAAATCGTATAAATTATAATGAGCGTTTATTAGTGTAAACAAAATTTGTAAACAAAAAAACTGTCACTAGTAAACTCGCCCACAAACAATGATTTGAACCAATGTAATTTTTTTCTGCCGATAAGAGATTCTTACAGTTTGGTAGAAGTGTTTCAATAATTAATAGCAATTTCTAGAGAAGTACATCAATTAATATAATAATCATATTTAGTAATTAGGTGGCAATCATAGAACGACTCACTAAAGGTACTAAAAATCTGTTCCTAACGTACTATAATACTTTATTAATTATTTGAACTAAATGAAGTTACAACATAACATTTGCGAAATATGAGGCTTCGTTTTCAGTAAGCAAAAAATCAAAGGATCTGTAATAATTACTCTCATCCACAATTATCTGCTTTGAGGAAGAAAATTTGAAAGGCGTATATTAATCTTTTCAACTTAAGCTCAAATTGCTTATATGTAAACTGATGGACACAATAAAACAAAAGCTTTCGCTGTTTTCAAGTGTTACTCATCATTCAGCTGCCATGAGGAGGTCTAATAAACTGGTTTGGTGGTAACAAATTTTAGTGATATCTTATCTAACTGTCGAATTGTTACGAAAAGAAAGAATAAATGAAAAATAGGAAAAGATGCACAGCCCTCTTCTTTGAAACTGATATGAATACTGAGAGGTATGACAGTGATGGTGTCAGATGACACACGCGAGTTAAGTAACGGAGCAATGTTACATGTTGTATGACGACAAGGCTGTGTTCGCATATTTCTTTGTGTTTCCTATTCAGCTAAGTCTTAGTGGCTTGGGATGTTTTGTCACGGCTAGACCTCGTACCGGCGTGGAGAGTGGCGTTCCGTACGTTGTCAGTGTTCTTGAGCGGTCCGTGGTACGAGAGCTTGCGCAGATGCGGAAGCCTCAATGATAACTCCTGCAGCAACACGTCCAGAGGTGGGCCCAGCCACAGCCATCGGCAGCGGACGTCCAACTCGCCTGCAAGGTACCAACCAGCAGCACAATTACTGATCAATACCTCGAAGCAATATCATAACCGTGGCACTGCAATTTGATTATGGCTTCTGTTGAGTTTTTAAATATGGTACAAGCAATTATTTAACACGAGAAGTATCTATTACGTATTAAAAATATATATAACCACACAACAGATACGTAGCTGAGAGCAGCTAGCACAGAATCATGGAGGAAAGAAATATATGGAGACGACGCAAGGGACCTTCACCACGCATTGAAGTGACGCCGGGCGAAGAGGAGTGGGGAGGTGTGGCCGCCATATTACCTATCCATACAGACACGGGGGATATTTACAAAACCTCAAGAGGGCTCTAGGATAAACGTGACGCAGCAATCTGATGATGGGTTATTATGTAACTCGATAAGGCAAATAAAAAATGAAGAATAATTTTTTTGATATCCTGCTTAGTTTTAGAGATATTCTGTCTCAAATGTGAGATGTTTTTGATTGAAATTCAGATGAAAAAATTGATCAAAGTCAAATTCGATGATGGATTGTTATTTAAAAAGAGGAGACAAATAAAAAATAAAGAATAAAAAGTTTCGATATCTTGCCTAGTTCTCGAGAAATACTATCTCAAAAGTGAGTTGAAACGCAAAAGAAAAATTTCGCAAAAAGTCAAATTTGATGATGTAACACGACGGAAAAAATCGAAAATAAAGAATAAAATTTTTTGATATCTTGTTTAATTTTCGGGATATACTGTGTCCAAATAGCAATTGTATGGATACGTAATATGGCCGCTGCCGCCACTGCGCATGCGCAGTATCAGCCGAGAGTTTAGAGGCGGCGTCACAGAATAAGCGGTATTTCCTCTCCATATATTTCTTTCCTCCACGCACAGATTAAAAATTGAAATAGTTTATACGTTGGTCAGAGTATAAACAATGCTACAACAGAGATGATATTATAGTTTAGAAGGCGGTAATTCTAATTAAATAAATATAAACAAACGATACATTAACACTCTCACCGAATTACAGCCTTCTTCAAAAAACTATAAACCAATGTTTGTATCACTGTTGATCAGGTAACAGCTGCTGCATTTTTACAGAAATACAATGTCACAGGCAAATTCATCATCACTGTATCCAACTAAGTCAGTCTGGGTTAGGTAAGTAGTACGATCAATAATTCTTGCTTTATTTCAAGTATTTTAGTATTTTCTGGACAGCAATCCAGTGAGAGGCATCATAAGAATGTACAAACCGATTGGATATGTGAAAACTGCGACCAGTGAAATTTGCGGCCAACCTAAAATCTGCGAAATCTGCGGCAAATAGCTGTTCTCTTTGTGCCATGCCGCGCCGTCCTAATCACTCTAAACGCCCCTTTAGACGACCCGACCTGGTCTCACTAAATCGTGGCCTGGAAGTTTTTACGTGAACAAATCATTTTACATTACACGCCCGAAACAGCCAAGTTAATTTCTATTTTTTTTAATAGACACGCAAATGTTTCACAGGTTAAGTATTCTTACTTAGACTTTTTTTCGCACTCGTTACTGAAAGCTGAATTTTTTGGGAGATTTTGCATGAAATCTACTACGATTCTGTAAGTATCTGCCTCGTTATTACAATTATTTTCTACGTCTTTTAAGCAAGAATAAAACTTGTATTTTAATAACAGTTATAAACTATAAAACATCTGTAGTGTCAACCTGCTGTTTAGAAACATTGGCTACACACGTAGCAATCCGCTGAGAGCGCCGGCGGGGCGGCTTTTAACAATACAACCAGTTTGATCCTATTCTATAATAAACATACCGCTACAGCATTGTTGAGAATTCTGGCCGCAGATTTCACTGGCCGCAAATTTCACTGGCCGCAGTTTTGGCGACACCAAACCGATTCACCTGATTTACAGCAAACACAATATCTGGTCTGCTTACTATTGCTGAATGGATAAGTAATCCCACTGTTTCTCTGTAGGGGTAGTTTTTCTCAGACTCTCCATTAGTCTTTGAAAGTCTCACATATGGATTAGCAGGAACATTTTAGGATTTGCATCAATCATATCAAATTTTCTCAACAATTGTTCTACAATTGGTGTATAAAGATACAGTTTTTAAATATTTCTACTTGCATGCCAACAAAATTAGTAAGAGGGTGAATCTTCAAATCAAAATTCTTTTGCAGGTCATTAATTACTTCAAAACAGTCTGACTTCTACAGATCAAAAGCCCATCATCAACATACAGACAAAGATAACATTTGATATCATTGATTTGTTCAGTATTAACACACTGATCTGCTTTGGTTTTCACAAAATCAAATGTATCTAAAACTGAATTGAATTTTGTATTCCAGAACCTAGGAGCTTGTTTTAAGCCATATAAAGATTTGATGAGTTTACATACCATATTTGGTTTGCAGTCTAGTCCCTCTGGTGGTGTAATAAGTATATTCTCTTTCAATTCACCATAAAGGAAAGCTGTAGTTACATCAAATTGGATGATCTATAAGTTATGTTGAGCTGCAATGGACAGTAACAGTCGAATAGTCATACCTTACTATTGGTGAGAAAGTCTCATCATAATCAATTCCATCAGTTTGAGCATATCCCTTTGCACATAGTCTGGATGTGTAACCTGGACCAGTTGGTTCATCCTTAATGCGAAACACCCATTTACATCCTATTACTTTTGCATCCTGAGGCTTTTCTACCAATGTCCATGTTCCATTTTGATGGTGAGATTTTAATTCCTTGTTTATAGACATCTTACACTTTTCTGAATCAGCTGATGTTATTGCTTCATTGTAGTTTCATTGAATAGGAATTATTGTATCTACATTGTAGCACAGGCAATCCTTCTCAACTTTATCTTTTTCTTTAGAGAGCACTAGTTTCTTTCTAGGTCATATTTGAGGATAAAAGTGTCTCAGCAGTCACTTCTGGTTTATACACACTGCTAGAAGTGATGTTGGAATCAGAGAAGTATTCAGCAGTAGTAACTGTGGAATCTGGTTTGTCACTGGATCTCTCTGATGTATGATTGTCGTTTAATTCAGATGATGTATCACACATTGGTTCTGTCAAATAAAAAGGGAGATAATTTCTTTTGACAGTAGATTCCAGAAAAACAGCATCTCTGCTTTTAATCATTATCTGAGAAGGAGGTATTATAAATCTGTAACCTTTTGAATTCTCACAGTATCCAAAAAATTATCTTTCTGTGCTTTAGGATCCCATTTCCTTCGTTTTTCTTTAGGGAAATGTATCATTGTATCACAGCCAAATGTTCATAAATTAATCACATCTGGTTTTCTTCCTGACCACATTTCCTCTGGTGTTTCAAATGTCAGTGATCGAGTTGGAGCTCTGTTGATGAGGTAAGCAGCAGTATGTACAGTTTCAGCCCAATATAACTTATTAAGATTAGCATTGCTCAACATACTTTTTGCTCTTTCCACTAATGTCCGGTTCATTCGTTCAGCAACACCATGTTGTTCAGGAGTGTATGGTGTGGTTGTTTGATGGCTTATTCCAGCACCTTGTAAGAACTCAGAAAAGTTGTTAACATATTCAAGGCCATTGTCTGAGCGTAAAAATTTTATGTTGCATTCTAATTGCTTTTCAACTTGCATTTTAAAATGTTTGAATTTTTCAAAAGCTTCTCACTTTTTATGGAGAAAATAAATAAATACCTTTCTAGAATAGTCATCAATGAATTTCATGAAATATTCAGCACCTCCTAATGACGTGGTTTCCATTGGACCACAAATGTCAGAGTGTACCAGTTCAAGTAACTTTGTAGCTTTTGATCCATCATCAAATTTGGCTTTGACGAAATATTTTCTCTGATCCAGGTCACATTTTAACCTAAGCACCTCATTTTTGCGGCGTATCTTTAAAACTAAGCGAGATATCAAACAAATTTAATATTCAGTTTCTATTTTTATCCTTCAGTTACATAAGAATCCATCATCAAATTGCGGCGCCACGGATATCGAAGAATTCCAAGAGACGGATTATTTTAAAGTATTAAAAAAACAAATCAATTTTACTATAGTACAATCGGAAAATTTTCGGCATAAATCTTCATTCTTTAAATTACAATCAAATTTTTTTTTTCTGTACCAAAGAATCGCATAAAAATCATTTTTTTCTCCGTCTGGTAAAACTAATATGCGCACCGATTAATTATATGTGGACATGCAAACACCGCCTCAGTGTCCTACTTTTTCACATGTCTGACGAAACTCCGAATATCGACCATGATAGCAAAGGTACTCAGAACCGTCTGCTGTAATTCGATACGTTCTACCGTGGTAATCAAACACCACAGCTATGGAAGATGAAAAAAAAGAAGCCTTGTTTCAAACAATAAAATAATTTCGTTGTCATGTTTTACCGGCCTTTTATCCTCTATAAAGATCAATTATAATAATGAAAGAGCTTTTTCTCATTTTAAGGCTCATCATCTAATGGCAATAAATTTCTTAAAATGTATGAAAGCAACGCTTATTTTTATGTAGTAATTTTCTCTACGTAAACAAACTCCCAACACAGCGATGTAGCTTTGCAGAAGACGAATGTTGGGAAAATTGAGCATCAACCGAATACGTGTAGATGGTGCTTCATAATTTGAATTTTTTTGAAGTATACAGAAATTTATTCTGACATCTTACAAATTTCAGTAAATTGTGTAACATAACCGTTGAAATTACGGATATAATTTTAGTATAAATTGTGATCTGAGAAGTAAATGTAATGTCTTTGGTGGAGCGATTACTTAGCGCGCTTTGAAACAGTCTTGTATTGGCGACGTTAGAGTAAGCTACGGCCAGCGAGAGCTTATATGCCGCGGCCGGGAGCATGTGTGTGTGTGTGTCGCTTAACCGAGGCTCAGAGTTGTAAGACATTGTGTGGACATTCTGGAGGTATTTTTTTTGGACTATGAAGGTTATTTTGAATGAACTGGTTTCACATAAACTGTGTATGTTGTACTGCTATTGATTTGGATCACGTCGATTGTGTGATAATTAATTACGGGGCTTGTACTGAATGTTACAGTCCTTGATTATCCTCGAACCTGCATTCTTTGGAGAAGAAGTTTAGTTTTTAAGTATCTGCTGGCTTGCTTAGATATTTGTAGTTTCGGAGGAATAAATGTGAGTGAACTGTGAAAGCTGAATTGCTGTGTATTTCTCAGTACTTGCTTACTTGTTTTCTCTGACTACAATTCTAGTTTACCTAACTAGTAAAGATCAGCAGATTGGCGACCGCACGGCTGACCGAACATTTTTATTTATAATTGATAAGTGATAATTAATCTAAAGCCCCATCAAGTACTACGCCAAGACGACTGTGAGCTTGCAATTGCCATTTTGTAGCAAGAAGATCTCAAGTGCCATTTTTGTTCGTGACGTTAACATCCCACCGCAAAACAGCTTTTTACCAAGGTCAATCCACTATATCGATAGTTACTTTTGCAACTGCGGCGTAGGTTAGATTTCTGAGGTCAGCGAGGTTTTCCGGTAAAGGCTGAACAAACACTCGATCTATGAAAAAATGCATTAAAAAAACCAGCCCAATAGTGTGAGGTGGTGATGCTATTATTAGGCCCAACCACCAACCTCAATACAATAGACATCATTTAACTGCAAATTTCGTCTGCAATTGAGGTGATTAATTTGGTACTACGGCCCTATGTGAGTAAAATTTCAATTTTTTTGCCACAAAATTGTAACCCAGCCAATTATTTAAAATATCTGAAGTTGTACAGCCCTTTTTAAAACACGTCTATATTAGTAGGAGCCGTCCTGGCTAAGGAATGTTGTGGTGTGACGTACGTAGAGTGCTGGCGAAGCGGTGCGCGGCGTAGAGGAGTCCCTCGCTGAGCTGCACGGCCATCAGGTTGCTGGTCCTCCGCAGCGGGCGCCCGCGCAGCCTGAGGACACGCACTGGGGCTGCGCAGCGGCTGTCAGGCAGCACCGAGAACAGGCCCAGCGGCGACAGCAGTCCCACTGCGCAGGCGGGACGAGAACGTTGACGCCAGCAACCTTAAGCCGCGTTCCCACTACTTGTTGTAACGAAGGCGGGACGGGACGGAACCTCATTAGCCGAAGTGTAGGGACGAGCGCGTGCCGCAGGTTAGCCCTCGCTTACCTCACCGCCACCTCCCCCCACGTTGCCCAGTGTCGTTTCGCACAGAGCACTTTACAGCAACAGAACGGGTGCGCACCGCTGCTGCAAACGGTTGACAACAGCGCTCCACTACGCACGCCTGTGAATTTTACCGACACAGAGTGGGTAGCTGCGTCTCGTCCTCGCTAACAGAGGCGGCCCTGTTCCCAAGGCGTGTTGTTGAGTATTCGTCCCGTCCTATCCCGTCCCTCCTTCGTTACAAGACGCCGTGGGAACGCGGCTTTATATATACTACCTAGCGCAGACCACTGGTGTTTGTTTGCAATAGTTGCCTTGAGTCTCCCATCGTGCACTGTGGTCATCGCATGTCGATAGCTGTGTGGGGGTGGGATATAAAGTGATGGAAAGTGGTCGACCTAGGGTATTTTCAGATTTCGAACCAAGATATATGTGTCCCTATATTTAACTTTGCAGTCACAACTACCTAATGCAGACCATTAGTGTGTGTGCATGCGTGTGTGTGTGTGTGTGTGTGTGATAGTAGTCCAGAGTCTGCCATCGTGCACTATGGTGTCGGCAACTGTGGGAGACATGGTGCTTGAAAACGATAGACCTAGGGCATTTTCATATTTCGACGAAAAACGTGTGTGTCCCCTCATTTCACTTTGCAGACACAACTACCTAGCGCATACCATTGGTATTTCTGTGTAGTAGTAGCCTCGTGTCTCCCATCGTGCACTGCGGTGGTTGCATGTCGGTAGCTGTGTGGGTGATGGAAAGTGGTCAGCCTAGAGTATTTTCATGTTTCCACCAAAGACGTATGTGTCCCTATATTTCACTTTGCAGTCGCAACTATCTAACGCAGACCACTGGTGTCTGTGTGTGATAGTGATCTCGAGTTTCCCATCGTGCACTATAGTGTCGGCAACTGTGGGAGTGTGGGAGACATGGTGCTTGAAAATGATCGACCTAGGACTTTTTCACATTTCTACCAAAAACTTTTGTGTCCCCACATTTCACTTTGCAGACACAATCACCTAGCGCAGACCACTGGTACTTGTGTGTAGTAGTAGTCTCGAGTCTCGCATCGTGCACTATAGTTGTTGCATGTCGGTAGCTGTGTTTGAAAGTGGTCGACCAACTACATTTCGATCAAAAAAAATCTTTGTAATCTTCTAGAACATTCTTCTAGAATGTTCTTGAATGTACTAAAATGTTCTTGAACAATGTTCTAGAATACGATACATATTTAAGCTTTTTTAGATTTAACAAATATAAATGCAACATATTTAGCCTGTGCACAGAATTTTACGGGAAATTCACTGGTGGGTTGCTGCCCTAGCAGGGAGTAGTGTAGGCTACATTTATCCTGGAAATATTTAAGATTCTGTGAAAAAACATAAAACCCTTCAAAATTGTTGACAAACACCAGATAGTACGACTATAAAATGAGCTCTTACACATTTTCCACCATACTTTCCCTCATCTTTCCTGTTTCACCTTAATGTAACTTTCCGTTCAACACAGGCTCAGTAGCCATATGTTCGACTATTCTAATGCAGTCTACTTGCCAATATATATTCTGCCTCTCTACATGGCTGAGGATCAGTGAAAAACGAGGAAATGGCTTGGCAGTAGCAGCTGCCCTGTTTTCTGTTGTCACTCCTGGTTAATTGCCACAGAGGAGTAATACATGGACTTCAAAATTCCACCCCATCCTTCCTACAAGTCAGTAGGAAAAGTAGGTTAAACTTTTCAGATATTGATCATGAGATAAACAGTATACGACTATTGTTTTGTCCCTTAAATCTATTTTTAATCCAGGATTTGGATTATACTTATTGTTTTAATAATTTCTGCGTTAGATAAACGACACAAATCATTGTGTGAGTTGCGGCTGTGGCATACGACTTTGACTCGCGATTTGCATTCTTCTATAGAACTAAAGGGAACTTACAACAACGCTAGTGAGAATGCAGTACTTATAAATCATTCATGGATGAATTCCACAAATATAAACTAATTGTTTGTGCTTTTTCGATTCGACCAAGAAGCTTATGGAAGGAGAAAAATAAACATATTACTTAATACAGTAGAATATCATTTGCAAGAAATCGTGGAATTCTAATTTGTGTCGTAACTCTGACATGCTAATGAAAATGAGAAATATCATTGGGATGTCAACTAACTGCTCAACTTCCGTGTTTAAGTGTTGAAGTTTAATTTTCAGCGAGTATGAGAATTCTTGTTATAGAAGTGTTTCAGTGAGGCAACCATTATAACCGGTCTTCGTGATGCAAGAGCTCTTAGGTAGAGGAATAAGAAAGAACACGTTATAACACCAAAATAAGCTTACTGATTAGCAAAATCAAATTATTTTAGACTGTCGTATAGTAACCAAACGGAGTATGAACAGACTGAATATGAATCTGCCGTAGGTGGTACTAACCGAGCACCAGCTCGACGTCGAGGTTCGGCAGCCGAGTGGTGGCGTTGGCCCAGCCTCGGGCAGTTACTACATCGGGGTCTGGAGGATCCACCTGCCGCGCTACCAGCAGCAGACGCTCCAGAGTGGGGGGCAGCGCGTGCAACAGGTGATCCGACAGCTGGCACGTCGACAGGGAGAGCAGTCGCAGCTGCGGTACCGTGTCCACCACCTGCACAGCACCAAAATCAGTCCCCACAGTCTGTTTGGTCATAATTGTTACAATGACTCCATACTGGGTAAAGTTACCTACAGTATAGTAGACATATAACGAAACAAAAACCTGAGGGGCCGGCCTTCCTGATAACGGTATTCAGGCGGTTTACCACAGACCTTTAGGTGAATGTTACGATGGTCTCTATTATCCATCTCTGAAACGACACACAAACACGAAACAAATATCGCAGAAAGATATGAACACTTACTATTCTGTCTTAAATTACGACCTTAATGAAACTGATGTAGACCGAAACCATAAGAGAACATTATTTCTTTCGAAGATTTTCCAAGAGCTAAGTGTTGCCTCTATCTCAGAGGCTAGAAATACCGTGCTTAGAGCATCCACAAAACGGCTCAGATTCCCAAAGCAATCACGTTGTTAGTCTCATGTGGTACCATTCGAAACTTGCATCCCTTCCTCTTCATGACATCCGGAAATGACATGTCTTTTTCAAGCTGAAGTTTTGGGTTTTCTCCTCTTATCATAACGTCTATTAGGACCTCTATCAACGTACTAACACTTCACTACCCTGCATTTAGGATTATTTTCAACAGGTTGCAAGGCACCTCGATAATTAGTGATAATTAGCGTCCTGGTGGCACTACTCAACACGGCGTATATTTCAGTTCTTAATTAAATGTTACTATAATTACAGGTTCAGTCTTTATCAGGTCGCCAGCGGAGATACCGCAACTAATTCTAAGAATTTACAGTCATTCACAAAAATTAATCACGTGAAAGAGTCTGCAGTGGCAGTTACCAAAAATATGAGTAGGAATCGTCACCACATAAATCACAAAAAAAGTTTGCATTCAGAGCACACCTTTATTGTGTGGATAAACATAAAAAAATACACCGCCGAAGTACCCACCAGTTACAATGACCCGTGCAATGGAACTTCTCTTCCAAAGCGTGCAGGATTCGAACCGAGTAGTTACACATAATATGTGGTGCCACTATCACAATAATTTGTTCGGAACACCGTCCCCGTTCGAGTATACTGACACTCCAAATACTTCTTGAAATCACAGTACCAGTTAGCTGAACAGTTACAAGCACTTTTTAAGTAATCGTCCTCGCGGTATCGTTCTTAACAAACGTCCACTCCCGCCATTCGCTTCACACGTTGCGGCCGCATACTATAGACTCCTGCCATCTTGTTCTCCCGTCAAAGATAATCCCTCACCAACACTACTCTCGATTCGCGTCAGTTCGATTGCATCGTTACAAGGTATTCCTAAAAGAAATGTTATGACCAGCAACACTGTCAACAGAGTTTCAGTAACCATGTCCTTTGCTCATGGCTGCTAATGGAAGAAACTACCAACAATTCGCTGAATGGAAACGAGTCGTGTTTTTACTTCAACTAAAAGGAGTGTATGTGAAAACCTTTATCGCTGAATGATCCCGTAACGCTTCTCAGGAGTAGCTTATTAATTTATACTGAATATTATCGTGTGAAAATTTCGTTAGACACCTATTTCTGGATTTTCTATGTTTGGTCTTATATGCTTCCCACCTGTCCCGATAATTTATTTCGGTCTTCTCCCTAACTGACCAATAAAAAAAGCCCACTCCCTTATGTTTGAAAAAGTTATAATTTATGATCATAGTATGTACCGTCCGAGCGGTGGAAACGCCACAGTACGTTGATTTCGTCTTCGGTCGATCACTCCTTGGTTCGTTTTACCATAGACATGTGATCGTGTGATCAAAGATATTACGTTCCTACTATTACTTATAGCTAGCAATGAGCAGGTAATCAGTGATAACAATTGAAAAATGTAGTGGAAAGAATAGAGTAACTTTAATAAATAAACTGGATATAAGTACATGGACAAAAAAATGAAATAAAGGGAAATAATGCATAGAAAATAGCACTCATGAAATTCAAAAACATTACTAATAAAATTTCATCACTCGGAGTATCTTTCTGAGCCAGCAGATGGTGAGTAATGGATTAGCCTTTACCTATAAAATTCTGCATGACGTCTTGCGAAGCTTCCTGTCATGAAGACGGCGGGGTACTCTCTCGAGCGTTTGCTCCAGAGTGTGCTCCTGAGCCGTGAATCGGCAGAGGGGGGATCACGTGAAGCCCTACAATTGGTGTATTAGACCTTACTAGGCACTTTTAGAGCTAGTAGAGTGGAGAACTGGTTTCACACGGGAAGTGCCTCTGCTAGCCTCGAAACTCTGCGGTGCCGAAAGGAATTAAGTTGCTTGCGGCATGACAAAATTACTCCGATTGAAATGTTTTGCAGCTTAAAATCCCTCAGTATGATACAAGTCCTCTCTTCTGTTTCATATTACTCGAAATTTTTATGGTAATAGCAAAGAGCTGCCAGAACACTGCGTTAAAACCATTATTTCTCACTTTTAGAACCTGTTTATATTCGACGTACATGTTTTCGCTATATTCTCTGTCACTGTTCTAGTAAGCTCGAAGAAATGAATTGCTAGAACGCGGCATTCTACGGGCTTGGAAGCTAGTACAACTAATAATACTGATATTGTAACTATGAAAATATTGAATGTGAGTGAGAGGTGTACCTTGTGCGGCAGCGGGAAGGGAGTGACGCTGGGCACGTGGAAGTCGTACTCTGCGCCGAGCGCGCCGTCCAGGCGGACGACGGAGAGCGTGGCGCTGCTGCGGAAGGCCGCTGCGCGCACCAGAGACAGAACGTCCTCCCCGCTGAGGCCCGCACTCTGCACCTGCACCGACTGCAGGAACGTCTGCCCGCTGCGTGCAGAGCGTCACCATCGCCATTACTCTGTGCTCAGGAGCAAGGTGTACGTGTTCGAGTGCTACCTACTATTATTATAACCAACTTGCACATGAATGCTTTGCATTCTTTTATACGTGAAAGCAAATTGTAACCCATCATCATGGTACTTCCTTCCCTTACAAAAACTACTTTACCCGTTATCAATCCAGGCGAGATCGCCCAAAAATTCGTTATAAAATAAAATCCTCTCGGTTAAGTGGACAACATCGTCACTTGACAATGGCGGCAGAGTTTATGACCACCTAAACGTCGTGTTTTATCGATGGACTCACTCGGCTAGTCCGGAGAGAATTATGTTCATATTCAACACCGAGCAAACGTCCAGTATTTTATCATGCAGCAACTTACAGCTGGTTCCAGGACTTGGACGAACACGGCGGAGTGGCACCTTGCGATGTAGAGAGAAGACTGGTCACGTCAGAATCAGAACACGACATTGGGTGCTCGTGAACGAACAATTGTGGCAGCAAATCGCAACACGGTGAATGTTGTGTTACGAATCCCCGTGCCGGATGGCTGGGATTAGCCATCGACGCTGAGGATGTAGACGAAAAAGTTCTCGTAATGGAGAATATTACTTTCTGCCGAGGCAGTGGTCTGTACTGTTCAAGCGTCTTCTGTACATTAGTAATAGAAGCAAATGACTTTACCGAAGATGTGGTGACTGGGCGACTATTTTAAGTGTTAAGTGATGTTCATCCGTGTGACGTATTAAAAGTCAACGTATGCGTATAAATACAGAATCGCCCGAGCTTCTGTATTATTTCATTGATCAGCATCGATTAGTTGTTTTTTTTTTTAGATTCTTTGTGTTGAACGATTTCCTTGTTTTAATGACATTAAACACGTTTTGCGTTTTAAGGCCAATCACAATATTAATTTCATGTATGACCTCATTTTCCCAATGTATTGTGAATTGAACTTAATTGTATTCTTATATTCTGGTCTTATTGATATGTGTAGTGAAAGTATATAATTCTATTTATTTCGAACTATTTCTGTGGCACCCGGAAATATTTAATGAATTCAGTATTTATGTAGATCTGACAGCAACTATCACAGGAGCCATAATAATTTTACATACAAATTAATTAAGAATGTTCGGGGTGTACGGAAAAATTTTGGAAGAAACAAACTGTGTTTGAAGAAACTATTAATTTTTTTGTTGCATTATTATTGACTTACAGTGAGCTTTCAAACAATGTATCACTTATTCTGCAACTATAGCTTTCAGTTACGTAAAATCAATTTTTAAGTAAAATGAATTTAGAACGTGATAACTTTCCTATTGCTTGTGGCCTTTTTAAACATCGAACTGAAATTAGTATTCAATACTTTTCCTCAGACCTCAATGTTTGCAAATATCAGCAAAAAGGGTAAATTAATGGGAATTACTTCCTCCGAAATTATTTTTAACTTCGATGTTTCTTTCCATTATATTAATGATTATTTTCAGTGGCAAGGCTGCGTTGTTACTCATGATTCGAACTTCATCTAAACCAACAGTTGCCCTATATTTTGTCACCCTACAGACACAGCCAAAATCGAACCGGTTTTTGAGAAAATGTCTGTTTGAACTAAGCTTTTGAGAAATGTGTGACCTGTGTTAAAGTTAGTATGCAGTCTAAGGTAGTGAACATAGTACCTAGGCTGTTCTCCGAGAACGCTTGAGGGTATTTCTACAATAAGACGCACCCGAAGCGGCGAGGGTGTGCTTACTTGAGGAAGCGCACCATGGCGGTGACGAGTCGGCTCTTGGCCCGCCCGTCGTTGCAGTCGGAGAACCTGGAGAGCCCCGTGAAGACTACGCTGCGCAGGCGGCAGGTGCCTCCGAAGCGCAGCGCGCCCAGCGCCTGCGCAGCTGCGCGCGACTGGCGTTGAGAGCAGCTGCAGTCTGCACTGGAGCGACACCCGGGACAGCGCTCGCACAGGTACAGTGTCAGCCTGCGGATGTACCGCCCCACGTGGCGAGCCAGCTCCACCAGCTGCTCCGTGGTGCGGCGCTGCGCGTGCAGCTGGCACGTGCGCCACACCTGTCAGATGAGACGTGGACACCAGCTAGGCCACCCGTTCTCCCATGCCAAACAGTGTGCTAAATCAAATCACTTGAAATTATTTAAGGCAACCCAACCAGTAGATCAAGTACATCTAAATATACATACATACTCTGCAATTCAAAAAATTGTGAGTGGCAGAGGGTGCTCAGCACCAAAACTAATCTCTTTGCTGTGCATTCCAATCCCTAATGGTACGAGAGGAAAAAGAATTCATATAATAATCAGTGCGGCACCTTATTTCTCTAGTCTTATCTTTCCTGTCATTTCGACTCAAATGGGTTGGTGGACGAAGTATTCCACTACACTCGTAAGTAAAAGTGGGAGTACGCATGTTTACCAATAAGTTTAAACGAAACGTGCGTAGTCTGTCTACCAGAGACTCCCAGCCCAGTCTACTAATCAGTTCTGTGACTATAGCAAGCGGTCACGAATCGAGCAGCTCTTTATCTATACTGTCAATCGACCCCTTACTAAACGGATCCCAAATGGCAC
The DNA here is from genome assembly GCA_031002005.1 of Vandiemenella viatica. Taxonomy (NCBI): domain Eukaryota; kingdom Metazoa; phylum Arthropoda; class Insecta; order Orthoptera; family Morabidae; genus Vandiemenella; species Vandiemenella viatica. The sequence goes on along the minus strand of JARYHS010011408.1, from coordinate 223,723,336 downwards.
AACAGTAGTCCAAATGTGGACGCACAAGAGATTTGTACGCTATCTCCTTTGTTTGTTCATTGCAATTTTTCAAGACTCGACCTAGGAATCGGAGCCTAGAATTAGCTCTACCTACTAACGAATTAATGTGTAAGTCCCATTTATATTCCTTTGTATTGTTACTCTCAAATATTTCACAGAATCGACCATATCAATAATTGAACTGTTTTCCTCGTATATCTGAACAATCGGATTCTTTTTGTTAGTTATGTTCAAGTACAACCATTGACTGGAAATTCCATTTGTGCTGCTGCTTTACTTAGCTGCTATAATTATTGGACGTAATATGAGAAGTTACTGAGACTAGGGAGGCATATCAAAAGAAAGAAATATTTGGCAACAAAATTACTTTCCACAACTATACACCTCGCTTCACTCATCTGCTATTTAAAATTTATTATTTCGAGGTCACATCTGGGTGTATATTAAAAAATAAACTCACTTAGTGTCTTTATGATAATCTACATCTAAATATATACTCTGAAATTCACAAAACTGTGGGTGGCAGAGGGTGCTCAGCACCAAAGCTAATCTCTTTGTTGTGCATTCCAGTCCATAATGGTACCAGGGAAAAAAGAATTCACATAAGAATCAGTGTAGAACCTTATTCCTCTAATCTTATCTTTCTTGTCATTCTAGCTCAAATAGGTTGGTGGAAGAAGTATTTCACTACACTCGTAAGTGAAAGTGGGAGTAGACATGTTTACCAATAAGTTTAAACGAAACGTGCGTCGCCTATCTACCAGTACTCCCAGCCTAAGTCTACTAATCAGTTCTGTGATGCTTTCTTCTTTGAAATATCCTTGGAAGACTTGTTCCTGATTCGCATTAACCACTTATAGTCATTGTGAGGGATCCCTTACTACACATCACAAGTAGGAACATTCATTTTCAGGAAGAGAGTGAAATCGAAAATGCCAGAATCAGAAGACAAAAGAAGATAAATTGTTTGCGACTGAACAACTCGATAGGTTTTAGCGTTATAGGAGCAGCTGTATTGCCTTAATGAAATATTCAGTTGCCATTAAACTTCAATTCGTAATTTTGCTCCAGATAAATACCTCATACATCTCAGAATTTGGCAATAGAACACAATAGAGCTCTCTAGGAAGAATTCGCGGTGAATAAGCAGCCTTTGGATTTTTATCCTCTAGTCATTGTGCCAGAATTTCCTAGTTTTGTCCGAATTTTCAGACTTTGTGCTTACCAACCAGGTTCTGTTACTTTTACAATATTAGCGCTACTCTAAAATCACATAACCTTTAATTCTAATAAAATAATTTGACAATATAACATATAAAACAGCTCTTTCTCCACAACTTATGGATTGTATGGCTTCAATGAAAAATTAAAAACAAGACTGCTGTTTATTGTATTTTGAGACACGTATCTCTAAGAAAATTCATGAAACTTGTAGAATCCAAACTTCCTTAAAACTCAATTATTTTTTATTGATTAATTTTTATTGATATTCGTAACTAACATTTTGAAGTAGACGAATAACCATATCCACAGTTCATTTTATACAGATGAGCGTAGTTACTGCAGGTGATAAATTCGATGGATGGCGCTCACCGGCTCATCCTTCAAATGAACTCAAAATTTGGCTGTCATTTTTCTATCGTATGCTGTTCAGAAAGTAGCGAAAGAAAAACAGTGGTTGATAAGTCAAACAATCATATGAATTCGTTAAAAAAAATAGTGTACTTGCAAGTGTACTGATTTTTTGGATTCCAACATTTTCTCTAAACTAAAAGAACATTTTCAACAATCACTGTCCAGTTAAGGTCAATAGCCTTGCGCAGGATGCTTGTACGGAAAGGAATAATTTCTGAAAACAAGAAATGTGTATTTTCCTTTTGAATATTCTGTCCCTTACGCCAAGTATTTAGAATTGACAACAAGAGTTGGCGCAAACCTCTGGATAACACAGCACGGATAGCCAGGCCCTGCAGGTGACGGCGGCGTGGTATCGGTCGCCCATCCTCAGGTGGCGTAAGATGTTGGCCACTGCTGGCGCGGGAAGCGTTGACCAGTCAGGCTGCGCCATCGGCCCCTCAAGCTCGGTCTCCGAACTGTCCTGCTGAGTCGACGACGAACAGTCGCTTGAATCATCCATGTGCAGGTGGCGTAGGATGATCGCCACAGCTGGCGTGGGCAACATCGACCAGTCAGGTTGCTCCACCGCTGTCTCCGGCTCGGCCATCTTACCACCCTGGACATTCAAAGACCAGCAACCACCTGAGCGAGAACAAAACAACAACGCAATAACACGTTGAAGTCGACGAAACACCATATTCACAGTTCACTTTATACAGATGCACCTTGTGATAAATTCGATGGATGGCTCATCCTTCAAATAAAACAAAGAGTTCGAGTTTCCCGAAAGATACCCATTGCGAATATGAAACTTACTGTTGTTGATGTCAGGCTTTTCGATTATTTGGTCTTTTTATTTTTACTAATAATTTTAAATCAAAAATTATTAATAGTAAAAGTATATAATTAATACAAAAAGTAAGCATATAAACCACTATATGGTCGTCTCTTTCTTAAATTTGCAAATAGATATGAGATAGATAATTCCCTACCAAACCATTCATTCCTGAAATTTAATGTTGTTCGAGCCATGCTTTTCGATTAGTTGGTATTTGTCTGTTTAATTATGATTTCATATTGAAAATTATCTAAAGTATCTAATTAATAAAAAATTAAGCATATAAATCCTCTATATGATGTTCTCGTCCTCAAAATTCTTAAATCGATATGAGACAGATAATTCTCGTCTAATAATTTACTCTCGCATTCAATTAAAAGACTATGTAATAACCTTTGCAATACCTTCAAAATACCAGATCTGTTTCATCCTCAGTATCTTTATAATATTTACTGTAAATTAAATTAGACGACCCATGCGAAATTTTCGCAAATAAAATACGATGAATTGTGAGGTTGTATGTTAGTAATATAATAAAAAGTAGAACCGCACTTTTGTAGCAAATATTTTTTTTTTTGGTTTAATAGATACGCATCAAAATACTTACAAGATATTACACATCAGGAAAATTTAAAACACTCTGTCTGTACGACAAACTGTCACTGACCTTAACAGAATACAACCGACCTGAAAAAAATGCACACAGCATGTCAACATCTCTGTGATATGTGTTGCTGTGCGAATAATATGTTTACATTGGAATTCTATAGCAAAACAAAAATGTTTCCATAACAGAAAAAAGTATCCGAAATGCTACTTATTGTGTCAAAAACAGTTATTGACATTTCTGTCATATCTGCTGTTGCAATTTAGAGACTTGGCTCTGAACTGACTCATACGCGCTATTACTTTAAGCATTAAATTCCGAAAATTCTTTCTTAATTTACGATTTTACCTAAATTACGCCTTTTAAACGATATGACATTTATCGAATTCGGTTAGGAGGTTAAAAAAGAAAAGTTTTAGAAATGATTATATTTTTGTCCCTTAAGGGTCGAATTTGGAGAAAGTTCTTTCTTAAAATATGATGTGACCAAAGCGGATACCTCATTTATCGATTTCAGTTAGGTATTAAGGGAGATAAACAGCTCGTGACAGAAAAATGCGTTGTAGAAATATTAATACTTTTGCCCTTTGAAAAATTTCTTTCCTAAAATATGGTGTAACGGAACCGAAGACCTTACGAAAACCTCAGTCCTTAAAATGATACTTCGTTTATCAATTTTTGTTTAATTATCAAGTGAGATAAATTACTCGAGATACAAAAAACGCATTTTAGAAATACTGATATTTTTGCCCTTCAAGGGTTCAATTCAGAAAAAATCCTTTCTTAAAATGAGATGTGACCACAGAGGAAACCTTCATTTTAGAATGATATCTCATTTATCTATTTCGGTTAGATATTAATGGAGATAAATGGCTCGTGACGCAAAAATGCGTTGTAGAACCACTGATACTTTTTCCTTTTGAGGGTTGAATTCCAAAAAAATTCTTTCTGAATTTATGATGCCACCCTTTTGTGGCATTACTCTTCATATCCTACTTCATTTATCGATTTTGGTTTGATATCCAGAGAGACAAATGGCTCAAGACACAAAAAACGCACTTTAGAATTACTGACATTTTTGCCCTTTAAGGATCGAATTACGAAAAAATTCCGTTCTTAAAATATAATGTGACCACGGCGGAGACCTTAATCTTTAATATGATACCTCATTTATCTTTATCGGTTAGATATCAAGGTAGATAAATGACTCGTGACACAAAAATGAGTTGTACAACCCTACAACTGATAATTTTTACCTACTTTCGAAAATTTTCTTTCTTAAAATATGATGTGACCAAAGTGGAGACCATAAAATTTAAAATAACACCTCATTCACTGATTTCGGTTAAGTATGAAGGAAGATACAGGCTTGTCACAAAAAATACCTTATAGAAATAATATATATGATAATTGAATAATTGTGGAAAGGAAAGATAAAATTGTCCATGCCTCAACAAAATAGGGTGGAGGTTAGCAGCGAAAAAACGATCCTAAACACAATATTTCGGACTATATACTTTTGGCTTGATTCCGTGACTATCCTGTTTCTCATATGTCCCTATTAAGTGTTTCCTTTTCTTTTTGTTTCCTTACATTTCCTTGTCATATTAATGTGACCTCACGACATTACTTTCTACTACATTGCTGTCTTCTGGCTTCCCTTTTATGTTTGTCCTGAATGTCTCTATCTAGTGTTTCTTTTTCTTTTCTTCTTATGAAGAAAGGCATAGCCAGAAATACTGTTTTTCTTGGGGAGTGGAGTGTTTGTGGAGTGTTTTGTGCCATCAATATTGCCTAATTTCCCTTTCTATTGTTGAATATATTAATTCACTATCTTAATTATAAATATAAACATTTCCTTATTTATATTCGCAAACATTTATTATTATATTAATAATTATTCTTTAATAATTACGCCAGTACAACTGTTTTTGACAATATTTATTTGACTGGCGTAATTATTAAAGAATAATTATTAATTTAACAAACAACTGTGGAAGAGATGGCCTACAATAATCACATTTATTATTATCATACAGAAATTAGTGCTGTATCTTTATGTTATTTTAACTGTTTCTTGGGTTTGCGGTAGACAGATTCTATAAATTTGGAAGGCGATTGCAAGGTTCAGATAATGTTAGGGCATGTTTGAAACAAATTTATCACCCAAAACTAGTTCATAACTATCTCTAACGCTTTATCGGTCCTTAATAAAACAACTAGATGACTTAAGAATTAGATCTTTGCAACGTATCAGAAAAACGAACGGGGCATGGTTACATTCATTCATTCTCCCGCCATTTAAGAAGGCGGTGGCTGTTAGTTGCCTGGCTGACCGGTCCACAGGCTATATTGAGAAGCGCTGAGACTAGAAGGCGGTGAGTTGCGCGGGCCGCAGTGTCTGGGGGGCTGAGCCTCGCCCATAGCCGCACCGAATAGCGCTCCAACGAAACTGGCCGACTCGCTTGACGGAGATAGCGAGATATGACGGGGAGAGCGGGGATGTAATGGTAACACCATGGGCAATGCTCAGGTGAAGACATCAGCCAGCTTCGGCGGAAGGCATCATGGCAAGATCGCCAAGAGCGTGCACTGGAGCCATGCAGGTAAAGGGGTCTGCTCTGTTGAATCTCTGCTCGCTATTCATAGCAGCGCTTGCGCAAAGCAGGGCGTATCCTCCTCTGACAGGTGACGGAGAAATGTACTGTATTCAACATGTGTGATGCGAATGTCTTCTGAATTGTTTCTTACTGATGCACCGTACACATATTCGTTAATAAGAGTTACAGATGACGTTTTTTTTAATAATATTGCCATTCGGCGAGTCAACATACCAAAGAATTAGTATACTCTTTTCAAGCTTCCCCCCCCCCCCCCCTCTTGGTCGCGGCGACTATGCAATATGTACTGCTTATGTGTTGTTTACTTGGTATTTATCATCAGAACGACAACGAATTTATTTTATATTTACCTGAAACCTTGATTTTCTTTTTTTTTTTTATGAATGATAGTGATAATGCGGATCAAATATGTCCAAGAAATTCTTTAATATAATGTAGATGCTTAAATCTAATCAAAAGCATAATATAAGCAATTCTTTCACACAAACTAAATCAGCAAGAGGGTAACATGTAATCTGGTTGCGCTACATGGATATATACAGGTCAATTGACAGACAGTGTAGTAATTAATCCAGAAAACACATCATAGAAGTTATTATCATTCACATATTTAATTTAATATAAAAATACACATAGATTTTCAGCTTTCATATAATATAAATACCGCTTAACTTACTTTTTTCGTGTAGGAGATGATGTGATGTGTTTGGTGATTATTCTGCTAAACATAAATTAATATTCAGAATCAAGTAAAAAAACTATTTTCTGATTTAATACAGATGACACCTCTGCCAAAACTTTTTATACAGCAGTTACTTTCTTTTCTTATGGCTTTAAGCCTAGTCGACTTTGAGGTTATTAGAGGAAGAAGTGAACTGAGGACAAGGAAAGGAATTTGATCATGGCATTTTGAAGGAATCATCACGGAACTGGCAAAGAGTGATTTCGGAAAAACATGGAAAACCAGTCTGAATAGATGAACGGGGGCATGAATCTGCATCTTCCAGAATGCCAGGCCCCAGCCTTACCTCTTTCCCACTGGGATCGGTAGTAGTTATTATGGTTACTACGTAATAAAATCATGTTCCATTTTTTTTACCCACGGGTTTGGCTGCCACATCGAGTAATAGTATTGTTATGTTTTTTTTTGTTTTGTTTTTTTCAGACAATTGTTACTATTAATACTCTAAGATTGCCGAAACTATAATTTTTGAAAGTAATATGGGTATGAAGTTTGAAAACTTCTTAGGGCCTTATTACACTAGGCGACTTGGCGGCGCAACCAGCCGCGGCACTGGTGTCTCTGTTGGCGACGCAACCAGGATTCTGGTGGCGCCGCCAGCCAGCCACTCGCACAACCGAGCAGTCACTTTGCTGTTATCCTCGCATTGTACGCGAATTGTGTAGTTGAATATGTCCAGTGAACTACAGAATGTAACTGTGGAAATGAGTGGAAGTGAAAGTGTAGAGAAGACAAAGGGGTAAAGCAAGAAGAATTTCTCATTTTCGTATCTTTCCCGGTAATATCAACCTTTACTAAGTAAAACAAAGACGATTTAGACATTCTTAAGTAATTAAAAAACTTGTTGTCGTCTGAATACAGTTTAATTGCGATGGAGCTAACACTCCGGTAGCAATTTGCACATTTACAGCACTCTCTTCACCCTCCTCCTTTCCTCCAATGAGTCTCAATCCAGCTCCTTTATCATATCAGTTACTGACTGGGTCCTGCGATAATTTCCACAAACAAATCTAGCTGCTCTTCTTTGCACACCTTCCAACTCCTGTATTTGATCTCCAAAATGTGGTCCCAAACTACACCACCATATTCAACAAATGATCTGACCAAAGTTTTGTAACCCAACTCCCTAACTTCTCTGTTACATCCTCCCATCACCCTCTTCAGCAAATGAAGGATTTTGTAACCTTTTTCTACCACCTGCCCAATTGAGTTTATCAAACGTTATGCAAAGAATTTACACTTCATCAAGCAAATCTGACCCCACTCTGTAATCATAATTAACCTTTAGATCTATTTATCTTTGTATCTTATAAGCCGACTCTTCTTGGCATTTATCTTCATTCCATGCTGACCTACCCATTTAGATATTCTATCCAGATCATCCTGCAACTGTTCAGTCTTCACCTGTTTTTATCCTATTGTATACCATTGTATCATTTGCAAAATACCTAGATTCTGACCTTAACACAGTCATTCATTAGAATAATGAACAGCAACTCCCATATTTACTTCCACTTCCCTTCATAATGTATTTCCTACTCTAACCCTTTGCTTTCTGAATTTTAAGAATTCCTGTGCCCAGCAAGTAACTTTTTCATCCAATTCAATACATTTCAGTTTATTTAAAACCATTTTATGGCTCACTCTGTAAAATGCCTTAGAAAGATCTAGTGCCACACTATCAACTTGGCCTCCCATTTCAAATTAATTTGAAATATCTTGCATATAGCCCACTATCTGAGATTCAAATGAATATTCTTGCCTAAAGCTATGTTGTCGATCTGAAAACTAGTTTCGTTCTTCACAGAGATTTCTGATATAGTTGCATATCAATCTCTCAATCATTCTGCCCATCACTGATGACAAACTAATTGGCCAGGAATTTTCACCATATTTTTAACCCTTCCTTTATGAACTGGTACTACTATCGGTCTTTTCCAATCCTTTGGTAAGCAGCAAGTCTCTAAATTCATTTTAAACAAAATTTTTAGGTAAGGTACAATATCCTATCCCACAATTTTTAATAAATCTGTAGTAATATTACCTACACCAGTTTTAGCTTTCTGAGTTTCTTCGCAATTTCCTGAGAATTTATTTCAAATTTTGTAGGTTCGTCATTTATAATCTCCTCTGATTCATTCCCTCCCATCACAGGATGACTGTCCCTAGTTGTCTCACCAAACCTGACACTCAGTATCTCTACAATTTTAAAATTGTAAAGTAGGAAGGGGGCATATGAACAGTAGACTGAACGCGTGGTGGCGAGTCTGGCGGCTCCACCTGGTGGCCTAGTGTAATAAGCTACGTAAGATACAATGCCCCGCCACGACTCTCGGCCACCAGTGGTTGCCGGCCTGGTGGCCGGGCAGGGCAGCCAGCCGGCCGCCAGTTTCTGGCGGCGCCACTGGCTGCCCTAGTGTAATAAGCTCCATAAGACTCTGTGCCCAGCGACGAGCAGAGCCACCAGTGGCCCGGCTGGTTGCGCCACCAAGTCGCCTAGTGTAATAAGGCCCTTAGACGAGGTGCTGTGGTAAGCGGAGGATAGAATATTGGCACTAACAACAATGGTTACTCTTAAGATAAATTTTAGGTTCATTTCAACCGTTGATTCGATTGTGGTAGTTAGCAGACACAGAGTTTCACTGAACAAAACCACAACACATTCCATACGTAACCAATTTCTCCTGAGAAATTGCGAAGAAGACTTCGGAAAGACTTTGTCAATGTGTTCTTTTTGGGAAAGTCTATCTACTCTCTGTCCATTCACCAGACATTAACTTGTTAAAACGGTTCCATACTCACAACAATGAGTACATATCCATGCCCGGTAGTTACAACCATTATGTTCTCTGAGTACAGGCGATTTTTTCGTATACTGAACCTGGTGGACGTACAATATCGCAAGGGCCGGCCTGGTTTTCGGTTCAAATACCGTCTGTCCATCCTGATTTCGGATTTCCATGATTTTCCCAAATGACTCCATATGAATGATAGGATGGATCTTTCAAAGGTCATCATCCTCTCGTTCCATTTCCTCCTGTCCCGTCCCGCCTTTGGTGACATCGATGTCGATAAGGCGTAAAATCACAAATAAAACATTTTAGCAATTACCATTCTTAGGTTAGATTGTGTTGCATGGTCCTTGATGACCAAAAATCTGGAGTCCTAATAATATAGCAATAAAAAAGTGGTTAACATGTTTTGCTGAGTATATCGAAGACTCTAGCATCGTAGACTGCACAGCCAAAGAGGTACAGCACTGAAGCAAAACTGTTTCTATTTCTGATACTATTTTATGCCATGTTCTAATCTTTACCCAAGTGAGTGGGCAATGTTGTCAAATATTTTCGTCTTGAACACATCACACACATTATTTTCCAGTTATCAAACTAATTTAATACGTATTTGGATGGAAATGGACGTCAGTAAACGGCGTGACGGAAATAATAGTCAAATGATATGAAGATACGCAAGATTTATTTCAGAATGCTGAGAAACCTTCGTAGCTGAGAGTGTCGCAGCTCACTTCGCCGGCGTTTGTTCCATTACCGGTCTTATTTACTTCTATTTTTGCTCTTCGTTAACACTAACGCATATGTGTGTAGGGAAAAAATGTCGAATGCTTAAATTTTCAACAACACATCCGCTTTAATATGTAATTCCAGGAAAAGCAAATGTACTTTTCTGCTCAATATTTTGATAGGAAATAATAGTTTCCATTTTTCGCATTGTTCCATGCTACTCTCTGTATATTCTATAGGGAATAGACTGCTCTTCTAGTTCATTATACTTGAAGATGATGAAGCAAGCAAAACTGATAAAAGAAAGGGGGAAAATGGGTGGATAGGGAAATTGCCACCGGAGTATGCGCTCAATCGCAAATAATTATTTTAAATTAAAAAATAAGAACCTAAAAAAAGCATTTAAAATACAAATGCCAAAATCTGGTTATGTGTCAGCACCTCACAAATTAGCAACTAAATACGAAATAAAATCTATTATATCTTTAGTATTGAAGTTATCGCCAGTCAAAAAGATAGACGATCTATTTTCGGAAAATAATCCCGACATTTCATGGCTACAGAAAACGTGAGGATACTTAAAAATCTCGACATCATTTTGGCACGTTTGTATTACTTTCCTATGAAATCATTGTCGAGGATGTGAAAACTCGGTACTTGAGTGTGATCAACTATAGGAAAACTGATTCCAGCAGCTGTCGGTTTGGACGTGAACATTAACAGCAGGTGGTTGTACCAAAGTTAGTCGCCCAGATATCACAGAGTAGCAGACTTGGCATTGTACGCGGCTTGGCTGGGGTTTCAACAAACAGGGACGAGTGGGATTATTTTAGTCTCTAGATGAGCAACCGCGTGTGTTAAAATTCGGTCACGTATTTAATCTCTGATCACAATTTCGGATAATCGCAACTAATAATTTTAAAGGATTTGCAGTAGTTCCTTTGTGTCAGTTCATGCTTCCTTAGATTTTAGCACAGAAAAATTTGAAAGGGCGATCAAGAGGTGTGTTATATAAACAAAACAATTGAAGTAACGCTGAAATGTTAAAACAAGATGCTTGGTAAAAATATCAGAAAGGAAGTAGAAATACATTTAATGATTCCATTTTCGTTCCGTATTGGAATTATTCTCCACACAGTATGAAAAAATCTAAAGTTATAACACAGATTTACAAGTACTTCCGGTACGTGCAATTTTTTTAGAAGTTATTATGGTGTGATAGACAATTTTAGAACTTTTCTGCAAATGAATATAAAACTGTGAGAATCTTAGACACCATACAGAAAACTTTGTACGTGACAGACATTGTTGCCAGAAAGTCCTTGAGCATAATTCATGGAATACGAAGAAAATTTTGAAGTATGATTTAGAAGAAAAAAAACGCGTTTCTGCTAGTAAGCTACTGCTCCTACAAAGAGCGACTAAGATTATATATCCTTTTAAAGACGAGTGTGAAAAGTGAAGTTTGATAAATAAAGGCAATATTTTCCTAATAAATGTTACTTTCAACAGAATTATCCAAGGTACGTAACGATCACATGGTTTTGAACTTTATCTGTAGATTAACGAACTGATTTAGTTTTAACAAAGCGAAACGGTGTTATATCCCTATGTTTGGCTCTTCTTGCTGCGGGTTTATAGTAAAATATTATTTATAAGGACCATACGCACACCATCTCATATAATGAATGTTGTTTACAGCCTAATTCACCTCAAAATCATTAATCACAAATTACTCGAGAGTTAACATACCAGGATAAACATTAATTGAAAACAAGAAGGATCTCCAGGAAACGGAATCACCGACGATTTCATACAGGACAGATGTCGATTTAGTTGCATGATCAGTAACCACCAATTTTCCAACAACCAGTAAATTAGAAGAAGGAACACCTGGACAGAAGAACGTAGGAAAGAACTCAGCTAGAGGATGAAAAGATTTTGGGAACAGAAGATAAACACATCAGCTAAATAAGTTCATTCGCTCTCCTCAGTTGGCCATAACGAAGAAGAAGAATCATATCCAAGACCTGAATTGAACCGGAAACCTTTCAAACTAGAAACTTCACACTACATTTATCACATGCGACTAACGAAAGGTTGTATTGTAGAAGATATGAGTCTATAGGATTTTAATTTCCTGTTAAATTACGAACTCCAACGAAGCTTCCTGAAGCCATAACAGAATTTTGTTATTTTCTCGAGAATTTCGTCCTGTTTTTTTTCTTCTTAATGTCGCGCGTGTTGCCGTTCCGAATTGCGGTATCAGAATGTAAACAACGCGACAGTACGAGCGCGGGAGCCTATTTCGATCCGAGCCGCAGACATTCGCGACCATTGTCTGAGTCGTGGACTATTGCCAGATGTGGTGGACACTTCCACCTCGTCTGCTGCGTTTACGGAGAAATCATAGACAAGGCTTTAGGGTTAATGAATGACGTTAAGACGTTACGCTGAATACTGCTATAGGAAGCGTTACAAGCGTGAGATTTTCAGATTGTGATGAGCTGTTGATAGCAAGTCGAAAAGTTAAACGATTTTTCTGTCGGTAAGATGATTAAAAATGTAATTTCGTAAAACAGTTATCGGAATGTGTGAATGAATATTTTACGATTCCGCATAAAAACGTTGAACTATATAGATACTGCTTTCTTACCAGCTATATTGATTTTTTGTTAAAATACACCATAGACATAGACATTCGCACACGATTGAATAATACCGCTTATCTATCGTGTTATTATTAGAAAAACACGACTTGTTTTTTTTTTTTTAATCTTATATTACATATATATAAAAATAGATGTGTGTCCTTATATTTCACGTTGCAGCCAAAACCACCTAGCCCAGACCACTGGTGTTTGTGTGAGGCAGTGGCCTCTAGTCTCCCATGGTGCACTATGATGGTTAGATGTCGATAGCTGTTGGGGGTGTGAGAGACAGGGTGGTTAAAATTGGTCGACCTAAGGCATTTTTACATTTCGACCAAAGTGTTTTAAAAATCTATAGAATGTACTAAAATGTTCTGGAATGTACTATAATGTTCTCGAATGTTCTTTAATAATATTTCAAGTTTTTCAGTATTAACAAATATAAATAATTTATTTGAAACATATTTAGTGTGTGAACCAATTCAGACGGACTCTCACTACCGAGATGCTGATTTGGTAGCGAGTAACGTAGGCTACTTATTGCCCTCGAAACATTTAAAGTTCAATGCAAAAACATAAATTTCATGACAAACACGAACGAAGCAGTGAGCACGCTAGATACCACAGTAATAATTAGCCTCTAAGCCCGTCTGATTGAACGCAGTGTTTTCGCAGATCCCCTACACTTTAATGGGGAATCCGAGGAGACCTACACCTTAACGGGGAATCCGAACCACGTGTTCCGTAGTACACCACGTTGTACAGCAAACAGTGCCAGAGGTGAGGGTCGGATTAAGGGCTTCTCGAAATGTTCTCCAAGTCGGGGATTTGAACCAGGGACTTTTCAATCATGTTTCTGACTCCTTAATCACTGAGTAACCAGCCCAATAACGTTCTCTGTTTGACTGTGCTTATGTTTGTAGAATGATTAAAGCACCTTAATACCTCCAGACGATTTTTGTATCTGATTTTAAATTTTTTGATTGTTTGTCCGATGTATATGACCTTACACTGTTGGTCAGTTGGTCTATATATTCCTCACTGTTATTTTATTTTTTTCAGATGTATTTGTATTACAGTAGAACTCCAATTAACCGAATCAATTGGGACCGGACCCCATTCGGATAATCAAAACTTTCCGACAAAATGTCTATTTTAATTAATTATTGTATGTATGTTGAACACGGAAGAAAAAACTATTTCTAAAGGAAAAGAGTTTTTAATTAATTAAATTAAAAGGCAAGACTTTTACATGTTAAGCGCACTTACAAGCACTGTACATTCGTACAGTATGTATGTACCGTACTGTAAATAAAAGTCATTGCTTGCTGAACATCTCGTTCAAATTAAGCTGTTTGACTGTATTCATCCATTTTCGGGCAGCATGTGGTCACAGACGATCAATCCACTTCAACGCAGTTTCAGGGCCCGCAAATGCTTGACTAGCTGATGGTCCCGTGTCTGATTCAACTTCGACGTTAAGGTCATCTTCTTCACACTTTCAATAAGTTTATCATCATTTAGAATTTCAAACCCAGGGTCTAGCGAATCACACACCACCCACTCTCCTAAATCTTCAGCACTAACTTCTGAACATCCTGGAATTTTCAGAAGAATGTTTCTGAATTGCTCAAGTGACACGTCATCCCTATCTTCTCCTGTCTCTTCCCTTTCCTTTTATTCAGTTTACTTGTTTTCCTTTTCCTTCTCTTCTTCAGTTTTATGCCTTTCAACTTGTTCCACGCACGTCTTGATGTGACTGTCTTAAGTTATTCGGATAATCAGCGATTCGGATAGTCAGAGTTCCGATAATTGGAGTTCTGCTGTATCACTTTTTGAATTCTGACAGCTATATTTATTCCAATTTTTCTGAGAAATTATTGAAACTTTGTGTGTTTGTGTAAAGTGAAGTACTTATAAAAAACATTAAACAGATTATTATTATTATTTTCAGAGAAATATTATAGCAATATAGAAAAATATACATAACTTATATTAAGGGCACCGATGATGAAACAATGATCGGAAACGTGTATGCCGATGCAAAGTTTTTATTTTAGCTGCACCAGTCGGATACCACTAAAAATTAGACTTGCAACGAATAGTATATTCGGCCATACGCCGAATATTCGGCAGACTTCCTGGCCGAATAGCCTAATATTCGGCAGAAGTATTCGGCCGGAGTGAGCCAAAATCTGTATTGCTGTGCTTGTCTCTCGCCCGCCTGTTAAAGCAGAGTTACCTCCCACCACTCTGTGCCTGTTTTAACAAGCTTGAAGTATGGCCTCAAGTATCTACGTTGGATTATTTATGACATTACTTTTTTTTCTTAAGAATAACATCCAATGAGGTGTGAAGATGGTAAAGCTTTCTTACGATAGTTCATAATACGGGATAAGCAATTGGTATAACCTTCTTAAGACCGAATTGCTGATACCACTTTCTGAACTGCCCCCTACATAGTACGATGTGTGGTTACTTCGATCAATAATCTTCTTGTAGTATGATATGCCATTCTTCACTATATGGATCGATAACAGGGTGCAGTATTTCCGTAATCACAACATTCTCATTCGTCGTTTTTAAGTCTGTGAGAAGGGCATTTAGAATAAATGTTGAATATAGGCCGAAACGTCATCATCCTCAACGTTTATCAGTTACAAGTTGGAGAACTGGGAAGATTCGTGGCTTCCGTTTTGTTTGAGTATATTAATTCTGACAAGAAAACCTAAAATTATGGCAATGCAGGGTTGGCCTCAGTTCGTTACTCGTACTCGTTCATACTCCAATTAATTGTTGTCGATTGTCTGAAAGTTCAGTCAGTGAAGGAAATGATAGCTCCAGGAAGGAGGATCATGACTCATTTCAAACATTCCGGTACTGCGCAAGAAAAATTGCAAAAGCAATTGGGTCTCCCCGAGCATGAATGGGTGCAAGATGTCAGTACGCTGTGGAATTCTCTACATATTATATGCTTGAAAGGCTAATGGAGCAAAAACGGGTAATTTCAGTGTATCGCACGGACTGCAATATTGTCAACTTGACTGCTGCTCAATGGGAGCTTTTAGAGCAACTTTTGAGATTACTACAAGCATTTGAAGAACCAACAAAAATCACCAGTTCCGGATATGCATGCATTTCTGAAATTATTCCGTATGTTGTTGCTCTAACGCGATATTGCAATAAAACTAGCACATCAGAGCTAACAGCAACTTAAGCCAAGTGAGACTTGTCATGCAACAAGGGTTGAACTAACGATTTGAAGACATTGCCACAAATAAAAATTATTTGTCGGCAACCACTTTGGACCCTCGCTTCAAAATAAATGTTTTCACCAGTCAACTGCAAAGAGAAAAATCAAGGCAGTACATTTTGTTCGATGGTCTAAAGACGTATTGTGAAACAAGCAGCGACGGCAGCGCGAATTCGTCCCCTATTCAGTCCATGAGGATGACGGAAGAGTCGGGTCACAGTCAGAGTACACACTCATCTTTTATGGATTTTTTTGGAGAGATTGGTACAGAGAAAAGTACGATCAATGCAGGGACATCACAAGAAAAAAAATGCAGTTGAAACTGAAATTGATGTTTATTTAAATATTAATAGTATATCATGGCATGATAATTCGTACATTTGGTGGCAAGCAGGAAGAGAGAAATTTCCGTGTTTGACAAGGCTTACAGCTAAATACTTGTCCACGCCAGGAATCAGTGTTTGTTCCCAGCGGCTTTTCTCTGAAGCTAGAAATGTCTACGAGAAGAAAAGAAGTTAACTACTACCTGACAATGCAGAAAAATTAGTATTTCTGTATCACAATCTTCCACTCCTAAATTTCAATTTTGATGATTCCAGTGAATAGTTATTTGATATTTTTGTTTTGCTTTGACATCGTGTAAGTTTGACCATGCACGATTATTTGTTGTAATTATAAGATAAATACATTACCATGCAATGAATCAATCGTTTTATTTTAGGCAATTATCTAACTAAAAAAAAAATCCTAAGTATTCGGTATTCGGCCGAATAGTACCTAGACATTCGGTATTCGGCCGAATAGTAAAAAAGTGGCCGAATAGGCCGAATACCGAAGAGTTGCCGAATATTCGTTGCAAGCCTACTAAAAATACATTATTAGTAAAGCAGCTAAGAGAAAAGGTCTAAATTTCAACATGCTAGTATCGTAATATTACTGCCAGCTTTACTGGCAATGCTCTGTATTATTAAAGCTCAACTAATTAAACATCATAGAAAACCAAAGAAATAAAACAATTCTCAAAAACATAATAAATTCCTCTTCGACGTAACAGAGATACGCACAATGAGGCACTTTAGTGAGTCATACCATTGTGGCCGGCAGCGGATATTTGAAAATAGAACGCGGATTAGCTGCCGGAGAGGATCTCCAGGTGAATGTTCTGCTGTTTGAAACAAAGCCAAGTGTTTTAGCATCTAGCTCCAGCCGAATGTCCACGGTAGTGGATTTTGACTTGCTGTTCCTGTGCTTACTCCAGTGATTCGATTAGTCATCAGAGATTTGAAGTATTTCGGACGATATTTCAAAAGAAAATTTAAGTTTTAATGCAGGACGAGGACGAACTGATAACTAACAATATCTTCTAGCAAAGATTGATATGCGAAGGAAAAGTGAAGTTAACCGGAAGTTATTTGTTATTCGTGTTCTATTTAGTTTGCTTTATTTCGCAGTTTCACAACATAACTTGTTGGCTCGAATATTCCGTAACCTTAATTCATGGAAACATCCTATTATATAAAACGCTAACGGGCGTCTGCGTGCGTCGTCTATAGCGGCTACTGCTATTGGCTAGAGAACGGCCAATCATCAACCACCATATTACATTCGTACCACCATCTTGCTTTTCGTTTATTTACAGCTAGATGCAGAAATTTATATAAGGAGAAGAAGATTCAATATTTACGCTATTTTATCAGTTAGACGCAGAAATTCATGTAAGGAGAAGGGGATTCAATATTGACGCTATTTTATCTGTATCAGTTATCAAAACTAGGTTAAACCATAACCTAAGAATTTTTTTGGCAGACGATAAGACACAATGAAGTTTATTAAAAACTAAGAGAAACGTACGTAATCGCGCAATGTATCAGTCAAATAAATAACAGTTATCCGTTTTCGAAATTATAAAAATGCCTTTATTTAAATAAAATATAACCAAATATTCTGATAATCTAACCAGAATAAGGTACTCATATCACGAAAGATATAACTAAAAATGATTTCAATTTATAATTCGCAATTCAACAAAGATATTCTTGCAGCCAAATAGCGGCGAGCAGAGATAGAAAATTAATGCGAGGCAATCATACGTTACTAAGCTCTGTTACTAAGTTACAGTTGGTACGTTCGTTTAAATGTTACATGTTGTTTTTGTTTATTTATGACAACTAGATGCAAAAATTAATGCAAGGAGAAAAGTATTCCATGTTTGCGTTATTTTATCTGTACCAGTTATAAGAACGAGGTTAAAACATAACCTAAGAATTTTTTGGCAGTTGATAAACAATGAAGTTAATTAAAAACTCGAAAAAAGTTTACACCATATTTACGAATCATGAAATGTATCACCGAGATAAATGACCGTTATCCGTTTTTAATATTATACTTTCCGTCATTAAAGTAAAATGTATTTATTTAAATAAATCATAGTCAAATACTCCGATCATCTAACCACAGTATGGTACTCATATCACGAAGATTTAATTAAAAATGGTCGATATTCGCTTTTTCATGCAATCTTTTCCAGAATAAATTCAGACTACCACCGTAGGTGCTGCCTGTCGTTATTCATATGAGGGTAATAAAAGCTATGATTTTCGAATGCAATGTTAATGTAGATTGGGGCTAAGTTGACCAGAATCGCAACTGACACATTTTGTTACAGCTGTGAAATGAGTTTTACAAACCATTTAAACTGTTTTCATAAGCGCCATGTTACTGGAAGTATTATTTAAGAAGTTTCATATTTATCGTGCTGAATTGTGCCTGGACCAGGAATAAAACTGATATTACATTGACAGCAAAAGTTTTTGTGGGATTCCTAATTTGTTTTCAATTTTATTGGTTCTATACTTCCATCGTCAATAATTCAGTAGAAGTTACTACTGTATCGCTATGTGAACTGCAAATGAAATATATAGAACATTACAAAATCCAGGCCATTAGCATTATGTAATAACAATTCCATATAATTAACCAACTGAAAAAAAATGAACTGCCAGGATACTGCATTCAAACCGTCATTTTTGACGGGCTCGAAGCTAGTCTACTTTAATAATATACGTTACGCCTATAAACTGGACGTGTCACGGATAGTTGGAAACCTTCGGCAAGACCGATGATGCCTGACGTGTTAGTTATATTTCCCGCCACTTCAGCGCTGCTTAGCTAGCTAGAAAATTTCAAATGAATAACTGCATTGATTTTATTTATGCTGATATCGTTAAAAAGAATTAGAAATTTGAAACAAATAATTTCGCCTGATTTTATTGTGAAAAGGAATTGCCATATCAGCTAAAATGCGGGAGGTCTGTGTCTGTTGTATAGCCTTCTCCAACCAAATGTCAACCTTTCCTTCACGTGGTGTACTCTGTTTGCACGGACGAAGTTCTGGCGACTAAAAGATTCCGGTATAAGGAGTCACCCACTGCTTGCCAACGGCCTCCTAAAGGAGGGCGGAAGAGCAGAAGCGGTCCCGGGCACCCTCTTGCCCTTGGGGTTGGAAGCGGCCCCTAAAGGCGGATGAATCAGAAATTAGGGATGCATAAGGCAACGGGAAACCACTGCATTAAAGATCAAAAGGTTATCCCGAGGAAATATAATCCTCTAAAATTACATACATCATGATGGCTTCTTCGTGGGTAAAATATTCCGGAGGCAAAATAGTCCCCCAATCTGATCTGGTCTGGACAGAAACATTCTACGAGTCGGAGCGTGGAATGTTAGAAGTCTAAATAGGGCAGGTAGGTTAGCAAACTTAAAAAGGGAGATGGAGCGATTTAAGTTAGATGTCGTCGGGATTAGAGAGATTAAGTAGCAAGACGCACAGGATTTCTGGTCTGAAGAACACAAAACAATTAACACAAAAGCTGTCAGTGGAGTTACTGGTGTTGGTTTTGTAATGAATAAGAGAGAAGGGAAATAAGTGAGGAATAAACAGTTTAGTGAAAGGATTTTTTTGATGAGGTTAGAAACTAAGCACGCCCCAATAACGTTAGTACAAGTGTATATGCCAACGTCGCAGGAAAATGACGAAGAAATAGAGAAAATATACGGCTAAACTGAAGAATTAATTCAATATGAGGAAAATCTAATAATCATGGGTATTTGGAATGCGATAGTGGGAGAAGGAAAAGAGGGGAAACTGTTTAAGAACCATGTAACAAGGATATACAACTGGAAACGTCCAGGGGATACAGGCAAATATCAGCTAGATTATATCATGGTCAAACAAGATTCAGGAATCAAGGCCTAGACTGTATAGCGTAACCAGGAGCAGATACAGACTCTGACCAAAAGTGATAGTAATGAAGTGCAGGCTAAAATTCAAGCGAATAAGGAAGCAATATAAGCAGAACGGTCTGGAAGTGAATAAACTGAAAAAATTTAAAATGGGAGAAAAATTTGCAGAAATGGTAGATTTAGGTCTAAGAAGTAACTCTGACAGGAGCTCAACCGCGGACGAATGGAATTCATTGAAGAGAGAAATAATGAAAGCTGTTAAAAGAAACCCGAAAACTTGGACCACAGAAGAAATTTTAAAGCTGAAGGATAAGAGGAGGAGGCGCAATAATGTTCAGGTTGAATCAGGAAGAGATCAATACAGGCAATTTGGAAATCAAATAAATAGGAAATGCAAAAAGCAAAAGAAAAATGTCTACATGAAAAGTGTGAAGAAGTAGAAAAGTAATTGGTCATAGATAAAGTAGATGTTGCATACAGGAAGATCGAACAAAATTTTGGAGACACGAAGAAAAGGGGTGTAAACATTAAAGCTGCCGATGGGATACATCTTTTAAGCTCAGACGATAGAGCTATCCGATGAAAGGAACACATTGAGAAACTGTATGATGGAGACGACGTGAACAATATCATAATGGAAAAGGAAGACGAAGTCCACATTGATGACTTAGGAGATCCTGTTTTGAGGACAGAATTTGATAGAGTTCTGAATGACTTTAAAGCAAATAAGGCAGTCGAAATTGATGAGATCTCTGCAGAACTTCTTAAATCCCTATTATTCAAATTGATATAAAAAAATTATGAAACAGGAGAAATTCTAACTGATTTTAATAAAAATATCATCTTCACGCTTCCAAAGAAAACACAAGCCGACAAATGTGCGAATTATCGCACCATTAGTCTAAAATCACATGCTTCAAAATTACTGATCAGAATATTATGCAGAAGAATGGAAAGGGTAGTAGAAGAGATAGTGGTGAAGATCAGATTGGGTTTAGGTACAAGGGAAGAAATTTTGGCTTTAAGATTAAAACTTGAAGGGCGGATCAAGAAGATACTTTTATGGCATTTGTTGATTTAGAAAAAAGTTTTTGATAATGTTAGTTGGGACAAGATGTTAAAATTTTTAAAGAATTCACGTCTAAAATATCGAGATAGAAGAATACTTTATAAACAACATAAGAATCAAGTGGCTATGAAAAAAAGTAGAGAATCATGAGAGACATGCATTAGATAGTATAAAGGATGTGAGACAGCATTGTAGTCTATCCCCGTTAATATTCAACTTGTATGTAGAGGAAGTAATGTAGGAAGTAAAGGAAAAAATTTTATGTGGCATAAATGTTCAGGGAGAAAAAAATCAGTATGCTACGATTTGCATACTGAGAAGTTACTGAATGGCATGAACAAAATACTGAAGGAGGATTTTGGACTAAATATAAATCAGAGCAATACGAAAGTGATTAAATGTAGCAGAAATGATACTAATCACGGTAGATTAAATATAATAATAGGATCGGATGCAATAGGAGAAGAAAGCAAATTCTACTACTTGGAAAGCAAAATTACAACTGATGGCCGAAGCAGAAATGATGTTAAAAGAACAATAGTGCTAGCAAAAAGAGCCTTGATGAACAAGATACATCTTTTAGTTTGAAATATTGACCTAGGACTCAGAAATAACTTTTTAAAACTCTATATGTGGAGCACAGCACTTTATGGTAGCGAAACATGGACTTCAGGAATACCAGAAATAAAGAAAATTGAAGCATTTGAAATGTGGCGGTAGAGAAGAATGCTGAAAATTAAGTGGGCAGTACGAAATGAATGAGTTCTGGAGATGATGGGTGTGGAAAGAAGTTTACATAAAGAAGAGACAGGCTGGTAGGTCATATTTTGAGACATGCTGGATTGGTTAATTTATTAGTTGAGGGAACAGTCGAAGGTAAGAACTGCAAAGGAAGACAGAGATTAGAATATATGAAGCAGATAACTGAGGACGTGGGTTGTAATGGGTATGCATTTCTGTCATTGAAAATGAAATGGAATTATTTAAAAATATCCCAGCTAAATACTCTGAGATTCTAATCAAACAAACTTCACTCATAGCAGGAAAAATATCAATAATAAAAATAATGATTAATTGTTATCCTGTAGAAATGTTTCCAGAATAAATTCCTACTTCAATTAAAGGAGATACCCTTTGTTTTAATTTAATTGGGATAGAGTGCATGCTGCGGTAGTAACTTCCATTGACGGACGTTTAAACTAGTGAGTTATAAGTAGAGAATTAGGCAATAGTAGCAATTTACTACAGTGCATATGTTAGGCTTTAGCTGTGGATTGGTTTAATTTCGATGGAAGTAGTTAAGAAGCAAGGTTTCTTTCTAGTGGATAATCTTCACACATATGAATTGATGGGCAAAGGTTTTCGAGAAATTTGTGTGAATAGTCAGATTTTTTCAAAAGAAAGTTATTTAATTAGATTTAATATATTCGTATTTCTAGATCAACTCCAACGCTTCAATACAATATAACAATTGAGTCCAGTATTAATTAAACTAATAGACGTTGTGACGTTCGTTTTGATGTTGTGAGCACTATACAATTAGTACCTATGCCTTTATAAACCTTGTCTCAACAAAGGTTGATTTTGTCTTAACCAAACAAACTACACATCTTATCAATGGTTTCTCACGAAATTATTTTATAATTTAATTGCTATGGAGCTTACAAGTCCCTACTTTCGTATTTACCTTAAATTCCTTCACTATTTAAAGTAAATTATTTGTAATTTCCGTTGGTAATTATTTCTAATACATGAACCCTTTACCCACGCAGAAAGTTTTACCACTCTTTTACGCCTGAAGAAGAGTACTAGCTTGTGATCATAGTTATTGCTTCAATCCCATGTACTACGCATAATTCTTCTTGCAATATCAACCCAGCCTCATCACTAATATATGTCTTATACACTATCTCAAACCAGTTCCTTTATCATGTCAATTACTGATTGCGTTCTGCGGCAATTTCCACAGATTACTGTGTAGATGTTGACAATTACAGTTTCCCACAATCTCATGCCATAACGAGTCTTCACATTATAAAATGGAAAAATAAATTATTATTTATTTTCTCGCAATTATATCCGCCCCCTTCAGCTCAATTAAATTGATCTGATAAAATTAATGTTATTTAATGCCAGACGTTTAACCATTTTTTTCCATGTAAGATACCTTAAGAGATTCAATATAATAATATAAAATTTCAGTTTCTCAGATTGCCCACACCATCATTTTTGGGATAAAATGTGATGAAGAATATTGTGAACTTAACATTAGTCATGAAATTTATTTGAAACTAACTGATCACCCTGCATTGCTCGGGAGCTGGATATAAAAGTTATGCTGTTTTATCCCCTTTGATCGGATAGCCGTAAACATTTTTAGTAATGGGAGTATAGGAGAGGGGTTGGGTTTTTGCAAACCAAGGGTAAACAGAATTTTTCTCTTTTTTTGAAAGTATACGTGTGAAACATTCCATATAAATAGGATAACAACTACGGATTTGTAAAAAAAAAAAAAAAGAAGTATAGTTTCACGTTTAAATATTGCCTCAGGAGGGCAACGAAGGAGAGGTGTTGATATTTTGAGAACCAAACGTAGAGAGAATTTCTTTCTTTGTTTTAAAGTATACGTGTAAAAAGTTTAATGAAGAAAGGATAAAAACTATGGATTAAAACAATGTTTGAATTTCAAGTTTGAACTTCTCCATCACTAATTGTCCTACCGTAACCGGCCCGACACCAATAAACAGAACGTTTTATGAGCTTTCAGAATATTACCTTCCATTTTGACCTATTAGCCAATCTTTTTCAAGAAAGTTGCAAAAAAAAAAATTTAACGCATAAATTTTTTTAAGGATGATGATGCGGGAGCGGGAGTGAGATTTTATATGCAGTATATGTACATTATTTTCCTCTTTATTATAGGATATACGTTTGCAAAGTTTCTTCGAGATCGGATAAAAATTATGGATTTGTATAAACAACATACAAATATATATAGACAAACACCCATTTTTATATATAGGGATTTTGTACTTGTCTGAGAGTTGTAAACAGTATTTTAATATACTTATAAGATTTTGTAAGTAATTTTCATGCAAAACATTCAGGTGAAGCTACCACTGCATATGTCATGTTGACATCTCTGCAGTTTATCAGTCTGTACTATTGAACTATTGCCAACTGAGCGAGTGCGAGGAATCATGTTGTAGTTTGGGAGAGAACAATGTTTCTTTTCGTAGATTTGTAGATTCTATGGATTTCATGGTTTCTGTTACACGAAGGTAAACTGTTTAGAGAGAAACCTAGCTTACAGATAAACGAAATGTTATAAGTACATCACATGAAGATCGTGCTTGATTTTAAACGTTTATGTTCAATTGAACAGCTATCCAGTGTTTTTTTATGTAATTAGCAAAAATTTAAGAGGCTGGTCTGAAAAATCTTAGATCCTTATCGTAGAAAAGCAGCTTTTTTTCAATTTAGGTACGTAAGTCACAAACCGTATACGTAAATTTCAAATAATTCTGTCAGATAATACATTTAATATTACGGTATGAACAGAAGATGTATATTCATTAAAACATATTAAAACTGATTGTCGTCTAGTTATGAAATTATTTATGAAACTTAAATGAAATTCATTCATGTCATGCTCATAAAAGTTTCTATCGGTTTCGATAGTTAAAAAAAAAATGCTGAATTTATATTTGCTTTATTAACCGTGAACATGATCAATATATTTTTTGACAGCTAAATTACTGAAAAAAAATGACCGGTGGAATGGCGTGTCTGAATTTACCAAGACTAAAGGTATTACGGATACATTTTTCCTGAAGAACTATGTTCGAAAAGCTTTGCCAAAGGTGGGTGTCACAAGTGTCAACACAAGATCTGGAACACATTCGTTTGACAATTTCTGAAGAGCCCCTCGAGAAGAATGAAACAGATATGTGTGCACACCAGACTCGATAAAAGACTGCCAAAACAAAGAAGCAACTAGAGGCACAGAATTTTTCAAATCAGTTTAGCTGTACGGTTTTAGTTGCTGGTGGCATTATTTATTCATTTATTTTCAAATAGCCTCTGACTACTATAGAAACATAATTCAAACACCATATTAACAACAGAGAGAAAAAAACATGTTAATTTCATTCAATCATTTACAAGAAAATCAAAAATGTTACACTCTCCTTTAGCCATTTACCCAGTTTTTCTCTGCAGCTTCTGGTAATTTGTTGTACCTTGTTAAACCTTTGTGCAACACTGTTTTTTGTGCTTTACTATTTCTATTATAAATCGAATGGAAATGATTTGCCTGCCTTGTCTTATAATTATGTACAGTACATCATTATTCTTATGTACTAATCTAATCCAGTCTATCTATGGTCAGACAAACCATCATTTGCCGGTAACTTTTCTCTTGTGAAAGCAAATCAATAAAAACAGACGATATTCGTTACACTTCCTTTTTTATCAACGCTAACATTGTTCGTAGATTTGACGTCGGTATACGACACAGTCTGCAGGCAGGAATTGAATCTGAAACTCTTGAAGATTATCCCGTGCAAGACGATTTCCTCTCTGTTTAGCAAAATGTTATGTAATCGAATGAAGCAAATCTTACAGATTAAATAATGGTCTGTAGCAAGGTGATCCTTGCTACACTACTCTTTAACAATAGCTGCAATGCAGATTTACCATCTATTGCTGCAAGGAAGCTTACATATGCCGATGGCATTGTCAAGACAACACAATCCGGGACTTTAAAAAAAAAATCTGAAGAAATTATAATATAAAACTTAATAAGCAGAATGAATATTTCAATACCCGGTGCCTCAAACTGAATTTCAATGAGACAGAGGTCAGTTCTCTTCACATGAACAATAGAGAAGTCTACTACAGGCCTCAAATAAAATTGAGAAATCAATTAATGAAGTAAAATCCAAATCGAAAATAATTTGATATTTATTGATGCGTTCTTTACATGTAACTGATCTATAAAGAATGCAAGCATAAAACATCCGCAAAAGTTAAACCGAAATAACATGCTTCACAAACTCTCAGAACCATGTGCAACAGCTCTCAGAATATTAGTCATTTCCCCAGTATATTCCACTGCTAAGCAATGTACACTAAAAAGATAGACACTCATCTAAACGCTACAATAAGAAAAATATCTGGAATTGTAAAATCTATACCTACAGAATGGCTACCTATTCTTTCTAAAATTCGTTCCTCAAATCATCGAAGAGAAATGGCATTTAAAATGGAATGGCAGAAATATATTTTTTTCTTATGGCTTTATGGCTTTACGCCTTTTCGAAGTCGATGTCATTTGAGGCGGGAAAGGACAGAGGGAAAGGGACTGGAAGGAACTGGGCCATGGCCGTTTGAAGAAACCATCCCGGAATTAGCCTGGAGTGATTTGGGAAAACCGTGGAAAACCCAAATCTTGGTGGCCGGACGTGAATTTAAAACTCCAAGCTCCCGAATACGAGGGCAGAGCGCGACCACTGGAACCAATGCTAATAATTTCGATTATACCGTATCAATCACAAGAGCATTTTTCATACAACCATTTAATCCTTAAATGTTTGACTTTGTACCTGTACGTAAGGACTTGTCTCTAAGCCTGTCAAAAATGACTGTTTGAACGGAATGTTCTGGCAAGGAACCGTCCATAAAATACGTGGCTCGGTATAGGGAGGGAGCAGTTGGGTAGAAAGCTACTCTGGGCTACTTGGGGAGAGGGGGGAGGACAGAGTTCCAAGCCAAGCCACGTAGCTTTTCATTCATATCATTTGCCACAGTTAAAATAAGGTACAGAAATACACAACAGTATGTGGATATTTACTTCTGTCATTTAATTATCTCCGTATGTAATTTAGATATCCTATATAATAGTGCCGTGCATGCGTGTGACTTGAAGTCATAGCGTTGGGTTGCACGTGGCTGGCGCATTTGAACTAAGGGAGCGTGCACAAACTACGTGGCTTGGTCCAGGGGAGGGGGGAGGGGTTGGCTGGAAGGCTACGCTGGGCTATATTGGGGAGGGGGGAAGGGGTAAATTAAGGTAGGACAATTCGTATTGTTTTGATGGTGTGAAATAAAGCTGTTTAATTAGGATAGTCCACGTGTGGCTACACCGCTAGCTAATAAAATAATTCTAATTATGCTCTGTCAAGTGCATTTCAGTACCAATTTAATTATAGTGCTTGATGAAGTGTTATTTGAAGTTCAAGTGTGGTAGTGAAGTGGCGCTGTATAATAAACTTTACGAGCCTTATCGAAAATGTTTTTCCAACGAGTTTTCACTATCCAATGAGTTATAGAAAATGTTTAAGCAGGTCAAAGAATCATTAGCTGGTATTTTAGAAAGAAAGGTGACTGAACCGCAACGAAATAAAACAAAAAATACAACTCCTACAAGTTTTTTACGCGGCATGTATAATATTTATTCCATGAACGATCATGAATGAAATAAGGAAGTTTTTAGCGATATCTCGAGAAAAAAAGAACCCCTGACTGTACCTGAGAAAGAGGTTTTACCCAATAATTGATAATTTGCAGGAATGGCTAGTGCCAACATTTCAGTCAGTATTTATAATTATAGAAAATTACGTAAAGCGAATATCGGTTGTGTTCATTATAAGATTAATAATTTTAACGACGGTCTGTTAAGAGAAAACAGTGCAAAAATGTCTCCTGGAATTATTAGTGAAAAAAGTTATGTGGCACACTAGGAGGAGGAGAGGTCGAGGCAAAAACGATGTCATGCTACATGGGGGAAGGGCGGTTCAAGAAAAAGCCAAAATGGACCACGTAGTTTATGGACGTTCCCGAAGTCTTTGTTCGCAGTTGCTTAACTAAATAAAATTGTTATAAGATGACGCTCAATGCAATCCTGATCCAGGTTACATTTCAACCTAACCACAAACTATATTGCCGCTAGGAAATCAAAGCTTCAATGACATGCGAATTATTACATTCACTGTATCGATATAAACTTCATCCAAAATCTTCACGCGTAATTACACCTTTTTTACCCAATTCATATCCATATTACAACGTTTTTACGGCTGACTCAGTCGGATCTACTTACATCCTGCTGTCCTCAGTAATGTGGCGCCAGAAAAAGCAAAGGAAATTAAAAATAAATCTTAAAAACATACGTTATGCTGTGTAATATTAGTGGTTTAAGCCGCGATTAATAGGGATTGCATTCATTTAAACGAAGTAATGATTTAGTAATATGACACTTATGAAAGCAACTCAAATTATTTTTCGAAAACCTAAATAACTTCTTCGATCTGCCGTAATGACTAAGGCTAATATTTCTGCTCCAAAATGAAAAAGCTTCCAAGGCAAGCGTATTAGTACATTCTTAGCTTACTATAAAAGCGATCGGGGATTCTATCATTACCGTGGCGCCACAATATGATGATTGATTCTTATAGAACTCGACAAAACAAATCGAAAATAAAGAATAAAATTTTTTGATATCTCGCTTGGTTCTCGAGATATCGTATGTCAAAATTTACGTAGTTAGGTTGAAATACGGCCTGGACCAGAAGAAATATTTCGCTATAGCCAAATTTGATGAATTCTTACGTAACTCGATGAGACAAATGGAAAATAAAGAAAAAGTTTTTTGATATCTCGCTTAGTTCTCGAGATATTGTATCTCAAAAGTGAATGAGGTTAGGGCGAGATCCGGCCCGGACCAAAAAAAAATTTTTCACCAAAACCACCATATCAACATGGTGGAAATGCAATATAGGAGTCTTATTTTCTTCCTAGTGATTGTTGTTAGGTTGAAATACGGCCTGGACCAGAAGGAAAAAACATCAAAAGCAGAAGGAACTATACCTATGGCTAATTTTTAACATGCTATATCTCGAAAACCAAGCGAGATATCAAAAAAATTTATTCTTTATTTTCGATTTATTTCATCGAGTTCTGCAAGAATTCATCATCAGATTTTGGCGCCACGGTAATGATAGAACTGCCAAGCGATCAGACTATAACGAAAAAATCTACATCAAACGAATCTCGTAAATAAACAAAAAAGGAAACAATATTTAATACGTTAACTTAAATGAATTACATACTTTTCTCTCAATGTTCTGGCAATAATGTCTATGCAGTTGTTTAGCTAAATAACGTTTTCATTAAATAACGCATAAGCTCAATTAAGTAGTAACATCTCTGATTGCTGTTAGTCGAGGCCGTGACGTCAGTCTTACGGACACCAAGCTTAGCCTTTTTCTTAGTATTGATGATGATTTTCAAATAGCCTGCCCTGCAGCTACATCTGCCTTGAACCAATCAAAGCAACAAACTTCAGGCCGATTTTGTTGATGCGTGTACCTTGCACGCCCGTTCGCTGGGTGATAAGGACTCGGGGCCCAGCGGCTGCCGGCGAGCTGCCAGCCTGGTTATTTCTGTCGCTCTTGAGCTTGTGCGGTCCTCAACACGTGGACCTATGACAAAGTTCCGTGCTTGCAATTACGCTGATTGTTCAACCACAGATTATAACACATTTGAAATGGACAATATTTCTGTTTACATTACACCTTATTTGTCTCCTTAACAACTCGCTATTTTTGTTTATCTATGTGAACCCATACAGCACCCATTGAAGCTAATATCATCGATCCGGATATTCAACAGCTAAGGAATGTGTGTTTAGTTTGGAAGTATGAGAGTTCAAATTCTGTTCGCATTAAACAGATTTCACTTTTATAACATTCTCCCAAATCGATTTTTCCTTAATAAAAGGAAATTTTTATCCTTCCTATGCCTGTGGCTCCATCTTTGCGGTTTTGTTTCTAACTGATGTGTAATTCAATAAAATAAATCATGATGTTTCTAATGTTTAGTCCTTGTAAAAGACTGCAAATATATATATTCACTACGTATTGCATACATTAAAACGTCGGATTAGAGATTTAAACAGCTCGAATCAAAATTTTGTCTGAGGCCCTTTATATGTCCTACAGGTCTGACACGGCTTTATTTGTGAATGTTTACGCAGATATTGTCCTATTTCCACATTAAACTATTCTTTTTCTTTACCCGCTGGAAATAATAGGTTAATTTTGGTACACACCGCAGAAGCGGATTGCGTGGCCGATTTAATTTTTTAGTAAGGGTTTTCGGTTAGGTGTCGACTAGATAATTAGAACCAGAAGGAGACTGCTGGAAAGAAACGGAGAAACGGAAAGGGACGTGCGTGAAAGAATCAATGATCCCTGCATTGATCTGGAGTGATTTCGGGAGACCATGCAAACTGAAATACGGATGACAGGAAATGAGATGAACCGGCGTCTTCCAGAATACCAGGCCCTAAATTTGACCGCTCGGGGAAACTAACATTTAGATAGTCCAGCTGCATCGCCAACATTTTATTCCACGCAATAGTTTGCAATGATTGAAGATTGAAATTATTTATGATCACAAATGACTAGAAGAAAACGGCAAACTTATGTTCATCACGCGAAACTACAAAGTAAAATATGATGATACCAAAGTCTAAAATTGCACGGAATTTTAGTTACAAGGTGACGTTGCTAAACAGTAAAGAATGATGCTATAATAATATTTACTAAGAAGAAATAGTAGAATCTTGATTGTTAAATCTCAACTATTATGACATTAATTCAAACTTTTTATTAAATGTTCCAACCGTAAACAACGTTGAAGAGGGTCGGCATTAAAAGAAAATACTTTTAAGATCACTTTTTGTTAAATAGGGCTAAGAAAAAAAGGCTGGAAACAATTTTAAAGTTAGTGATTCTATTTCAGATAAAAGGAAAGTAGTTTTGATTTTCAAACAGTACTGTTATCGGAGATTGTAGTTGTGTCTAAACTTTGTTGTTGTTGCTTTTGTTAGGGTTTTAGGGAGCGTCGACACCGGAGTAATTAGCTCCCTAGCAAGAAACTGGCATGGCAACATAGTTCAAATCGTGACTAAATTCCTTATTGTTTGACCGACTGTAAAGAGGTTAGCCATACAAGAAGTTAAAAACGATAAAAGTCTGGTGTAAAGCAACATGTCTGGTTGCCTGTAAAGAGGCAAACCAGATTTATAACACATTAAAAAAAAACTCGGTGACTGCCTCGCAATCAAATGTAAACACCTACTAAAGTTTGACTATAAGTGGAGAGGTAAATCAGATTTAAAACACATTAAAAACAAAGAAAGCGTAAAAACTGTAAAATAACATACGATCCATGAGTAACAATGATGACTGACATCATGTGGTAGGCCTTAAAGCACAAGAATTTCAGTGTTTACTTTCAAATTCCTTTAATCAGTGTCATGTTCTTGACGTGATTACAGCGTATAAGAGCATTTACACCTGCATGATTGCAAATACTACATGGTACAGCGTATGAATTAGAATTTTAGTATTAGTTGTAAGTTGATATCACTGGCGCCATGTTACTGACGTCATTATTTCAGCCGTATAAAGATAGTTCTGACCGTATCACAAACTATAAATTGTAACGAATCAGAAGTTTCATTCTAATTTCAAGAATGCTTTGAATTGCCGTGATTAAGCGGATATTTTTTTCAAAACTAGTAACGGTTACCAGAGAGCTATTGCATAAAGGGATTTAAACTTAACGTTGTGGGGGAAAATTCGTTTCGTTAAAATTCATTTGCTTAAATGCAACGCAGTATGCCAGAGAGAAGTCGAAACTGTATTTTTTTTTTTTTTAAAAAGATCAGTGTTTTTGCTTGACATGCAATTATAAGTTGTGAAACACATGAACTGAAAGAAATCGTGAAGCAAATTGTAAATCTTTAGTTTATTTATTTTTTTCTTCGGCTCTTTTACTACGACATCAATTACGCAGAACCCGAATCTCAAGTTAATGTGCTAGCCAGTTCATTTACTTTAATTGATCTCAGGACTACGCAGTGAGATATATAACAATAAAAAAAATCAAAACAAGGAAATTCTGATTTTTAAATTGGCTATAGTTTTATCCTCTATCAGGTCATTTTCTGCTACGTGATAGTAACAGTAAAGAGGTGTTTCGTCGTAATGACCTGGTGACAACGTTTTTAATAGTTGCGCACTGTGGCCTCGTTGTAGACGCTTTAACCTAACCCGGTAACCTACAGTTTAACGTAGAATCTGAACCACAGAAGCATTCTGGCGTAGTTCACATGGCACAGCAAACTATGCAATAGGTGAACATCATGTTAAGAGTCTTTGAAAATCGCTGTTCAGTCTGGGATTCAAACCGGGGACTTTTCAATCTCCAGTTGTACGCCGATTGTACGCTGATTCCCAGACAACTCTGTGATACAAGTAAATACACATTCTTGAAAAAGTAAACAAAATTTTCATCAATATTTCGTCACTACATACATTTTAAGTACGTCTTTGCGAGGCGTAACAGTCATTACCTAAAAAAATATTTGTGAGTTTAAATCAACATATTTTAAAAATATAAAAAAATCTTAGGAAAAGACTTTTGATTAGCAGATGAAGTTATGAACATACGCGTCAGCAATATTCAGTATCATACGAGATTAATTTCTATAAGCTTCAGCAGAATATTCATGTTCTACTAACCTGTCAGGCTAAAAACACCAAAGAGTCGATTGAAGATGAATGTTGTTATCAATACTTTTAAAACAAACTGCGATCAAATAAAAGATATTAACATTATCTCTCAACGATATTAAAATCGTACTGGAGAATTAGAAGCGAAAGAGATATTCACATCTGAAGGGAGCTAGTGACAAACATTTTCCTCATCCGACGAGCAGCAATAACATCACACCCACTTCCATACAAATTTCACACTTTATTGAGAATTAGAAACTCGCATGGTAATATAAACCAAGAAAGGAAGCCTGTTATACTCAAATGTTTTGAACAACTGAAGACAATATTTCCATTGATCTACCAAGACCGAGAACTGCCAGCCTACAGCTACCCATATAGATTAAATCTTTAAAAGCCACCCAACAACCGGTCATTGAAACTAACGCAAGAAAAATCAACGACTACATACAGAATCATATCAAGAACAAGTAGCGCGACTTCACAGAAATTTATACTGATGGATCTAAAACCTTAGAAGGAGTAGACTACGCTTTCTACTGCCCCAAAACAGGAGATACGGCAAAATACACCCTTCCACTAGAAGCAAGCATATACGCGGCGGAAATTCTGGCGATAACGGAAGAAATACAATACGGAGTACTACATTTTAGAAAAATTCTAATACTCACAGCGCGAAAAGCATACTTAGCAAAATAGAGCACCAGAACTGGACCACACGTACCAACCCTTATATATACACTCTGATAGATTTGATACTACAATCCAAGCAAGCAAATAAGGAAATAAATATAATGTGGATTAAAGGATACGCAGGAATAACTAAGAACGAAATTGTCGATGACTTGGCAAAGGCTGCGATAGCTCAAGGAAAATTTAAAGCAATACCGTTACCTCACACCAATTTCCACAGTAAAATAAGAAAAATGGAAAATAACAAAGCAAGAAAAGGGACGTCATTATGCGGCTATTCAGCCAGAAATACCATTAAAACCTTGGTACAACAATATAAACCTGAGTAGACAACATGCGACATCAATAATAAGAATTAGGTTAAGGCACGGGTGCTACCCATGGAGGAAGGAATATATGGAGACGAAATAACGCTAAATCCGTGAAACCTCATGAAAAAACTGCTCTCCTACTGCGCATGCGCGGCGTCCATAGGGATCCCCCCAAAACACTGGGCTGTTTGTACTGTGTCAGCTGCTGAGAAAATTTCATTTTCTAATATTCTAAAGTTTTCTATAATGCCAAGTTGTGTTACATATGGTTGCACAAACAGACAAGATAGGAAACAACCTGGAATAGCGTTTCATAAGTAAGTCACATTGTAATTATAGTTCCTGAAGTATCTGATAGGTAACTGCAACATTAGGACCTATCGCTATAAATTTATTCATTACTCTCAATAGGATCATATCGTTCTCAAATTTTTGTTGGTGTAGTGTAGACAATAAGCATATGTTACTACTTTCCACCTGAAAAGCTAGCCTTATTGTAGACAAGTGTTGAAAATTTAATTTATGCGGGTCAAGTTTACATCGCGACTCAGTGAATATGGTTTT
The DNA here is from genome assembly GCA_031002005.1 of Vandiemenella viatica. Taxonomy (NCBI): domain Eukaryota; kingdom Metazoa; phylum Arthropoda; class Insecta; order Orthoptera; family Morabidae; genus Vandiemenella; species Vandiemenella viatica. Next base: position 223,688,998 of record JARYHS010011408.1, on the reverse strand, counting down.
CTGAAGGCTTTACTCATGTTTCAGTTTACACTAAAAGTGTACTATGAAATTAATTGTGATAATTTGTGTTGTGCGAACTACTAAACGTGATTAAATAAACGTTGTTGTCCGAAATGCAGTTCGCGATGCATTTCATGTCTTTAGGTGTGTCTACAAGTTTGATTTTGTAGCGGCAATATTAATGGAAATGTTGGTAGGTTGAAATGCGGTGTGTACCAGAAAAGAACAAACAATTTATTTATTATTAGTTGTTAGCTTCTGACTTATGAATGCACTGATTTTGCTAGCAAAAATTATATAGGCCACTAACAGCACTATATCTTCTAAGTAAGCTCAGAAACTATGAGGTCTTTTGAAGTGATTATTTTTTAAAAAAGTTCTAAACATTGATAAAATGTTTTTAAAAATTCAGATTTTGGCGCCGTTTTTATTCTTGTCCAGGCCGCTTTTCAACCTAACCACAAGGATTAGTGTGCAGCAAAATTATCTTTTGGTTCAGTCTACATCATAACCGGCAGTTCTATCATTACCGTGGCTCCACAATCTGATGATGAATTCTTATAGAACTCAACGAAACAAATCGAAAATAAAGAATAAAATTTTTGATATCTCGCTTGGTTTTCGAGTAATAGCATGTTAAAAATCAGTTATAGGTATAGTTCCTTGTAATTTTGGTGACTTTTTTTTGTTCCGGGCCGTATTTCAACCTAACAACACTCACCAGGAAGAAAATAAAACACCTATATCCCATTTCCACAGTGTAGATATGGTGGTTTCGGGGAATTTTTTTCTGGTCCAGGCCAGATCTCACCCTAACTTCTTCACATTTGAGGTACAATATCTCTAGTAAGCGAAATATCAAAATAATTTATTCTTTATTTTCGATTTGTCTCGTTAAGTTGCGTACGAATTCATCATCGAATTTGGATATGGCGAAAGTTTTCTTCTGGTCCAGGCCGCATTTCAACCACGTCAATTTTAAGGTACAATATCTCAAGCATTAAGCGAGATATTAAAAAAAAAAAAAATATTTTTCAGTTTGTCTCATCGAGTTACATAAGAATTCGTCATCAAACTGCGGCGCCACGGTTATCGTTGAATCCCCTTATAACCTAACAACCTTACTTTTGAGACAGTAGGCCTATATCTCGAGAACTAAGTATGATATCACAAAAATTTATTCATTTTTGATCTGCCTCGTCGAGGTACATAATACTTTATCATCAAATTGCGGTGCCACTGTTGTTTTATGATTCCCTGGAGGATTTTGTGCCTTTTCCCCGTTATTCTACGGCCAAGCAATATGACGGCCTCCCGACCCCACTTCTCTCTACCCGGTTTCACTCCAGTATGTGGTGAAGGTCCCTTGCGTCGTCTCCATATATTCCTTCCTCCATGGTGTTACCCATGGACGAAAGAAATATATGGAGACGAAATACAGCTTATTTCGTGACGCCGCCTCTAAACTGTCGGCTGATACTGCGCATGCGCAGTGGCGGCGGCCATATTACCTATCCAAATATATATCAATTTCGAGACAGTATATCCCGAAAACTAAGCAAGATATCAAAAAAATTTATTATTTATTTTAGATTTTTTTCGTCGTGTTACATTTGAATCCACCATCAAATTTGACTTTTGCGAAATTTTTCTTCTGCATTTCAACTCAACACACATCAGTTTTGAGACAGTATATCTCGAGAACTAGGCGAGATACGGAAAATTTTAATGCTTTATTTTTTATTTGTCTCGTCTTTTTAAATACGAATCCATCATCAAATTTGACTTTGACCATTTTTTTATTCTGAATTTCAACCAAAAACATCTCACATTTGAGACAGAATATCTCGAAAACTAAGCAGGATATCAAAAAAAATTATTCTTCATTTTTTATTTGTCTCATCGAGTTACATAATAATCCATCATCAGATTACGGCGTCACGTTTATCCTAGAGTCCCCTTGAGGTTATTGTACATATTCCCCGTGGATAGATTTCTTTCCTCCGTGGTGCTACCCGGCCCATCTGAACCGTATTAAAGTGTCAGAAACCCCCTACTGTGAAGAACACCCCACAGTAACATCCGACCTAGACCATCTGTATTTGGTTGCTCAAAATATAACACCTCAAAAATAAATTACTTGCCTACATTATAAAACAAAATATCCCTTTACCTATCAACATCGCAACCTCGTTGTATGAGAATAAGCCTCAGATTTTATCAGCCATCACTACATACATAGACGAAACCGGCCTCCATATATGAGAAAATTCATAAAACGTCACACAACCTAGAAAAGGACAACGAGACAACACAAGAGAAATACAAAAGTAATTAGTATCTAAAACCACTATTAAACATTCTGTAATAAACGGGGGGTTATTTGATATGTGATAAGGGGGTTATTATGGCCGTGCAGTCCACTTGTAGGCATTATGATTGATTTAGAGAGGTGTTTTTAGAAGCATCTTAGATTATCTTCCAGGTTATAACAGATTAACTACTTGTAGGCACCTAGATGTCATTTTTCACGATAAGGATATTGACACCAGGACGACTCTGTTAATAAAGCAGGAGTCCCGTGACTGCTTTAATTGTTATATCTATAATAGATCTTACCTTTCCGATATATCACAAACTCTTCCACATAATTATCTCAAACAACTTGGGATCTAACCTAACCACTGTAAATGACTGAGGTGACACAACTGATAATTTAAACATACTTTAATTATAAAAGCCTAACCATACATTTATTCGCAACTCTGTCTAACATTATGCTGGAAGGGAAACGACACGCAAGCATAGCTACAATTGTTACCAACTTACTAAATGAACTAATAGTTCTTCATACGAGTATAATGGTAATATGGCTTTACTGATTAAATACAAATAACTGAATAATTAACTATCCTGATTATAACCCGACATTACCAAATAAACTTATCACGAGGCTACAACATTATTACAACCAACGGCAAACAACTCATTTAAGTTACACAGATGGAATAATGACTGAATAATTTATCTAACTACTTTAGCTAACCAAATACTAACTAACGCGAGACAATGCAAGGCAAAGCATGGCTTTGCCATGCGCCGAAGGTACAGACAAGACACAAGTCTTACCTCCTACATGACTGCTGGCAGAATCGTTATGCGAGTGATCACGTGCTAGGCGCATGATGTGCGCTTAGAATAAATTACCAAAACTACCAATTTAAGCCCTAATTCACAGACTGCCCGTTACAATTCCAACCAAACATTAATAAATTAAAGTTGCAACCACAGTTGAAATATCTGCAAATTATGATGTAAATGATTATAAATTATTGAAAATATTGAATTATGTTAACCGTTATTACAAGCTATTGTGAACAGTGCATATTGTAAATGGTATTGTAAATGATGTATCATATTGATGGCTGCATGGCATATGCCAAAAGCCAATCATCATATATATTATTACAATACGGTTTTTTTTGTCACAAGCCTGTATCTTCCTTCATACTTAACTGAAATCAATGAATAGGTGTCATTTTAAAGCATATGGTCTCCACTTTGGTAACATCATATTGTAAAAAATGAAGTGTTTGGAATTCGACCCTTAAAGGGCAAAAATTTCAATATTTCTAAAATGCTGTTTTCTGTGTTACGAGTTATTTATCTCCCTGGATACCTATCTGAAATAGTTTAATGAAGTATCATATTAAAGAGTAAGATCTCCGCTTTGGTGACGTCATATATTAAGACAGAAAATTTTCGGAATTCGACCCTTAAAGGGAAAAAGTACAAATGGATCTACAACGCATTTTTGTGTCACGACCTATTTATCTCCCTTGATATCTAACCGATATAGATAAATGAGAAATCATATTAAAGACTAAGGTCTCCGCTGTGGTAACATTATATTTTAAGAATATAATTTTTCGTAATTCGAACCTTAGAGGGCAAAAATGCCAATTTTTCTAAAATGCGTTTTTTGTATCTCGAGCTATTTATCTCCCTTGACAATTAAACAATATTGATAAACGAGGTATAATTCAAAAGATTGAGGTCATCGTAATGTCTTCGGTTCCATTATCACATTTTAAGAAAGAAATTTTAAAAATTCTTAACTTAGAGGACAAAAGTTTTAATATTTTTACAACGAATTTTTCTGTCACCAGCTATTTATTTGCCTTGATACCTAATCGAAATCAATAAATGAAGATCGATTTAAATATTAAATTATCCTTTATGGTCACATCATATTTTAAGAAAAAAAGTTTTTCCAAATTCAACCCTTAAGGGGGAAAAATATCATCATTTCTCAAAATTGTTTTTTACCTGTCTTGATGAAGTCGATAAATGAGTTATCATTTTAAAGACCATGGTGGCTGCTTTGGTCACACCATATTATATAAATTGAATTTTTTTGGAATTCGACCTTTAAAGGGCAAAAGTATCAGTATTATTTATACAACTTTTTTTTAAATTACAAGCCATTTATCTTCTTAGATACCCAGCCGAAATCGATAAATAACATGTCGTTTTAAAATTAACATCTGCAGCTAAGTAAATTGATAAATTAAAAAATAATTTTTCGGAATTTAGTGCTTAAAGTGGTAGCGCGTATAAGACTTTTCAGAGCCAAGTCCCTAGATTCAGCAGCGGATATCACAGAGACGTCAATAAACTTATTTTTATTTAATAAGTAGCTTTTCGGGTTTTTTTTTTTTTTTACGAAAACACTGTCGCCTTGCTTCACAATTCCAATGTAAACATTCTATTCGCACAGCAACAAATATTTCAGAGATGTTGATATGTTGTGTGCATTTTGTTCAGGTTGGTTTTATTCTGTTAAGGTCAGTGACAGTTTGTCATAAATATAGAGGGGTTTTAAAATTTCCTAACTGTTTCGTTATATGTTGCGAGTATTTTGATGCATACCTATTATACTAAAAGAAAAAAAAATTGCTACAAAAGAATGGTTTCATTATATTACAAGCATTCAACCTCACTATTCATCGCATTTTATTCGCGGAATTTTCGCACGGGTCGTCTAGTTAAAATAAATAAAATAGATATTATGACCGAAAACTAGTCGTTTGCCAACAGCATTTGTAACAGTTAACACTTTTTTCCATTTTACAATTTGCTTAGAATAGATATATTTTGATAGCGTAAACAGAATCATCGTTTTGATTCTAATCTAATATTACATTTGCGGTGTACTGTCACTAAATATTTCAGCTTCCTAAATATAAGGAAATCTACATTTAAAAAATTAATAACAATAAAAATATGTCTGCTGGCTTTGTAGCAACCATGAACCTGGAATAACTCAGTAGTTTCCAAACTGGGATGTGCGCCTCCCATTAGTGCAAAGGGAAGCGCGAAACATTTAATAAAAATATAATTTTCATTTGCCACCACCTATCCGAAATTGAGTGACACTAGTCGGCAGCTCTTGTGTCTTACACCATTTTCATAAAAGTTTCGAAAAAAATAAAAACTGTCAGTTAAAAGTTAGGTTGTTCCCAAAGATGTTTGAAGAATTGGAAGCTAATTACGTATACCTCAGTGCTGTACTATTGGGAAGTACGCTGTCTATCTCGTTCAAAAATTGTTCATAAGGTGTTTTAAATCTGAAAAGAGATTGAAATTTTTTGGATGAAAATCATAATGAAGAGGCAGTTTTAATTATGAATGATGATTTTATTGTTAAAATTGCATATTTAGTTGATATTTTTTTGTAATTAACTTTTTTTTTAGTAGATCTATGCAATTTACTTATGCGAAAAGACAAAATGTCAAGCATTCTGTGTACGCATGCTTGTCAGCTCTGTTGTGCCCTCTGTCTCAGGTTCTTGATCCCTTGGCCTCGCTTCTTACCTTACCGATTCCTCCGTTCCCACCTCGAGAGCTGACCGCTGTGTCCATGTAGACAAGTGGCAAATTTCCACGTCGCAAGTACCGGTAAGGGCAGTAGAGTGGAGACAGAGCATACTGACCTTGAGTCTCCTTTATTTTATATACTCAACCGCCTACAGATTTTCTGGTTACAAATGTTACAATGTTCCACTGTGCATGTACACACTTTGACAATAAATTTGGCAGCCGCTGAAAACTTCTATCACTCTTATGTTGCAAAATATGACATAAATGTCATCCCAGTAAACAGTAATGCAATATTGGCAAGCCAGTATTGAATTATTGTTTCTTAGGATGACATTGATGTCATATTTTGTAAAATAAGAGTGATAGAAGTTTTCAGCGGCGACCGAAATTTATTGTCAAAGTGTGTACATGCACAGTGGAACATTGTAACACAGTTGTAACCAAAAAATCTGTAGGCGGTTGAGTATATAAAATACCTTTGCATCCAGGAAGGTCTTACATATTCATCCAGCTTTGCCGTGCAAATATATACACGCGAGCAGGACGTTTAAGAAACTCTCGTGGAGTAATCACATCTCAGTTTAGGACTTGAAAATATTCGTTCTTTAGTAATCATTGTTATCAACGATAACATAACAGCAATTGAGACAAAATAAAAGGTGCCTGGTCAACGCTTGGCTATCATGTATGTGATGCGAGTGGGCGAGATGTCATCGTTGAGGATGGTAAACATGTTGACACTCAGATTGGTGAACATAAGTTATAAGATGCTGACAGTGAGGTGGCACTGATGTTAGTAAACATCGGATATTGGCGTAAGATAAGAGATATGAAACCAGGCAGTGACTACTCATTGGGCACTAAGACTGAAACCCAATTCGGAAGGCTGCCATCTGACAGGACGCTTCTATGTAAAGAAATAGGACACCAACAGATTATTTACCACTACTGCCAAATATAAGTACCCAAGTGGTATTTTTTAACTAATCAGTTTTTGATATATATTACCTTTTCTTAGGGCTGACTGGAAAATATATTCCACTCGAAAGTAAATTCTTTTAATAGCTTTTCTTTTCTCAAAGAAACCCAAAAAAATATTTCTACTTTTATTATTTTCGAAAAATAATTGTTAAGATCTGCTAAGAGTCCAATACAATTTACTTGTTTTGTAGGATGTGTCGCCACCATCAAAATGTTGGCAACAAACGAATGAGACGTCCTACACGCCAGTTCCCCTATATTTTTTCTTTTAGCTAGGTGGTTCAACAATGACTGTATCGCATTTCATTTAACTTTCCTTACCCTTCAGATTTTCATCGCAAACTTCAAAAATCGGCCGCCGATAAATTTCGATTTTATATAACAAAAAATTATCTTTGACCACAATCATATGGTGGTGGAAATAAAAGGAGCCATTTGACTGACTTAAATATATTTAAAACTTACTAAAATCCGTAAGCATAAAATTGAAGTTATCGGCATGTAACTGTGTGTGTTTGCCTGTAGAGCGTCCGCCGCCTCCTGGTAAGCCGCGGCTGGTGCCAGAGGCTCACACCCAGCCCGGACTCGTCACCATCCGCTGGGACCCACCACCCAGGCACGGAGGAGCACCAGTCACAGGTATACTCGCATTCTTAGTTTTACTTGTCTCAGATTAGTTATATTCACAACTTCCAGAAATCTCTTCTCTTTTCCTTGGTACAAAGGGAAAATTCTGCTGCAGGTAATTATAGCTATCACATTATATAAAAAAGTATCGACTTCATATGTTTTTCAATAAAATCAAAAAACTCTTAGATCTACATTTAGTAACATCATATACCTGATCTCGGAATATTTTTCTTTTAATCAATCTATCAAAATAATTAGAAGCGTCTTACAGATGTACTACATTCTATGACAAATACAGGGTGAATCAAAAAGGACTTTGCAACTTTGGAATGATACAGAAATTTATTGAGATAGCTTACAGAATCGGTAGATGTGTAATTTTGTAGCAAACAACCTCGTTTCACAAGAGTCAAGTGTCAGTTAGGTTTGATATGACTACCATTTGTCATGCTGCAAACATTCCGCCGGTAGTCAATTTCTTCCCACAATCATTGCAGCAAATCGGGAGTAACTTAGGCAACGGCAGCATAGATTAGATTTTTCAGATCGGCCAAATTATTTGGTAGGGGAGGAACATACACATGATCTTTAATGAAACCCCAGAAAAATAAATCTAGTGATGTCAAGTCTGAGGAGCAATGGCCATGTGATTGGCCCTTCACAGCCAATCCACCGACCTGGGAAGCGATTATCGAGGAAAGCTCGAACTTCCGTGAGGAAATGAGGTGGTGCACCATCTTACTGGTAGTAAACCATTCACAACTTGTCATCTTCATCGATTTTTGGAATTAAAAAGTTTTCAAGAACATCAAGATACACAATACCATTGACAGTTTTCTCCATGAAGAAGAAAGGGGCGTACACTTTGAATTTGCTAACGTCACAAAACGTATTAACTCTGGGGCTATCACGAACGTGTTCCAGGGTTTCATGTGGATTTCTGCTGCCCCGTATTTTGTAAATTTACCACGAGCATTTGTTGCAGAGTTAGTTTCGTGAAACCAAAACACACAGCGAGCACGCTCCGCACCAGTGAAAGTAGCCATTTTAATTGTGCCATTTTAATGGTGTACTGATACACTACGTGCATCAACCATTGAGATTGTTTGCTACAAAATGACGCAAATACCGATTCTGTAAGTTATTTCAACAATATTCTATATCATTGCAAAGTTGTTAAGTCCTTTTTGACTCAGCCTGTATTATCTTTAGTGTTGCCCAAATGCAAGAACAAGACGAGACTTGGCCAGTCTTGGTCTTGGTCTTGCATCAATACACCTGGTCTTGGTCTTGCAAAAATGCAAGACCAAGACCAAGACTGCAAGACCAAGACCGATTTTGGGCAACACTAGTGTTGCCCAAATGCAAGAACAAGACGAGACTTGGCCAGTCTTGGTCTTGGTCTTGCATCAATACACCTGGTCTTGGTCTTGGTCTTGCAAAAATGCAAGACCAAGACCAAGACTGCAAGACCAAGACCGATTTTGGGCAACACTAATTATCTTGTTGCGACACATTAGCTATCTTATATGTAAACATTATTTTCCATTTGTTAATTTATTTCATCAAATTACTTTATGATTAATTGAATCCTATTGTCTATTGACATTTAATATAGAAATATATTTTAAAAAAGAATTGTTTATTGAAATATTTAACTCTTCTTTGTACGAACGTTCATGTGTAGTATTTTCTGTACAAATTGCTTTCACTTTTGGAGCTCATTTATATTTTGTTCACTACTTGTCTCGTTTAGAGAAAATGTAGTAGACTTAAAAGACAACAGTAAATCTACTAATTCGTGATCAACAAGCAAAATCCGTTTATGATTTCCGCTTGCATAGAGGTTCTGTGTTTGTCAGGCTACCTGGTGGAGCACCGGCGTGCCGGCACGTCTGTGTGGGTGCGGTCGAGCCCGGCGCCGGCACTGCGGCCTGAGCTGACACTGGCTGGGCTGGAGCCTGGCTGGCGCTACCAGTTCCGTGTGACTGCAGACAGCGCCGCGGGACGCTCAGAGCCGGGGGAGGTGTCGGAGCCGCTCACCGTGACGCTGGCCCGCTCAGACGCGCAGCCCCCAGTCTTCACCGTCGGCCTCCAGGACACCGTCGCCCTCGAGAACGAAAAGGTGGAAAACATCAAGCATTCTGTGTGCGCCTGCTTGTCAGCTCTGTTGTGCCCTGTGGCTCAGGTTCTTGTTCCCTTGGCCTCGCTTCTTACCTTACCGATTCCTCCACCTCCAGAGCTGACCGCTGTGTCCAGGTAGGCGGGTGACAAATTTCCACGTCGCAAGTACCGGTAATGGCAGTAGAGTGGGGACAGAGCATACTAACCTTGAGCCTCCTCTATTAACTGAATAGGCTATAATCCAATCCTTCAGTCATCCGCGCCCTACCCTGAAACGGGTGGGTTGGAGTTGATTTATGCTACACTATTTTTATTTTCCAATGAGAAACCATCATCATCATTATCATTGGGGACCATCTCCAGTTTCCCGGGTGTGGTTTATGAGCGTTGGTTGTTGTAGATGATAGTCTTCCACTGTCTCCTATCCAGAAAGGTTTCTCTGTCCATGATATAATTCCAGTTCCAGCCTCTTCTCTCAATGTCCTCCTTGAGTTGGTCTGTCCATCTTCTTCTTGGTCTTCCCACTGGTCTTTTGGCCGCTACCCTTTTTTTTCCAAATAAGTTTTTGGTAGTCTTGTACTAGTCATTCTCTTGACATGGCCAAACCACTTAAGTCTTAATGACCTAAGTCTCTCTTCCATGGATTCCCTTAGCTCTAAGTTTGATCTAATCTCATCATTCTTTGTATGGTCAAGTCTAGTTTTCTGGAGGGTCGTTCTAAGAAACTTCATTTGACATGCTTGGATCCTGCTAAGGTCCCTTGATGTTAGTTGCATGTTTCCAAAGCTTATGTGAGAATAGGAATGAGAAATGATTTATACAAGACAATTTTTGTTCTTCTGGGAACCCTCATTTCCCATAATAAGCTCCGCACGGTCCTTTATAAGTTGGCTCCTTTGGTTACTCTATTCATTATTTCTATATCACTTCTACCATTACTAGCAATTATGCTCCCTAGGTAGCTGAATTGGTCAACAGCTTCAACTTAGTAGTCTTGTAATTTTACGTGACAGTCTGTATTCTTTCGGCTTATTTTTAGTGCTACGGTTTTTTTTTATTCAATTTAATTCCATATTCTTCAAACTTACTATTCCACATTTTCAGTTTGTTTTGTATTGCTTCTTCGGTTTCATCCCATACTGCCACATCATCTGCAAACACCAAGGCCTGGAGATCTCTATTGATTGCTGTCTTTAGTTCTTTTAAGATGTTATCCATCACCGCTATGAACAGAAGAGGTGAATGGGCACTTCCTTGTTGTTGTACTCCTTTGGTTGTACTAAACCATTCAGGGTGACCATCCCCAACATTGACACAGCTCTTGCAGTTATTGAACAGTATCTGGATCTTTCTAATGAGATACTCTGGTATTATGAGAAATATGTGTACCAATTTCATTAAATTGGTGCCCGGAATTAAACTAAACGTCGATTTATCCACACCATATCTAATTAGAGATGGGTTTTAATTCGTTTGCGCCTACAGTATTTTTAGCATTCCAATAAGAAAATTTGTACCTTGTTTATTTCAATTCGCACCATATAGTTCCGGAATTAAAGCAAATCTAGATTAACCCGCATTGTACTCAGAAAAGGGTGGGCTACAACTGATTTAGCCCAACACTTTTTTGATTCTTCCAATGAGAATCATGTGTAGCATGTTAGATTAATTTGGCAGAAACCATTTCCGGAATTCAACTAAACTTCAGTTTACCTCAGAACGGGGTGGATAGAATCCTGTGATGAAGAGTGTCAGTTTTAATTTGATTAGGCTGAATTTCAGTCTAATCACAACATCTGCTGGTGTTGCTGTTCGAAAATCGAAACAAGTACCGCACACCCATTAATAAATATCACATTCTTAAATCTGTATCTGAAATAATTATAACTGTTCCGACATAACGCAGAAAAAAATTAATTTTAAATGGATTTCCTAAATCCGAAAGTTTTGATCCCAGCCAAGATATATTAAGACGTTAAGACAGAATTATTTTACGAACCAGAAATGCAAAGAAGGTGGCTAAAGATGGATTTTTAAAGAATAACATTGATGGAGGGGTCCACTGATTGATGCATACAGAAATTTCTATGTTTATGTATAGGGATGGTGTTGAGACAATTGTAGATAAGGATGGAGAAGAAGTTACTGAGGATTTGAAAAAGGCAGAGATTTTAAGTAATTGGTTTAATGTGACCAATATGGACTATGATTCAGGAATGGGAATCCGCATGATAATAAATTAGCAGACTAAAAAATTTGAAATTAATCCTTAGGATATTATGAAGGAACTAAGAAAGCTAAAAACATACAGGTACTGGTGTAGATAATATTGCTACTTTAAATGTTGTTTAAATTGCCTCTGGTTACTTGCTACTTACAAAAGGACTAACAAAAAGTTAGGGCAGTATGAAAGGAAGTGAAAGTGAACATGGGAATGCCACAGCGTAGTGTATTGGGATGAATGATTATGTTGATGCCTTACTATCAGAGGATAGGTTGCTTACCGGTGATAGGTATAATGTTATGTAGTACAATCAAAACGGTAGAAGACTGTAAACAGCTGCAGGGTGATCAGGATAGGATAACTAGGTCGGTGGGTCAACAAGATATGAAGATAAATGCAAAGAAGTCATGTTATTAGGTAGACAGATAAAACTTAAAACTGATTATGATTATAAGGGGGGGGCGGGGAGGAATTGCTTGTTGAAGACTTGAAATGTAAATACCTTGGCCTATCATTTGATAACAAGCTCAACTGGTTGGACAGATAGTAGGAAAAGGTTTCAAAATCCTTCACTTGTTGGAAAGAGTGATGAGAGGATGTACCAGAGAAGTAAGGGAATTGGGTTACAAAACGTTGGTCAGTCGATTGCTTGAACTTGGTGGTGTAGTATGGGACCCATATTTTGAGTATCAAAAATAGGAGTTTATGACGGTGTAAAGAAGAGCTGCTAGATTTGTCTCTGGAAATTACCGCAGAACACAATAAATAACTGATATGACAAAGGAGGTTGAATGGGAATTATTGGAAGAGTGTAAAGGGGATCATTGAAATGTACAAGTCATATATTTGAGATGAGGTGTGGAAAGATACTAGCGGATGAATTAGGATAGATGCATGGAAGGGAAAGATGACCATGACCACAGTTGGAAAATTTTCTTCGTAAGTAAGGGCGTCAGGAATTGGACTAAATTACCAAGAGAAATGATGAATAATTGTCAAAAACGCTGAAAGAATTTAAAGATAAAATTAGTAGATGGCAAAATTAGATGGGTAAATGAAAGCGGGAAAATGATTGTGTATGGAAATTGCGATGGAACGTGCTCAAAGTAGAGGTAGAAAACGCGCTTAAAGCGGTCGAACGACCCCCTTCCGGGATCTACTTACAAAAAGAAGCCATTCGCTAAAAAGTGGAGACAATTGTTGTTCCATAAACAAAATGCGTTTTCAAATGATCTTGTATTCTAATAAATTTCGATAGTTCAAATAAGACCTGATGATTGAGTCAGAAGGAGGTTACCAAATTTTGAAGATACACTGAAGCACCCGACCAAAGGTTGTTGGCCCGAGCCGAATTCTTTTTGAAATTACCAATGTCTAGGACGTCAGCTAGCTTTAATAACAAGTTAATATGACTTTTCAATGCGGTAAAACCAGTTTACGCTCCAAAAATGTCACGAAAGTAACAGTACAAAAAAAAGTTACAAACTTTTGCAATTCAAAATGAGACTATGTCTTCATTTCTTATAATTAGGGTTCGGAACTTTAGGAAAAGTCGTATTTTTTTCCTGCCTTGAACACTGATTCAACGTTTCTGATTATATTTAAATGTATTTTATATAGCCTATAAATGCATATTCGGGCCAATTTCCTAATTCTGGTCATATTTCAACAATTTTTATTGTCATATGGTCATATTTTGAGGAAAAATCTGGTAATTTTTTGATAGAAGTTATAGATGAAAAGAAATTAAGATCATTATTCAAAGAATTATACTCCTGTCATACATTGGAGCAAGAAACGAAACTAATTGTCACTAAATTGTTCAGAATTGACCAGTCAAGAATTAAAGTTATACATTACTGTCACCCTCTAAAGGTTAATGTTCCGCCCGCTTTTTAAATTCGACTATGCAGCAGCAGCATGCCTGTGTCGAGCCGCGTCAATCAATGTCTCTCTTGCGACGGTATCGCGGGAGTTGAGTCCACCGATGAGTTGAGAGGAATCAATTGTCTTCCTATGATTCAACACGGCGAAACTGCTGCTTAAAGGGAAACCCGTCCCTACCAAGGTCAGGTATTCCCCACATACCAGACTCTCCGCTTCGAAACAAGCACAAAGCCTTCAGCCACTCACGAACTGTCACCAATGCTTTTAAAAATAATCCTGAACCAGTGTTAAATCTGCAGTGGATCAGTGAGTACCGCCATGGCGAAAACAAAGCTTTTTGAAAGTGCAAAGTTACGTAAAGAAAATTTGGAGGGGACTTTTTTAGCACATATAAAATTCTTTTCTGTTAATTACGTGAAACTAAAGTGAATGCAACAAAGCGATTTCATGTGCAGCAGCACTGCAATACATCAAGACACAAGAATAACGTAATACAACATTCAACTCGACAAAGCAAACAGCTACTTTTCTTGGATACGTCTACAGCTTCGTCGTCTTCCAACTTGTCAATTTTTTCTAAAGCACTCTGTGAAATGATGGTATCAGCCAACATCTCACTTAATAAAGTGAACAAACGAGCTTTTCAATTCCAACCAAATCAACATTGAGGAAGATTTATTTATCGTCTTGTTATGAAAATATATTGCAGACAATCAGAACTAAGATAGGCACCAATAAGATCAGAGTATCAATGGATGAAAGTACTGATGCTTGTGGGAGATACGTTGTAAATGTTATCGTTGGAAGCCTACTTTCTAACAGACCGGGTGATATATTTTTACTGGAGTGTAAAGTTCTTGAATCAGTAAACCACTCAACAATTGCCTTCCGTTTCGACAAACGCTATGAAACTGTTATGGAGCGGTGAAGTTAAGCGAGAACATGTCTTACTATTTGTGACCGACGCTGCGTCGTACATGGTAAAGGCTGGAAAATGTCTGAAGATGTTGTATCCTTCGATGGTGCATTTAACTTGTCTCGCTCATGGATTACATAGAGTTGACGATGAAGTAAGACTAAATTTCCCTGATGTTGATAGGTTAATATCAAATATAAAAAAGATTTATGTTAAAGCTCCAATGAGAGTGGCAAAATTTAAAGACGACGCACCTTCCGTCCCTCTTCCACCACAACCAGTACTTAATCGTTGAGGCACATGGCTCGATGCAGTTAGCTATTACTGTGAATATTATGAAAACATAAAGAAAATAGTTTCTAATTTTGATAGCAGTGAAGCATCTTCCATAAAAATTGTCCAAGAACTCTTTTCCAGTAATTTATTCAGAAATTTGGCGTACATAGAGTCAAGTTTTTCAGGCATCACAACTGCGATTTCGCGTCTTGATATGGTGATATACTGCAATGCTGGCATCAAACAAGAATAAAAAAAATGGTATGTACACTAATTCGCAACAATTTTATAGTAAATTTACATTTTTAAAAGTAAAATTCTAGTAATCCATTCTTTTACAGGAACAAGAAAATAACTTTCAAAAAAAATAATTTTCCAATCGTACAGTGAGTGCACAGAAGCAAATTATGTTGTCTATATGAAAGAGACACAACTACATAAAATAAATTATGTGCATTTGATCATTTTTAAAGTATAAAAAATTTGATGTTTGGTCATATTTTCTCTCTTTTAGGTCATATTTACATATTTTTAAGGTCATATTTGCCTGCATATTTCTCGGTTTTTTTGGTCATAAAGATCCGAACCCTACTTATAATTAACCTGATTCGACCGTGTTGATAAAATCATCGAACAAGAATGCAAGATATTTGTTTCTGAAATCTCCTTTTTTAGAAAACGTGTTTCTTGATTGTGTAACAAGGTATTTAATGAAATTTCACCTTGATGTTACTTTCAGTGTAATGGTTAAGGTGGCTGACTGGAGATCGAAAGGTTCCCGATTAGAATCCCGATGTCATCTGGGATTTCCATAGGCCCTTGACCCGAGCTTCAACTCTGGCACAGCTTGCTGTGAAATGTGAAGTACGGATTCTGCGTTAAACTTTAGGTGCCCTATAACCGTAAAAATTACCATGTTAAGTTAAGGTGGCTATGACAGGCGCGGATTGCGTAGCCAATAGAAACTCTGTAACCAGGTCATTACGACCACAAGAGCCTTTAATAAAGGAGCAACTAGAGCATAAGCCACTACAAGCTGTATGCTGATCCTTTCAACCATGTGGTAAATGTACGCGTGACCACATCTTTGGCGAGTCGTTGCGTCTCCTACTGAATTCTTGGCTCCGTCCCTTCTGGCCTCGTCTCACCTGCTTCTTTCAGCCCCCGCCTTCGCGTGACCTTCAGATCACCCGTTACAAAATTCGCAACTCATTATAAACGAACAACTTTATGGCGGAATTCTAAACTTTCCTTTAGTGCCGAAATAGTACTTCGCTGAATCTTCATAGCTGTTATCAGAAAAGAGAGTTTGTCGAAAAATTATTGGCATTAATGTTGGGAGCTTAGAGTTAATTAAATCACCTTACCTTGTCCTTCATTGGAGCCCTTCCACGAAAATCACCATGTCAAACTATTCTTTACCACATGGTATATTATTTTCCTATCAAGTCAAACTATTAATTGTTAAGAATTGGCACATTTTTCAATGTTGATCATTGCCATTGTCTTCTGGTTGTCAGTCCTAATTCCTCCTTTCAGATTAATGGTTAATATAAAATGTATTATCTGATGTGAGATCTTTCATAGAAATAACACTGCTATCTGTTAGGAGCTTTTAATCAAATATACTGTACTACCGACTACTGGTAAACCGTTTTAGGGTTGATTTCAGATTGTTTAAATTAACCTCCTTAAATTCGAACAAGCGTTAAACTCGGCTTTGAGCTCATTAAACTCTGTTCACTCTGAACTGGCGGATCAAGGTCACGTCGGTCTGGCTCCGCTTTCTCACCTCACAGCCCTCTCTCTTCCTACCTCACCAAGCTGAGCGCTGCGTCCATCTAGGCGAATGGCAAATTTCCCCTTCGCATTTAGGAGTAAGGACAGAGTGGGTACAGAGCAGACTAACCTTGAGCCGCCTCTGTTAACTAAACGGGCTGCAATTTTGTACTTCATAACGCCGTGGCCTGCTGTTGATCCCTTCAACGTCTTGATTGTTGACTTATATCTGTACATCTGTTTAATATGGATCTTATGTCTAGACCTTTATCTCAGATGTGTCTACATTATTACGTTTCGAATCACTGTTCCTGCGTCTACGACGAACTCCTGCTTTTTATGGTTCCAAGCCAACGGAAAGCATAACCCTATAGTTGATTTTTTTACTTATGGCACGACGTCGAGGTCATTAGAGGCGGGATGGGACTGGGAACAAGAAACGGAAGGAATTTGACCATGGCCTTTTGAAGGAAGCATTCCGGCATTCACCTCGAGTGATTTGGGGAAACCATGGAAAACCCAAATTTGGATGCCCGGACGGCGATTCGAGCCAGCGTCCTCCCGAATGCGAGGCCAGAGCGTTAACCGCTCACCCACCATTGCTGACGCTTAGCTGTCTGTATGTACCTCTGTCACTGGTCTCTATCACTCAAACGGACTAAACTGGAGATATTAAATTTGCTCAAATATCTTATTTTAAAATTTTGTAAAATTATATTTTGGGGAGTCTTCATAGAAATGAAGGGGGTCGAAGAAAATATTTGTCCCAGCATGTGAATTTGAGGAATAATTTTTTTTCATTTATTTGAAAATAAGGTCGTGATCAGCCGCAAAGTTGTCAAATTTAAGCCATTTTAGATACTAGGTCTTTCTCAGTATTGCCTAAGGGCTTAAGATTTGTCCTCGATGTCTCGTATTTAACCAACAAATACTAACAAGCAAAACTTTTTAATATGAGGTTATTTTGTGATGTATCAATACAGTTTTATTGTTACTCCACACTAATATACCCATAACAAAGTTTACTGGAACTGAATG
Source organism: Vandiemenella viatica (assembly GCA_031002005.1). Classification (NCBI taxonomy): domain Eukaryota; kingdom Metazoa; phylum Arthropoda; class Insecta; order Orthoptera; family Morabidae; genus Vandiemenella; species Vandiemenella viatica. The sequence goes on along the minus strand of JARYHS010011408.1, from coordinate 223,671,260 downwards.
ATTACACTAGCGTTTTCAAGTGCGTTGTGGCGCCGTGTTTAGTTCATTAGAGTACGGAACCATAGTTGCTCGATGATCTATCCGCACTTACCCGGTTATTACCTTTATTTATTTTCGTGTTTATTGCTTTCGTTCGAGCAGATCAGGTTCAACAAATCCGGTGCCACCTTTCCGTTGTCAAGTTCACAATGAGGGGTTTTCAGAATCATATTGTCCGATCAGTGTAACGTCAGTTTGATACAGAACCAGTTAAAAGAAAAAAAAGTTTACACCGATTTGTCACTTGTATGACTTTCTCTTATATTATTGCAATTCCTACGTATGTTATATGCGTCACAATGTGATTAAACGTCGCGGGTTCAAATCCCCGTCCAGTGATCCAGATTTCGGTTTTCCACGGTTCCCAAAATCATTCAAGGTGATTACCACGATGATTTCCTTCAAAAGGCCGTGATTGAATTCTGTGACATTCCTTCCTTCAATCGCCTACCATTTCCAACGATTGCGACGTCAACAAGACTCTAAGAACCTAAAACAGAAATAAATTGAAACACTTCGAAGAAAACTACTGGGTGACCTACCTCTGCGTCTATATTTAGAAACACTTCATTTTTCAGAGAAGTTTCACAATGATGGAATCGCATGATCGAACAATTTTTTTAAAAAAAGTTTCAACCTTTACCATCACTTTCATTTATGTTATTACCTTTTTTTTCTTTTTTACAATGTAAAATTTCTAGTGACACTCAAAACACTTTTAAAATAAGTTACATCAATACCGATTTCTAAACAGCTGTTCAATAAACAATTTCTAACTTCTATAGGTTCGAAGCGTTTTAATTTTATTTTGATACTAATGATATCATTCATTAGGGAGCTTCCATAAACTAAGTAACTCCATTTAAGCCTCCTCTTATCTCACGTAGCTTTTTTCCCTACTGATTCCAGAAGACATTTTGTACTGTTTTCTCTTGTCAGAGTATCGTAAATTACATACGCGGATAATTAAATGACGGAAATAAGTATTCAAATCCTGCTGAGTGTTGAGTGCCTTATTTTAACTGTGACAAATAATGTGAATGAAAGGTTACGTGGCTTGACTCGGACCGCCCGCCCCCCTCCCACCACGTAGCCCAGCGTAGCTTTCAACCTCCCCCCACTAGACCGAGCCACGTAGTTTATGGACGCTCTGTTATTGCTAAAAATGGTAATCTATGTTTTATAACTCATTTATACAAATGAGCGTTCTGGCAGCTCAGTGGCTAAGGCGCTTGCTTTCAAAACATTCGCTACACTTGCCCCGGGCACGAATTTTGAGAGTTGTGTTTAATCATATGAGCTATGCCAGGACGCTCCCTGGTTCCACGTTAAACTGTAGAGGAAAGAAACAGACCGTCCTACCTCTGACACAATGGCTTAGTATGCTTCCCTCGGGAGGATCCAACCAACCTTCGGGTTGTGGACTACGTTAAGTTGTTTTTTATACAATAATATATTCGTAATTGAATTGCTTTTTTTTTTTAAAAATCATCATATCAGGAGCAATTGTTTAGCTAGAAGATGCACGCCTGAAGTTGTCTGCTAGAGAAGTTAAAAAACTGGTTTCGACCATAAGCAAAAGCTTTAACTGTTTAATATCGTCGACTATGTTGCAGGTGGAGTTCGTTGTGCAGTTCCGCGGCACGCCACAGCCCACCGTATCGTGGTTCAAGGACGGCTTCGAGATCTTCAGCAGCCGCCGGATGAAAGTGACCACAGAGGCGGAGCAGAGCTCTCTCGTCATCTTCCAGGCGGCCTTCAGCGACGAGGGCGAACTCAAATGCTCCGTCACCAACAGAGCAGGGCATGCTGTCACCAGGTGCAAGATACGCCTCGAAGGTACGCCAATACGCTTTTCATGTGTATTAATACATAAGACTGGGAATATTTATTCCTCTGCATTCATTATAAAATCATTTTGAATTACACCTCTTAATATTCTTGATTCTATCACAATATTCTCGAATATTTTTTTCCGTCTAGATGTCAGAATAGTCCAGACAATTCCAAGTAAAAATTCTTAACCATGAAAATTGCTGCACATCTTATAACAAAGATTTTTGAAGTTATCGAAATTTGTTCGTTTGTTGGTAGTGTTGTATTTTGTTTTCACAAGTAACTGTAGTACTGCTTATGACGAAATTTCAGTAATACATAATATTTTTTTCGCTTACGGCTTTACGCTTCATCGACGTCGACGTCATTAGAGGAGCAAAAGGACTGGGGGCAAGGAACAGGAAGGTATTCGGCCATGGCCTTTTGAAGAAAGCATCCCAACACTGGCCTGGATTGATTTGGGGAAACTATGTAAAACCTAAATCTGGATGTCTGGACGGAGTTTTGAACCCGCGTGCTCCCTAAGGCGAGGCCAGAACATTAATCATTCACCCACCTCGTTCGGTGTAATACATAAGTAAATGGAGTGAATTTCCATAACAAACAATTTAATACTTCTACCCCTTCAGACTAAAACGATGTAGAGAATTAGTTTCAATATTGACTTGATATCACAAGAATCAGCTCTGATATCTATTGACCATGTTAGTTCTGAATTTTCTTTATCTTTTTACCAACAATTGTCTTATTGGCAGCCCCTCCGCGCATCCGCCTGCCTCGGCAGTATGAAGATGGACTGCTATATGAGAGAGATGAGGTGATCCGGTTGAAGGTATCTGTATTGGGTCGGCCGCTGCCACGAGTGTCATGGTATCACAACGGGGAGCCAGTAATCTTTGGAGGCAGGCACGAGGTGATCAACACTGAGCGAGGATCACAGCTGAGAGTGGCTGAGGCCAGGCGATCAGACAGAGGGGAGTATGTAGTCAAGGCTACTTCCAGGCTTGGAGAAGATCACGCCTCTGTACTCGTCACAGTCACTGGTTGGTATCCTTCTCTTAACAAATAAGTTTCTGTATAAGAGATTAAGTACAAAAATTCAAAATTATTTTGCATCGTTTTCTCCATCCCTGCACCAAAGGAAAGAAGAAATATTCAATACTAATAGATTAAAATACATTATCATTGGACATTCTAACAACAGCAGTTGATTACATTTAAACAGAGTTTGTTATTTAGAGAAACAGTTTCACCCATAGGGTACCAAAACTTCCGACAGCAAAATAGAAATTAAGGAGGAGGCAGGCATTTACAGAAAATTCTGGCACTCTCTGAAGGAAATCCAGTATATTTTAATTTAATTTAATTGTGATGGAGAGCATTACCTATTGTCAATTTCCCCATTCACCTATTTATCCCTTTCTTTATATTCTCCTTCTTCTTACTTTTATTTACTTTTGCTCAATTCTAATTTTAATTTTAAATTCTTTTAGTGTTTTTGGTAAACTATTCACACTTTGCTTGGTATTTTATTCCTTATACCCTTTACCAAAAAAAGAAAATTTTCCCATTCCCTTATGTCTTAAATAGAGTGCCAGTGTGTGGTCGTAGTCATTTTCTTCCTCCCATGCACTGCTCCTAATTCTTCTTACAATATCTTTCCAAAACCCGTCACCAACATTCTGTTGAACAAAGGACTGTAGATGAGAGTTGGGCCAACCACATTACCCAAGAATCAAGGTAACCGTCAATGTAATGGAAGCACATTAGATATTGCTTCCCAAAAAAATGCTTCTTTTATATTTAAATGATGGCTTTTACCCTTCTTGGCCAATAGTATGTACTGCTTCCAGGTTTCAAGAAAAACTGTGAAACAGTTAAAAGGGCATATTATATTAAACTTATAAAACAAGTGCAAGTAAATACTAAAGAACAGAAAAGAAGCAAGTTCATGAAAAAGGCGATGTTTTATCAGGACAAAGCTTCCACTTATAAATATCTCACTTCCTTGCCTGCAATTCATGAATGTAGGTTTCAGCAAATACCACAACACCCTATTCACCCATTTCATCCTTGTAATTATTCTAGATATTTCCAAATGTTAGAAAGATTCTATCTGATTCCTGTTACAAGTCAAATATTGACATTGTGATATAACTTCATTATTTGACACCTTTGAAAAATTCTTTATATGGCATAAATGCATTGTAACATTCTTTGATGAAGTGGGCGGATCTTGGAGAGAACTATGTTGAAAAACAGACCTCAACTTTCCTTAATAATGAATGATATTGTCCAAACACCTTAATTTTATGTTATACATCAACATATATATTATCACTAAAAGGTTTACAAGTCATTATCTCCCTGCATACCAAACTGAAATTGATGAATAAGGTATCATTTTAAAGATGTGCTTTTGTCACATCATATTTTAAGATAGTATTTTTTCAAAGGGCAGAAGCGTAAATATTTATGAAATGTGTTTTTTTTTGTGTTATGAATAGTGTTGCAAATTGAAAAAAAAAAACATGAAAAAACTTAGCACCCTTGTTTTTTTTTCAGAAAACAATGTATTTGATAAATTATAGTTTTATTTATGGAACTTACATTTTACATGTGTGTTTTACTGAATCATATAATGTCTTACATAATGATTCATAAATGTATCTATATAGGTAACATAATTTTATTCATCCTCTACGTCAGTACCACATTCACTAGTATCAGCATTACCATCATCAGTTCGGTCGGTGTCGGAATTTTCAGTTTCTTCTTCTGGCTCCTCTAGATCCATAACTTCAGAAATAGTTACATTTTCTTTTATTGGTTGTTCTTGTATTGTATACAAAAGATTTTGAGATTGCAATTTTAAATTGTGAGCAAAGTACACACTGTGCATAAAAACTGCTGCGCTCGAAAATTCTGTTATTACGGTCTTTTAAGTTTGAATTTAATACTGACAAAATAGGAGCTTTATTTCTTTTTTAATCGTTGGTTTATACCAATGGTTGAAAGGAAACGATTCATAATAACTGACAATTTAATGATTCAGTATCACTATACACTGAGAGTTTAACAAGTACTGTATACGAATATAAGGAAAGCACAATAAGTAATAAAAAGATGCAAAAAACTGTAGATTAATTTAAAATTCCTAATTTTTTTAAAAGATCCGTATGTCTATAGATATATTTGTAGGGCTGGCAGCACTAGTTCAAACAGATAGCGAGTATCAATCCAAACAATGGGGAAAGGGAATTCCTTCTCGCGCAACCTAGCCTCTTCGGAAAGTCTCCATTCGTAAACACTTCAGTCAATGTTGCCAATATTTTCATAATTTTCTTTTCAACTGAACCAGAAAAATATAGTAGATTTAAAAATTAAGATAAGTACTTAGTATAAACTCTAAAACATTCATGTTAAACGATAAATGCCTTACAAATTTGAGATTTAGTAATTATAAAAAAAATGTGTTTTTTTTCCATAGTTTTTTTATCATGTTTTTTTTTTTTTTTTTTTTTTTTTTTTAAGTCAGAAGAAAAACCGATTTTTAACAATACTAGTTATGATCCATTTAGCTCCCTGATCAAAATAGATAAATGAAGTATCATTTTAAAGCCTAAGGTCTCTGCTTTGGTCACATCATATTTTAAGAAGGAAATTTTTTGTAATTTGATCCTTAAATTTCAAAAGTACCATTATTTCAATAACGTTTTTATTTTTATCATGAGCCCTTTATCTCCCTTGATATCTAACCAAAATATATAAATGAGGTATCAATTTAACTACTGAAGTCTCCACTTTGGTTATATGATATTTTAAAAAAAGATTTATTTATTTGGAATTTGACCGTTAAAGGGCAAAAGTATCCTTATTTCCATAACGTGTCATAACATGTTTTTTTCTCCCCCCCCCCTTATGAGCCATTTATCTCCCTTGATACCTAAATGAAAATGATAAATTAGTTATTATTTTAAAGATTAAGGTCTCCACTTTGTAAACATTATACATTAAGGATGAAATTTTTCGGAATTTGACCCCTGAAGGACAAAAGTAATAACTATTAAAGTTGCACATATGAGACAGTTCAGAGCCAAGCCACTAGACAGCAGCAGCACATATCACACAGATATTAATAAGCTGCTTCACTGGTGTCTACTTTTGTTATGTACCTATTACACTAAACAATTGCTATTAATGAGATGGTTCTTTCATCATATTACAAACCACTAGCCTTACTATTCATGATATTCACAAAATTTTCGCACGGGTCATCTAGTATTATTATTTCTTGGGGGTTTAATTCCAAATTATTGAAATTTTCACTGTTCAATAATATTTCTTCGTGCTGCGGAAATGTTGTCTTGATTATCATGACTATTTACAATACCTATCGATCTCTAAAATTGAAAGCAGTAGGACAACATATATATATACATGGCAGGTGATACCTTAATTTGTGCTAGAAGAGGGTAAAGCTTTATGGTTAAGTTGACATATGTGCCCATAGCAAACATGGTGATATGAATGAAAATATTTACGTTCACATTGCTAGGTTCACTGCAGATGTATGAAAACTACATACTAGTTTCTTCCTATGTGCACAGAACCTTTGTTCATATCATTACTGATTATCTCTAGAATATTTATTTAAAATAATCATGAGCATACCATCATAAAAGATGAATGATTTAAAGACAAGACAGCAGAATAGTCTGGTTGCTTATTATGTAATAAAGTACCAAAACTGCATAACTGTTTCTGGTTCAAAATCTGGTAATGGTCATAATTTTATGGGCTCTGTTTCCATGAAAACGCTGTGCTCTGTACAGATAGAATATACAAGGAAACTTCATAGATCAGAATGAAGGCTTTCACAGCGTATCAATGGTATGAAGTCTTCATGGGTTCTCTGCCATATAGTTTAGAAGAAAGACAACAACGAGCTTTCGGTGGCTAGCTCTGGTGTCATCTGAAGATGGCAGCAGAGCTAGCTGCTGAAAGATCGTTATTGCCTTTCTTCAACACTATATGGTGGAGAACCTGTGAAGACTTCATATGCATAGCTCAGATTCAACATATAATCTGTTGACGTTGTTGTATTATTAAATTAGATTAGTGGGCACAACAGAAAAATTAAGAAAATTGTAAGGATCACCAAACAAAACTTCTAGTCTCCTGGATAATAATGCAATATTCAATTTTTATTTTGTAAATTCCACATACAATCTACCTAGATTTTGTGAACAGTGAAAAACAAAAAATTAGAATAGGGAATGTCCGTGAGAAAAAGGAAGTGGTTTGTAAGTCAGAATCATGGGTTTCAGAGAGATTGTTCTTGTGAATCTTGTTTACCCTGACAAGATAGTTAAAATTAAATAGGCAAAAGATGAAGATTCATAGCCTGACACTGGATCCCATGAAGAAATTTGACCTATTGGTATCAGGGAAGGTGAAAGTGAAAACAAGGATGCTATAGGTTAGCATAAAGAGGCCCCTGCTGTCTTAGTTAATGATTAAGTTGATGGTTTACAGTCAGAAGTTAGGTTAATGGTAGAAAAACAATTGATTTGTTATAGGAACTGGGTTTGGAGCAATCAGGAGGCAGGTATAAAGAGTGGTGAGCTCATACGTCACTAGTGGATCCACAATGGATATTGGATGAATCCTTATGGGTAGAATGAGGAAGGGATGAAAAGACAATAATCAAAAATTAATATTTGATTTCAGGAACAAAGGAGGGGAGAGAATTTATTTTGGGAAGTGAGCGCGACAAAAGCATGTGATTGACGGGGCATCTGAACAATGTACCACAAACTGTAAAATAATTTAAAATAAAAATGGACATATTCTGTATGCAGGTGATGCCAGTGAGGCATAATTAATCATTAAATCATAAATACAGTATATATTATTATACCAATCAATAACTGTATAAAGATACTTATTATTATTAATTTTAAATTCAATGGAGCTAACACTCCGGTGGCAATTCCCCCAGTCATCCATTTACCCCTTGTACATACCTTTTTTTTTAAATTTTGAGATTACAATGAAAGTGCCATTAGGCAGTGAAAATAAGGAATGATTCAGAAAAAAGGGTGGAAGAGGTGGTGAGGGTAAACTACATAACTATAAACTATGAACAATAGATGACGAGGGTAAGCGGTATAATTTTATACTATGAACAATACCTCACTCCCACTTCCTCGATGTCCACCGCATTGTTTGCAATGGCTTAGCTGGTCATGTGGTAGGCTGTTGTGTGTGCACAGCCCTCTTACCAAAAGGCTCAATCCTATCTACATGAATAAGGTTTGAAACCAAAACATTGTAAAGTGTGTTTGTTTTTTCTGTTCATCTGTCCCTCCTGCCTTTATCTACAGTACATAATGGTTCATTTTCCCTATCCTCCTTTATTTTCTTATACCTATCAACAGAAGAACAATTGGCCTCAAATTATGGCATCAGTAAACTGATATATTTTGATTATTATGTATAAAGCTCCTCTTATCTGTTTGAAATGGTTCTCATCATTTATTTCTTTAAAGAAACATTTGTAATCCACAAATATGAGTATTTTTGTAAATAACCTTGGTTGGGTCCATTCTTAAAATGCTACGGTAATATCTGGAGTACGTTATGGGGGTTTAATACAGAATGTGGCAGAGGGCACAACAGAGTGCATTATAGCAGAACACAGTCCATAATTCATATGTTCAATGTCCTGCATTATGAGTCAGTGGAAGACAAGAGATGAGTGAGGAGAGTGTTGCATGTGTATCAGGCATATATTGCTGATGTTTCCTGGATTGAGAGAAGAATTAGGAGCAATATGTAGGAGAGAAGTCAGTATTGTGACAATAACTGAGCTTCACTTCAGAGATAAAGAATTCGAATGTTTTAATTTGTAGATAATTCAGGAATGTGCTGAACAATTTACTCCATAAAGTAAAAAACTGAAAGATTCATATAACACAAAATAGCTGTGTAGGGAAATCACAACCAGACAAGTGATCACTGTCGTCAGTACTACTTAATAATGATAATAATAATAAAGTATACTATGTTATAATTATTACACTGTTATTCAGCAGTATTGTCAATTTCAATAATAATTTAATTTTTTAGTTTAAATATCTTTTCCTTGTCACTTTATTTAAAGCATCTTTGTAATTATGTTTAAAATGAAGATTTATATTTTTGTGAAATTTTCAATTTGTGCTAAATTTTAAATTTTTGTATTTATTAGAATCTTGTAATATAAAAGCAAAATTTTTTTTTCTTGGCCTTATTTGCTCATGGTGTTGGATTGTTACTGTAATATGTTGTAGAGTGGTTTATTGTTGAATTTGAATTAAATTTCAATGATTTTTTGTTCTAGATTATAATCAACCAAATCCTAATTACTATCTTCTACATTACTCAATTTTTCTTTAATCTGTTATGTCTTAATGTTAAAATAAATATTTAAAGTTTTACAATTTAAATTCTAGTAATAGTTATCAAAATTGCAACTTTTATTTTTTGCAATTATCTACTTATTTTCTTTAGATAAGAGTTTGATCTCTCTTCATATTTGGACAATTTCCTCAAAAGTTTCTTCCAATTTCACAGTTTTTTTAGCAGTTTCTAAGACATAACATATAATCAAATGTATTTGCTCTTATCTCTCATCTAATCTCTTACTGCTGACATGACTATTTAGTTTGTTTAGTGAGTGTGCTACATCCATTTCAGCAGATAATTAGAAATCCAAAACATTAGATAAATTCGTGAATTTGAGATAGGGTGACTAACAATGCCCTCAATTAAGAAAACTCAGATGTCAAAAATCTAAATGTTTCATAGAGCAATTAAGGGAGTGTTGCACATGGACATTATTTTTATTTAATTTATGGTTCTATTAAAAAGGACATTTGTTTGAACTAAAAAAGAAATTTGTCCATTTCATTTTTTCTGTTATACACAACACATTTGTACAGAGTTAAGTAGATACTGTAACGTTCTGACCTCATTAGCTGATTTAAAATTATAATTAATTTTATTATTTTATTTTATTATCATGAAAGGTAGAACTTGCGTGAATACTTTATACGAAAAATCACAAATGGTTTTATTTCAATTAATCACATGCCATACATAACAAAATTAGTTAAAAATAATCAGTTGTCCTTTTTGTGGGCGCCAGGGTATTTTATATAAAATACTCAAAAATTAAACAGTAAACGAAGTCAACATTTTGACTTCACTTCTGAAAGAGATGTTTGCTCCGGGCTATGAGAGTTCTTATCTGCAGGGTCGTTGCTGGGCAATGCTATGAACTTGAAAGTCTAGCTAGCACAGTGTCCTTCATTGGCGATGTATAATTACCGAATGTACATGTCTGCCGCCACACATTGGATGACGGTCTTCTCTGCTATGGACCAGTGTAGCACAGTTCCTCAGATGTCGTCCTTTGCCTGAGCTCATCTGCTCAAACAAAATAGCGGGTGTCCGGATCCAGGCAGCAGCAACAGTCCCACTCACGAATAGACAGTCCAGAAATCACATCGTCCGAACCTGCTGGCCGGCCGTCATCGAATATCTCTTCCCTCGTTCGTCGTGCCACATGCAAAAACAGAAAACTCTCGCCGATCACCCTGTTTGTCTACCTGGCAAGCACAAATCTCCCCTCCATTAGGCACTCACTATTCTCCCCTCGCTAATTCTAGGAACCGGCCTGCTGGCATTCCTCAGATCTGCCGCTCCACACTCGTACAATGTACACTGCGCCCAAACGCCCACTAAAATATTCCACATTTTAAATAATAAACATATAGTTTATTAATGTAACTAGCGGTCACAAGACGCGTTCGTTACATATTCCCCCTAGTTCGGCAAATTTAAATAAAACTAGTTTATTTAAATTTTCACAATAAGAAACATACAAATTTGCCTCCTCGTCCACTAATCTAACATTGATTAACTCAGGTAACCTATTCTAATCTATTCCATCACAAGTTCCACCAACATGAACATTTAACCGAACATATGTCCCTTGGCTACTTTGTACATAGACTTTTCTTACTCCCATCCCTTATTGTGGGTAGATTTGTGCAAGCCTTAAATACATAATATAACCATTTCAAATGTAACCTTATAAGTAACAAATTATTGTAGTGATATAGATGTTCTAACACAATAACATTTTATATCAAATTGAAAATTTAAATTCGACACCATTCTTAATAAATATAATGCAATACATCATAAGTTGTGATCATCATAGATATTCAACACATAGGATAACACAAACATAATCTCAATATAAAATGAATGAATAAACCTGATGGGAACATATCCTTATCTGAATAATAATAATAAAAAACTTTTAAGCAGTGAAGTCATCATCTATGAAGTGCAGGGTTGTCCAAAGCAATGCAAGATTGTTCCAAACAATTTTTTTTTTATGTCACCGCTAAGCAAAGTATTTGTAATGGATTTCCGCCACCATCCTTGAATTTACAAAATGACAATTACATCCCCTTTTATCTCCATTTTTTATAGACGTCGCGTGATTTTTAAATTAACATGATCTCGATCAAGTGTACGCGGATGCCATCCCAGTATACTTCCCGATTTCCCAAGACAACGTTATAAGTACATTTGCTCCATGGCATAAAAGAATTTTGTTCATGGATTGCTGATTCGCGTAATTCCTTATGAACAAAACAAAAATAAATATTATCTACCTAGTACCTCGGAGATCCTTTTCCCTTGGCTACTTGGTGATTTGATATGCCACACAACATCTGTGAAGTTCAAGAAATTTATCTGTAAATGTACCCCAACGTTTTGGAATCCTTCTGTCTGCCAGAAATCAAGTCCCAACATATTATCTCGGCAAGTTTTTATCCTTTTCCGGCACATATATGCCCATCGTCACTATCAAGAGAAACAAGTTGCACTAAATGATCCTCGCGCGACTGTACCAAAACTTTGTGATCATCAGAATACTCTTTCAAGTTTCGTGAATTATGGGGTTAAAGTCATTGGTTTCCATTAGTGAATAAGTGACTGTTAACTGAGATTATCCTTTTCACCATGCATGGAATATATATATTATAATAAACTTTGCAAAAGCTTCTTATCGGTGTATGATTGTGGACTGGTGCGTAATAATACTCGTTGCCCTACAGTGAAAGTTTGATTATGCTTTGGTCTTGCTATATCCGCATCATTCTCCACACCGCCATTTCGCCAGTATGTTAAACTAATAAGGAAAAACTGTGGAGAGCCCTCAGCATCCCCTGCGAAATCTCATTGTTTTAATTGGTCACCCTGCGATGTTTCACATGCTGCACCAACTCTCAATTAATTTTCACTTTCATTCTGAATGTTATTGCCGGGATCGACGGTTAGAATAGCATTCACCTCCGGCGAACCCCCGCGTGTTTGCCCGTGACCATCCCGCTGACCATCAGTCTTCCACGGTTTCTTATCGCCAGATTGGGATTGCTTCCAATTTTTACCTCCCTTGAAACTTTGCCCGTTATTCTGATTATTTGGCCGGAAGTATCCATGAGAATTAGAGCGATTGTCCTGCACATTTTCCGCGCACTGTTCACGGCTCGCTCGTTGTCCTATGGCATCTAGATTCCGCAGTGTTTCTAATAAATCCGTGATGGACTTTACATATACAGGCGAGATGTGTTCTTGAACCCTCGGGCTGAAATGTGAGCTTATTACATCAATGAACTCCGCGTCCGGCATCACTGTGTCAAAATAACGACTTTTTACGACTAACCGTTCCACATACCTTTCCATGGAATCACCAGGCTTAGGCACGTACTTTCCTTGGTAAAATCGTATCCTAGCTTGGTTTTGTATTTTTGCTGACCAGAAAGTATTCAAAAACAACTCCTTAAACTGTGCATACGACATGTCTGGAGTACATGCTACTTGTAACCATGAACGATCTTGTTCAAAAAATGACTGGCTAATGATTAAAAGTTTTGCCGCCTCCGGAATAGCTTTAATTTGAAAGTATCTTTCAAGCTCTTCGAGGTAAGCTTTCGGGTGTATTCCCCCCTTGGAACCAAATCTAGGCAGCTTTAACTCGATGTCTCCCGAAAACAGTTGAGCACAATTAGCTTGACATTGTCCATTGTTGTTAGCAGTGTTATTCATTTCGATTAGTTTACTTTCCAAATTACGTAATTTTACTTCCGTTTCGGCAGCAAGGTTACGCTGTGATGTTTCTAGATTCTTTTGACTTTCCTCCATTTTTCCCACGTAATTCTTAAGGTCTTCAACTTCGGATCTTATTTTACCGAAATTTTCATCAACACCATCTTTTATTGAATGAGCAAACTCAGAAATCTGACCTAAATTTTCACTGTTTTCTGTGCGCATTTGTTCAATTGAACTTTTATTCGCTTCTACTTTACGGCAAATTTCATCGTTGGTTGTCTCAAGTACATTGCAAGAAGACTTTAACTCCGTCTGGACTTTGCTTAAAAGAGTGATCTCAGAGCTAATTTCCTTTTTAAAATCATTTATTTCTCGGCCAATTTCTCCGCGAAAAGTAGCAAACTGCTCTTCAATTCTTTTGTGAGCCATTTCTTGTTTTCTTTCAAGACTCTCTATTTTACTAGACATTTGCACTGAGAGTTCAGACAATTTTTCATTGGATTCTTGAAATTGTGTTGTAAATTGAGCAGATAATTGTGAAAATTTCTCCATTAATAAAGCCGCTATATCGTTCATCTGGTGTTGCTGAGTCTGCAATGCAGGAATCACCGAGACGTTTTTCGCACTCATGTTGGAGGTATTCTGAAAATTTTCCAAATTTTCCTGCCTTAATTCAACGGGTGATTGGGTGGAATACGCTATTTCTGCGACATTATTGTATTCCCCGATATGATCCGTATTTGAATCAGTGGGTACTGGCTCCTGTGATAAATTTGACCCTTCCACGATTTCTTTCGACATGTTAATAATGGTACTGGATCTCAAGCGCATTACTTTAAAACGTCACGCTATTTTCAACTATTACGTTGACACACAAAGAATATTCCAATACACAACAACAAAGAAAAGAAATAAGGATTGCAAACATACCATCAGAGAGACTTTACACTAATCTGCAAATAAAATGCCTCAATAAAATCCGCGATTGCACAATAAAATCAAACCCAAAGAACATTCCACAACACATTCTATAATTTCAATGGAAAAATTACAAGAAGAATTTACTCATCAAATACCTTCGCGGAAAAATGGTTTAAATATGAAAGGATATCGTTACCCTGGACATATGGCTCGAAATCCACACTAATATTTCGACAACTACTTGCAATTGCCATAAAGAAAGCATCACAACAATTATCAACGCCGTAATACAACAGAATTTGAGTGCGTTTGGACAAAACCCATTGCACATTCCCATGTCACACAAGATAATTATTATTTAACATACGCAATGCACACAAAATAAATTTATCTTATCTTATTGCAGAACCAACTTGCATCTAAGATCAACAAGTACAACATGAATTTATACATGCATTAACTACGCAAAGTAATACAAACTACTTTCTATCTACAAAATAAGAAAGTTGCCAAGGACATAGTGCTGTCTTTCGTTCATAGCATAATTAATTTTTGCAATTAATATCGAAAAGCCCCACTTGGTTCGCCATTGTAACGTTCTGACCTCATTAGCTGATTTAAAATTATAATTAATTTTATTATTTTATTTTATTATCATGAAAGGTAGAACTTGCGTGAATACTTTATACGAAAAATCACAAATGGTTTTATTTCAATTAATCACATGCCATACATAACAAAATTAGTTAAAAATAATCAGTTGTCCTTTTGTGGGCGCCAGGGTATTTTATATAAAATACTCAAAAATTAAACAGTAAACGAAGTCAACATTTTGACTTCACTTCTGAAAGAGATGTTTGCTCCGGGCTATGAGAGTTCTTATCTGCAGGGTCGTTGCTGGGCAATGCTATGAACTTGAAAGTCTAGCTAGCACAGTGTCCTTCATTGGCGATGTATAATTACCGAATGTACATGTCTGCCGCCACACATTGGATGACGGTCTTCTCTGCTATGGACCAGTGTAGCACAGTTCCTCAGATGTCGTCCTTTGCCTGAGCTCATCTGCTCAAACAAAATAGCGGGTGTCCGGATCCAGGCAGCAGCAACAGTCCCACTCACGAATAGACAGTCCAGAAATCACATCGTCCGAACCTGCTGGCCGGCCGTCATCGAAATATCTCTTCCCTCGTTCGTCGTGCCACATGCAAAAACAGAAAACTCTCGCCGATCACCCTGTTTGTCTACCTGGCAAGCACAAATCTCCCCTCCATTAGGCACTCACTATTCTCCCCTCGCTAATTCTAGGAACCGGCCTGCTGGCATTCCTCAGATCTGCCGCTCCACACTCGTACAATGTACACTGCGCCCAAACGCCCACTAAAATATTCCACATTTTAAATAATAAACATATAGTTTATTAATGTAACTAGCGGTCACAAGACGCGTTCGTTACAATACAATGTACCTTATTCCAAGAGTCATTTGACCTCATAATATCAAAGGTTTTCCTAAACCAATCAATGATGTTTTTTGTTCAGATCGACCACATCCTCCCGCAAAGATCACAGTTGTCTCAGCTCTTGGTCGCTCTGTCACATTGTCTTGGACTGTTCCTGAAGATGATGGTGGCTGTAAAATAGGAAACTATATTGTTGAATATTATCGAGTGAGTATAACATTTATCAGTTAAATAACCAGTAGCAGAAAGAAATACTGTGAGCTCATATGATTTTGAAAACAAAAGTTAAAATAGCCCTATCAATTACCAAAATTTGATGGAGGGTAAAGGCAACAGATAACACAAACACTACAATATTTATGGCTCTGCTCTCATTCATGTTGAAGTCATTGTTAAGTGAGACTCAGTTGATCAATGGAATGTTGCAAAACTAGCCATGTGCTTTTACTTGTAACTATATTTGTGCAGTATCAAAAATATTGTGTGTGTGGTGAGGTGTTTTTGTTGCCTCAGCACTCCTCCTTCAACTCTGGTGATTCTGTTTCATAAACTAATAAAATACTTAAGAAAATCCTTTTTCCTTAAAACATTACTATAACGAAATTTTGCACTTGGGCACTTGGTATAAAGAAAAATAAATCGTTATTTATCATGGACAAAGATAGGATTGTATTACACGTGCATGTCTCATTAGAAGAAAATTTTTGAAGTTATTCATGGGGAAAAAAATAATAATAAAATCAAGTGATTCTGCTTCAGTGGCTTAAATATTAAGTACAATGATTACTGCTGGTTGAAAGTCAAGTAATAGTTGAATACAAGAGACTACTTATGATGATTTTTTTTACACTGACCTTATAAACAAACTACGAATAAATAAATAAAAAAAAAATAATAATAAAAAACGAGAAAAATTTATTTTTGACGGAGACTTTACTACCGACCAACTTTCATCACAACAACTTAGTAAACTACCATTCAAGCATATGCTCCATTACAGTTAAACGAAGTTAGATTAAATTTGTTATTGAATGGAAAGGAAAGATAAAATATATCAAATTTGATGGGAAGTGGACAGCAACAATAAAAAACACTGATTGTATTACAATATATTTCAAAAGGGGGTTAGCTAGGTGATAGGAAGCATTCATTAATAAAAATTAAAATGTTGATAAAACCCCCAGCAAGCATTTCAATATCTTCAGAGAAAGTTTGATTCCCCCTCCCCCCCTAAACTACATTATTTTTATTCAAAGGATGATAGATCGTATTCCTATTGAAAATTATTACAAAACAATGAAAATCATCTGGAATCTTTTGCACATTTCCACTAATCAATGTGTTTCTAGATCTTAGTAGGCGCAGGAGACTATTCAGTGTGATAAATTCCCAGAACCTGCAATGTCTGTAATTTATATCATGAAGTATAACAATTATAAATAACTATTAATTTAAATCAATTGTTAAGTAGTGTACTTTTTGTGATCTGTCGACATTTCTTGTATGATGATAATTTCAAGAAACTGATCGACGGTGATATAACCTACTGAATATTTATAAAAACCAATCAAATAATTCTTTAAGAAAAAAACCTTACAAAAACATTTTCACTAAAAAATTTAAAATAAGTTTATACCTTGCTTAAAAGAAAATAAATTTAAATGGACAATATGTTATATTACTATCATTTAAATTTTAAAATTAATCAGTTATTTTTGGAGTCAGTACAAGCTGTCACTCAGTGGGCAGCGTTCCATCATAAAGAAGGATTTACTGCACTTTATTTACTGTTTTAGGCGACACAAGGAGCATTAACAAAAATTCCCAAATATTTTACTGTGTACAGGGTGTTACAAAAAGGTATGGCCAAACTTTCAGGAAACATTCCTCACACACAAACAAAGAAAATATGTTATGTGGACAGGTGTCCGGAAACGCTTACTTTCCATGTTAGAGCTCATTTTAGTTTCGTTAGTATGTACTGTACTTCCTCGATTCACTTCCATTTATGGGGGCATTTGAAAGCCCTTGTCTACGCAACCCCGGTACCAAATGTAGAGACTCTTCGTGCTCGTATTGTGGACGGCTGTGATACAATACGCCATTCTCCAGGGCTGCATCAGCGCATCAGGGATTCCATGCGACGGAGGGTGGATGCATGTATCCTCGCTAACGGAGGACATTTTGAACATTTCCTGCAACAAAGTGTTTGAAGTCACGCTGGTACGTTCTGTTGCTGTGTGTTTCCATTCCATGTTTAATGTGATTTGAAGAGAAGTAATAAAATGAGCTCTAACATGGAAAGTAAGCATTTCCAGACACATGTCCACATAACATATTTCTTTGTTTGTGTGTGAGGAATGTTTCCTGAAAGTTTGGCTGTACCTTTTTGTAACACCCTGTATAGCGAGGCAGAAATTGTTTTTGTAGGAAAGAGTTTAGCAAATCAGATTAGATGGTATTTTAATCTGCGACTTGGTCTCATTGGAGATCATGGCATATCTCTGACATTACAGCGTCTGCTGGCAGACTGCATTATACGTTAAAAGCATCACAGTTAATCTAATGTATTATTGTCATTCCTTGTTATTGTCATTTTTTGATTTTGTTGCCTTTGGCACTCACTGACTCCAAAAATAACTAATTAATTTCAATAGCAGAAATGTAAAATATTACCCATTTAAATATATTTTCTTTTCAGCAAGATGTAAACATTTTTTAAAAAAATTTAGTTTGTTTTTGAAGGCAGTTTTTATTTTATTTTTTTATTTTTTGTAAAAAAAAAATATTATTTAATTTTCAGTGGTGCTATAGTTTATTTTGTATTTTAAATATGGGAAGGCCTTGTAAAAATGCTGCTCGAATGAGATAGTGCTATTTAGATGAAACTAGTGATGAAGGGAATGATCGCCTGAGAAGAAATAGGGAAGGAAAATACAACCAATATTTCAGAAGATACTTTCACAAATGAGGTCTTCCAACATAATGATAGGCCAGAAAAAAACCAAAAGAGAGCAATGAGCTTTTACATCTACTAATTTAAAATAAGGAATAATCCCTTGAATCTTTATGTATGGTTAGATTTACAATAATTAATATTATTTTAAGATAATTATATTTTGGAAGTTTCAGTTAATGAAATATATTAAACTTGTTTCCTTTATGATGATTAATAATGATATTATGTTATATTCAGGTTGGCTGGAATGTGTGGCTCAAGGCAGCCACATGTCGTCAGCTAACAACAATTCTTGGAGATCTCATTGAAGGTTCTGAATACAAGTTCAGAGTTAAGGCAGAAAATCCGTATGGAGTGAGTGAGCCTAGCCCTGAATCTGAAGTTGTGTTTATACCAGATCCTAAAAGAGGGTAATTAATTTATTTTTGTTTTCATTCACATTTTTGTGATAGTGAATTTCAAAACAATTCTTCCCATGTATGGAGATCAAAAGGGCTCCCACTGTAAAACAACTGTTGACGTTATTATAATTGTGGGAATTTACAAGGACTTCCACTTTGATGGTCTATTTGTCTGCTGCTATTCATTCTGATAACAGTAAATTAGTGGTGAGATATATATGTAAACTAACCTAAGCTAGTATAACGTACATCACATAGAGGCCAAACCAGATACCAATGGTCCATCAGAATGAATGGCCACATGGGAACAGTTTACACTTGTAACCTAGGCAATCCAGCTGCAATCCATGCCATTTCCAACAACCTCAGCAGCCTGCTTTTTGTCTGTGGTTTCATTTTAAGCTGTTCATTATTTGCATTCCTTAAAAGCATTTTCATTATTCTGCATAATGATATTATGGAAAAAAGTTGTTACTAAAGCTAATATGATAGTTCATTGGTCTATGGTTTCCTTCTAAATTATTGGCAATAAAATTGAAAATTGCTTGATCTATTGATAAATCCTTTCTAAAACTGAACTGTGAGTTAACGAGAATGTTTTATCGATGAGATGACAGAAAATAGTTCCATTTATTCATTTCACAGCAAAACACTTTGGAAGAAGCTCTTTAAAATATTTTTTTTTGTAATTATTCACAAATGATCTACATATATAGTGTACTACTGCAGACATCAACTTGTCTAAAAATAATCCCTGACATACTGTTGTGTTAACAAAACTAAAGGCAAGAGCATTGTGGGGAAAAAAAAATAAAAAGCAAAGAAGAGAAGGACAAATATCCAAACTGATGGCCCCAATATCAGCTGTTCCCATATAGTTTACTTTTACTGATGCTCATAACATTAAGGGATTACCAAATATAATGCATGTTCATTATCATCTTGATATATTTTTGTGGTATTGGTCCACCTACCTTTATCTTTTGTAAGTGGTGTATTTACTTTACCTAACTCTGGTCCAAATATTAATGCTTACAATGTGAATAGACTAAATGCAGAGAACAAACAACTCAGGACAACTAATCATTTATCAGTTATTTACCAGTCAAGTTAATGCATTGTCAAAATTACCATTATTTTGCATGCACAAACATCGAAATCATGCTGAAAATACTGGCAAAATTCTCATAAGCCTATAAATACAATTTACCAGAAATATCTAGAAATTAGTTTTTTGTTTCTTAACATTTGCTACTGCGTATGGAAATGTCCATAGTACAATAATTCTTTTATAGCCATTTGCTATAATTCATGTCATTTTTCACAGGATTATGCAACCCCCAGCAAAAAGTGTAACATTAGAGAGAGACGTTCCAATGTTGCCACCAGGACGAGGGGGTAGCCAACATGATCTCCCAGTAACACCCAGAGAGCCCACCTCAAAACGCTCAACTAGCCTAACAAGAGCAGATGACAGAGGCAAACAAGCACTGGTCATTGATATCACAGGACAACAAGGTCGTGTCAAGACCATGTCTCCTGCTGGGAAACCAGATGTTCCTGAGATATCTGTACAGTTGGCTGAAAGGTGTGTATTTTAAACGTATACAGTAATATTTTGGAAATAGATGCTTCTTGTGGTTTAGTTTTACAGTTTGTGTACCGTTTCATTAAAACACCATCAGTTTGATCAATCATGTTAAAACACTGGGCCTAATTTTGCCTTTTTAAGAGGTGTTAAAGTAATCACCCAGATAAATGTTAGGACTTCCTCTAGTTTTCACATTAAATAATGCGTATTCACGAACAATAACACTTGACTCACTGATCATGACTCATTTGGCTGACAACACAGAGCAAGCTCCTGTGACAAGTTAGTTAGTGCAAATATGTTAATATGCATAAAGTTTAATAGAAGTGAATAGGCAGTTCACAGATTTAATGTGTTTGTGTAATATTGGAATTAACATAGAACATTTTGCAGTATAAGAGAGTCAAAGAAATTTTTTTTAATCAAGATTAATTGTTTGTTAAGTTTCAGTTTTTCATGAAGCATTGTCGAGTGTGGAAGCACACAGTGTAGAAATGGTGGATTAAGTGTTGAAAGTAGTTTGAAACTAGCTAGTGGGAGGGGGGGGGGGGGCTGAAGCAAGCAGCTGGCATGGTACCAGAGTATAATGACTGACAGTGTCACCTCCAGTTGTTAATTGTATAGGGGTGATGGAAATGCAATGTAATGTATTTCTTAAGTAATTCAGACAAGAGCTTAGGGGAGAACTGAGGCGTATTGTAATTAGTTTATCAGAGAGGTGTGTGTTACATTATTGGAATGATGAGTGCGTGGCAAGAATCTGTAATTTTAGGAGAAGAAGTTACGAACTGCCTTATACATGGTCAATTAATTAAATTAACTGTTGATGGTGATCAGGTAATATGAATGTGGCTAGCAAATAAATCAAGGGTGTACTGCAAAGCAGTCCATGTAGTGATTTTGTAATATAAATGTACCTACAATCCAAACAATCAACCAAACTGTACCAAATATCAAAAGCCCATAAACCTAGGGCATTTTATCATGGCAAATTGCATACTGCATCTAATATGATGAAAATAATTACTATAAACCAGATTTTAGCTTCCAAAGTTATTTTCAGTATTTTTATTGTCAGTCTATACAGAGATAGAGATTCTAGCTATTTTAGGGAATTGTTGAAGGTGAGTGAACATGGGAATCTATACTAATATTATCAGTTTATCATCTGGTAAAGGAGCTTGGTGGAGAATCATTTAAGGTGGATCATAAGGGAACTGATGGTGTTAAAGCCATATGTAAATGATAAGGTCTAGATGGTTATTGCTAGAACTGGATGGTGACAATTTGTTGTCTTTGGGAGGGGGAGGGGGGTGGAAGTATCTACTTGTCTAGAAGTTAAACAAGGGGTCCTACAAGGAAGTGTATTAGGACCACTTCTATTCCTGACATTTATAAATGATTCAGGGCACAATGTTTAGCAATTTAAGATTGTTTGCTGATGATGCAATTATTTATAGGGATTTAATGATATTTGCTGTTTGTTTAGAAATTCACCAATCAGCTAAAATTAAGTTGCAGTGAGTGCAAGGTAATGAACATGGAGTAATAAGAAACAATTTGGTTGTGAAAATGGTGTCATTTGTTCTTGGAAATGGTTAATCCTTTAAGAGTCTAATCATAACAGAAAAGAAAATGGCGTGTACAATATTGTAATTCCTACTCTGGAGTATTGTTGTAATATATGGGATCTGTGTTGTGAAGAGTAGATATTTAGACTGTGCAGAGAAGAGCCATGTGGTCTGTGACTGTATTTCCACAGTTCATACAAAAGTGTTACTAAATTGATGATGAGATTGGGCTAGGAATGTCTGATAAACAGATCACATGATTTACGCGTAAATTTATGGTGTTGCATTGCAAACAAGTTCTGTCAAATGAAGAGAAATATTTCTCTAACTAATGTATTTTGTTCCCAATGGCAGAGATCAGGGAAATAATGTGTTTACTGATGCCTACTGAAATCTTTTATTTCTCATACATAAGTGATTTAATGTCCAGTGTACATATTAGTTTGTGGGAAAGCATACAGTTCCATGAATTGACAAATTTAAATGTTAATGACAATGTAGGTAAGGGAGTCAGAGACTAGAAAAAATTGCTGAGGAAATGCTTTAACAATTTACATCAAGCACTGAAAGCAATTTAAAATAAAAATTAATAAAATGAAAAGGTTGGTGAGAAATGAAATTGCCCTGAAAGAATTTAAAATATTGTGAAATGCAAAAGTTGGCAATTTAGGAAGTTCTTAGCATAGCATAAGCTTCATCATAAATAAATTAAATCCATGTTTTAAATTAATGACTTGTTTTTCCATCCATCAGATTTATTGAAGAGTTTCACATGAGGTTTATAGTTGTTTTTATGGAATTTAAATGTGTTTTGTATAGACTAGGGTTACCAGATATCCGTGTTTGCCAGAGACAGTCCCCGTATTTAGCTCTCTGTCCCCGTACAGGTTTCGTCCCCGCAATGTCCCTGGAATTTTACTGCTGCCCGCGGGATATTTTTTAATCAAGCAAGAGTTCTTTAAAAGCCCTGATTTGCCAATGCATTCATTTAAAGCAAGAGATATGAAGCGCACCTCTTTCATTGTATGTGCCAAGGAATAAAAGAAAATTACAAGGATACTGCATCTTGGACACAACAGCTTTGGAAAATTGAGGCTCCTTGCTGTGTGCAACATGGCTGTCTGTGATCCTCATTTAAAATACAAAATTTAAACAATATGTGGCTTTTAAGTTAACCTAACCTTCACTCATATAACTTATACAAGTACAATGTGTAATTAGGACAAATGCCGAAAGCGTCCCCAGATTTTGGTGAAAAAGTTGTGAAGCGTCTCTGGATTTGGAGAAAAAAATTCTGGTAACCCTAGTAAAGACTCAATCTTAAACAACTCAGTAGGATTCTTAATTTCATAGTAAAACAAAGGCATTACAAAATATAGTTGAAACATATCTATTTAAAGAGAACTCTTTCCATAAGAAAGAGTAGCATTGACTTTTGAGTTGCAAGAACATAAAGAATTTGTTTAACAAATACATGGAAAAACAGGCTATTGAAGTTTTTACAAAAATGAAGATTAATGGTGTGTTGTTCACTAATAGATACAACTACAATCACTCATTTCCACAACATTTGTTGTATCTAATTTTCACAGAAGGATTTAAACTATCTGTTCAATGTTTCAACTAGTTTGTTCATATTTGATGTTGCATTATATTACGAAAGCCAAAGTATATATTTGAAATTAGGATGTGTAGTATATATTTCAAAGAAAAACACAGTACTAAGAACTTCTCTTATTCTTAATACTTATAAATTAAATTAAATTACTTATAAAACATTCTTTTTATTCAAGTGACTGATATTTTCAACAAGAAATTGTGAAAGATTGTTATAGGGTATATATATATTAGAATCCAATATGAATCATGTAAAAAATGTGATGTGGAATTAAAAATAAAATTTAATAGACTTTGATGGCATAATGGAGTAGAAAGTTAGGCATGGACTTTGTTTTTAAATGTCGGCTTTTTATTACATTGTATTAGTAATAAGTAACTATTAGTAGAAAATCATGGGCCATGTCTTTATTTCTGCTCCATGTTTAATTTATTAGTATTTCATTGAAGTCTAAAAATTTCTCTGGTGACAAATAACTCTACACATCTTACAGATTGCATGTTGATGACTGAACAGGTCCGAAATTAAGAAGTCTTCTCCTTCTGCCCTTGATAAGGACAAGCAGAGCTATGAGCTGCCCAAAGCTTCCAAAGCAACACAGTCGGCAATGAATTCAAGAAAACTGAAACATACAAAGCAGCTGTTGAAGAAATCCCTACAAACGTTCCAGAGAAGCCTATTAGGACAAGTCATAAAACATCAAACATGGACAATGTTCTCAGCAATACACTTCCATCGCCAAAGGGCAAAGAGAATAAGAGCTACTTAAAGAAAACAGCAGATGAAGAGCGACCTCTTCCTGTCTTACAGCATGAAAAAGAAAGAGTAGAGAAAAAGAAAACAACAGTTCAGAGGGGCTCAAGCCTGGGACCAAGGGAACAAGATGATCAGCTCATGCATGGAAGTTCAGAGCTCATGCTGCTTCTAGTACCACACGAAGAAGGTTTGCAAAATAAGTACATTTTTTTATAAATACTGAATAGAAGCTTATACCGGTACTAATTTTTACTTACTAGTATCGGTAGAGTACTCAGAATTGTTTGGGAGCTGGATATAAAGGTTCTGATGAGTCATCCCATTTGATTGGATTGTCAAAAACATGTTTCATCACCATACTGTTTTCGTAATATATGCAAAAAACTTAATAGGTTCCTACGTAAATTTTGCTTGGAAGGGCGTTGCTGGAGAGCAGTTGGTGTTTTTAAAAACCAAATGTAGACAGTATTTTCCCTCTCTCTCTCTCTCTTTTTTATTTTTAAATAATACTTTACCAAGTTCCATTAAAATCACTGAAAACTGGGTTTATATAAAGAACATATGCAAAAAAAGGGGGGGGGGAATGGGGAAGGAAAATTGTGTTTTTGTAAACCAAATTGAGACAGTGCTTCTCTCTTTGTTTTAAAGTACATGTGTTCAAAGTTCCAGCAGGATCAGTAAAAACTGTGGATTTCTGTATCGCCACACAAATTTCAGGTTGGAATTTCTAGGCCATTAATTGTCCAACTGGAGCAAGTGTGCTTTCAAAATATCACTTGGGCCGATTTCCCTTTTGTTTTTGAGATATTTGCAAAAAACTGAACCCCTGTACTTGTAAATTTTTCTGAAAGGGGGCAATGGGTGAGAAGCGATGGTTTTCTTGTTATTGTTTTTTTTGGTGGGTGGGGCGGGTTGGAGGGGGCAAAAACCTTCGCTGGTGTACAAACAACAGCTCGTCATAAACAGATGAATGTTGTAGGAATACAGAAAAGATGAACAAACATAAATCTCATACAGTCTTCCGGGCAACTTTTACAATGTTTCCCTTAAAAACCTATTTTTAACTATTATGAACATTTTTTTAAAGATTAGCCAAATCGGTCCAGCCGTTCTCAAGTGATGTGCTTACCAACAAATAGTATTTGATTTTTATTTAAATAGACATGTAAGACTTGTTTGTTGAATGATTACAAATACAGTTATGAATTACAGATTTATTTTCATTGGTAAGTATAAAATATTTATTTGAATCATGTGATGATTATTTTATGTGAGAGTATAATCAAAATAAATGGCAGTTTTTGAATACAGATTCTTAATCTATGTGATAATTCAATGCTTTCCAATAAACTTTAGTGCACTAATTTTGGTATCTTCCTTTTACTGATTATAATGTAAAGCAAAAATGATAATATCAAAAATGTGTTTGTAACAGCAAAATGTAATTCACTTTTTTAAAAAAAAAAAAAAAAAAAACGTATATATATAATATATATATATATATATATATATATATATATATATATATTACAATTATCCCATCAACTTTTTGTTTTATAAACCTGTTTATATGTTCAAGGAACAATACGAATGATATTAAGATACAGCACAGATTACTTATTTCATTAACCAATTAATTTCAATTGCTAATATCTGTAACATATCCGAGAATGGTATTTAGCATTAGTCCAGAATTTTAATACCACTTGTCCCTTAATTTTAACGCACTGTAAACTAGGGCTACCTGGTACAACAGGGCAACTTTGGGACACCTGCATTTTTCGTGTTTTAAATTCCCCACAGCCACCAGTTGTTAAATATTATATGTTTGTTATCATCATTTGAAGTGTTATTGTTTGCTTCAATTTATCAGCAGTTTTTTTGAAACTATGTTGACCAACTTTATGCAAGGCAGCTGTTTTTAATTTAGTAGCAATTTTCAAAGTGTTCTGTTGTGCTGCAAACCTTCATATTGCAAAGAAAAATTAGAAGTAGAGATGAAAAACAAGTAAATACAAGTAGAAATACATGCTTTAGCTTATGTTTTAGAAATTAATCAAGCAATATCATGTATTATATCTGTAAATTTTGGTAAAGTTTTCTAATATCCAGACTTCTGTAGGATAGTTTTGGGAATGTTTCAGTAATGATGTTTTATAAGGAGGGTGGAAAGTACCTTCTTCAGTAACAGAAAAAGGCTTGTTTGATTGCAATGTTATCTTACAGCTGCTCCCAATTTTAGATTTGACGAAAATAACAGATTAATCAAGAATTAAGTAGAGAACAGCTCTAAATCTGATTTGAACTGAGTGTTACCAAATCAGACAAGTCCAAATGGTTATGGAATCAAACAAATAATCTTTTAACAATGGAAAAAAAAGAATTATTGAAAGAATTCTTTAATCTTAAGTCATCCAGTTTTTTTCAAAATGTATAGGTGAAAGAGCAGGTCAAAATAGTACTACCGAAGCTTTTGCTGTACAAGTGCAGAAAGAAACACAATCAACATTAGCTAAAAATACATGTAATATGAGGCCAAATAAAATGTTTCTCCTCTAATTTGGCACCAACCATTTTTCACATTGATTTTAATCAAAAACAAAAAAAAAAATTCCCAAAGTTTCCCCACTTCTTGTGGTAAATGTGCTACACGATTGGAGGATAATTTCTGCATAAAAAGTAGTAATAGTTTGACCATTATTTGAATGAGGAAGGAAAGATCTAAACAAAAAAGTCACCTTATTTTGTTTAATTGGCACAGTTTTCTCTGAATTTTCTAAGAAGTGTAAAAAGTGTACCAAAGTAGCGCCAGTACCAAATCTGTTCTACAGTAATTTTTACAGCCTACTCTATCAACTCTCATATAAACTTCTTCCAGCTCCTGTAACTGATGATCGCATACAATAACATTATATTAAAGCAATTTTTAATGTCAAAATTTACTTACTTTCATAATACATTCAATCATTACTGATTACTCGTAATTGATGAGATACAGTTAAACTTTAGCTTACCACCTCCCAGTGAGTCATGACTATGTTATTTCAGCATCAAATTATATGCTAAGATATCTACACACAATATTCACTCATGTGCATAAACGTCAAAAAGTTTACTTTTAAATCTCTTTTCCCAATAAGCTTACCATTTTTGGCATTTGTCTTCTTTTCATCTTGACTTTTCTAGGTTCTTCTGTAACTGCATACAATCATCCCACTGTAATGTTCTATAAAACATTATGTGATCTGCAAAGAACCCAACATTACACTGCAAAAAAATTACTGAACAACTCGTTAAAATAATGCTATTTACTGTGCCACTCCTGCTTTTACTATCTTCCCTCCGCCCACATCCCCACTCAATATCACATCTCCTACCCTATTTATTCTAGATCTTAACAATTCCTGCAAAAAAATTATGAATTGTTCCCCTTCTCCTTACCCAATTGTTTTAACACCATTCATCAACATAGGTTCTCATTATCACTCTAACTTGCCTTCCTTCCTTTATGAAGCAGATTTACTGTGGTGAATTTCCACTCCTGTACTTTGCAGTGTGTATCCTAGCTTGACAATTATAATGCTTATAGTTCTGGAATGACCTCATCTCCTCCACTCTTTCACAAATCTGTGGTAATATTATCAACACCAGACTCATGATATTCTTAGAGCAAACATTTCTACCCCTTATTATGATTTGCTCTTTGAACTGTTCCCAAATCTTTTTTGAAATAACTTTTTAATTAATTGGCTTGAGCCTTGTTTAATTACTTATACCTAAATCTATCCTCCTTCTATGGCATCAGTTATCTCGGATCTATCATATATACCACAACTCATCACTTACCTACTTCCTCTTTCTGCAGTGATCTCATGTAGTTATCACTAGTATTTATTTGGAAGACATCAAACATCATTTGGACACCTTATGCTATAAAAGGTTACCTTCATTCCTGAGGACTTTGTAAACTTCTCCTCTATTTTATTGTCATATTTGCTTGCCAGTCTACCAATTATATTTAGTTATGACCATCTTACTCTGTCACTTCACCCCCAAATGTATATTTAATTTCTTTCTGAGGTGCCTTCTTGCTCATTCATCCTCTCAGTATGACAAGAAGCCTAAATCCTTATCTTTTCTTTTGTATTCCACCAGAATTCTTCCTGCATAATCTCATGACATATATAATAACAAAAAAACCAGTGGCATAGCTAGGTCAAAAAGGGCCCCTGAGAAGTAGCATATCTAGGTTCAAAAAGCACTCAGAGCTAAAAAAAAAAAAAAAAAGTCAACCATTTGCCCTGAAGTCCAGCAAGCCCACTGAGCGGCGATTGGGGCCCCCTCAGCTGTTCTCGAGGGCCCCGGTGTACTGAACCGCCTAGCCCTATGGTAGCTAAGCCCCTGCAGAAAACTAGTTACTATTAATGCTTTTCCTCCAACACCACCTCTTCCTGTGCTGGAAACTTCATTTTTAAGCAATCCTTCTAGCTATAACATTGATCTGTATGTACACATGTAATATATACAGTCACAGCTTGAAGGTGGATTCTGTTCCTCAGGCAAGAAGGAGACACCATCACGGCAGGCAAGTCAGGAACAGCGAGATGCAGCAGTGGAGGCATTATCATCTGAGGCAGTGGCGCCACCTATGTCATTGTCTGCCCCCGAGTTGGGGGGAGATGACCCCGGGGAGGCCTATGATCCTGGTGGGCCACTACGTAATGCCATCAGTTCCACAGAACTGTTGCATGACAGAACCAATGCGAGGTTCTTCCAGGAAGCTGAGCAACGTAGGATGAAACAGGACATGGAGCGGCAGTCGACTTATCCTGAGAGCAAGAAAGAGCCACTTAAAGAAGCTGATCTTGACAGGTGGGCACTTCTTTCTAGTACTTTGCTCCAGGTGTTAAGCATTTTCTGAATAATCATTAAATTATAATTATTGAAGACAAGATCCAGAGCACTTGACAAAAGACAATGCATTCAATATTAATGATGTGCTACGAAATCATTGCACTGAGTGGTTTCGGGGGAAACCAGAAAAGATTCTTGCAGCAGTTGGTCTAATGAGTTCAGAACATAGATATAAGATTTAAAATGAAGATACGGGATAATAATCAAATTGAAACATTTGTTGATGTACAAATGTTAGCAAGGACAAAATATTAGAATCTAAAATTTTAATATGGAAAGGAAAGATAAAATCACCCATCACTCACCAAAGCTGAAGAGTAGATGGCAGCAGAGACAAAAAAACCTCCCAAAACACTAAAAGCACAACATTTTGGGTTATGACCTTCTTTATAAAAGTAGAAAAATGTGATTGAGTTCATGCAGTCACCCATGCTCAAAGCAGCCACATAATTAAAAGTTTTATTAATTTTGTTAGTATGGTTGAGATTCATTAATGTTTGGAATAACTTTGTATTCCATACTTATTACTGAATCATTCATATTATTTTTATGAGCATCAATGTTTTTTCTTAACCAACTACAATAATTTATAAACTATCAATATAAATACATGTTTCTGACTAATAATGTAAATTATAAAGAAGATATAAGGTACACCCTATTATTGACATATAGTATTGTCTAACTCAAGCTACAATAGAAAATAAACAGACTGAATGTACAATATCTGTTTTAGAAACTATAATCTTATAGTAAATCCTAAACAACATCAGAAACTGATTGGCTATTGGCATTTAAAAATAAAGGATTTGTAGTAAAGAAGAGAACCATAAGATAGAAAGCTTCCAGTTAATTACAGAGCACCAACCTCACTATTCATCATATTTTATCCGCGAAATTTTTCCCATGTCATCTAGTATCTACAGTAATTATAACAACTGCATTTCTACAAAATACTGGCAATTATATTTCAGATATCTTGATAAAAATTGTTGTGTGGAGTATTGTGAAGTAAATGTCAGACGAAATGGATAGTTCCAAAATAGACGCGAAATAATAATTTGCGATAGCGAAATTATGCTGTAGTTATTGAATTCCTAAACAATATGTAACAATATGGCTTGGTCAAAGAACGGGGAATATGATGAAGATATAAGCTGAATTATAAGTAAAATAGGCATGGGTACAAGGAAGACACTTGTCCTTATAGTGCAATGCAGACTTCGCTGGTTTTCCGTCAGATGATGTAAGAACACGACGGTCTATGATGATGGTTTAACAATCTGTAAGAACGACTTGTTTTTATACCATTCTAGGGCAAGCCCTTTAAGACTCAAAAAGCACTGTTCACTGTGTTTCAAGGCCTGAAGAGGAACTGGAAGACTCACTGGAGGAGAGCGACGAGTCGGCAGACGAACGGGACTTCGAAGGCGAAGAACAACGGGCTTGGCGCAGCCGCCTACAGCGGGGGGCTGGCGGACTTCGATGAAGACACCTACCAACCTCCGAGGGTACTATCGCTGGCCATCCAGCAGCCTCCAGTAATGTCGCAGAACGAAATAGAGGCAAAGATCAATGGCGGTAAGCTTATAGACTAAAAAAACCAATCTTTAAAAATGACTTTTGCTCCAGTCAAATATTAATATACCATACTACAGAAAAGCAACAGCGATGAAATATGGTGTTCCATAGTATGATGGTAAGTAAGGAACTTGACTAATTTTGGGAAAGTAATCAGTATTGTAGCTAAGTGTCTTCTAAAACATAAATATATATATATATATATATATATATATATATATAAATGTAAGTTAGAATGCCAATCCGGATCTTTTTAAAAGTCGAGTTTTTAGTAATTCTAAAACACATAGGTGTACGGAGGTGTTATTACAATTCTACAATTTATTTCCATTTGTCATACAGTACACATGGACATCGTAAAATGTCATAAATTGTTGTTGATTGCAGTGGCGTAGCTAGGTCAACAAGGGTCCCGGTGCAAAAAATTATTTTCGGCCCTCAGGGCAGATGGGCGACCTTTTTTTTTGCTTTGTGTTGCTGGTAGGAGCCCCCTGAGCTGAGGCTGGGGGCCCTAAGTTGTGCTTGGGGGCCCCCTGAGCAGTGAGGGCCCCTAGTGAGGGGCTCCGTATGTCTCAGGGGCCCCTTTAGGCGATGGTAGAGCTAAAAAAAGGTCGCTAGTTTTCCGTGAAGGCCCATGGACCCTCTGAACTGCACTTGGGGGCCCCCAGAGGTGCACTTAGGGCCCCCAGAGGTGGGCTTGGGGGCCCCCTGAGCATAGGGGCCCCAGTGCACTGCACCGCCTAGCCCCATAGTAGCTACGCCCTTGTTGATTGGTAGCTGTATTTCAGGCAACACATTTTTTTAATGCGTTTTCTGTAAATAAGAGTTAACGTTTTTATTTCATTCAGAGAAAACCTCTGTACCTTAATAAAAGTTGTAATCTTTTTATCTGCGTTTGTTTTTTTTAAAAAGTCAAGTTGATGAAACACTCTTTAGGTGGCAACCATATCCCACACAAAGATTTGTGTGTTTTGCTTAGTTTAATTTAAATTGCGAATGATCATACAAGTTGCTGTAGCAATGTCCCTACACCCCCACCCTTCCATTTCATGATTTTTCACCACCTATCCTAGCTTGCCCTTTACGAATTGCAGTTTTAAGATCCTTCCTTGTTTTTGGTAAACTTTCCATTATTTCCCTTGGTAATTTATTCCAGTCTCTGACATCCTTGTATACAATACTAAATTTTCCCACTCCCTTTCGCCTCAATTCAGGTGCCAGCTTATGATTATGGTCATCTCTTCTTGTGTATGTACAACTCATGATCCTTCTACTAATATCTACCCATGCATTGACGCGATTATATACTAAACACACACCAACATCGATATTTGTAAAATTTGGCACTGCGTGGTTTTCGGTGATTTCTCCAAATGTTTTCGTCCACTATTTATTTCTTGTACCCTCCTTTGCTGCCTTTGTTTTTTGGCACCTAGTCCAGTAATCTATTTCGAAATATTCCGATACGTTTCTACGTTTCCATATACTTGTAAACAATTCTTAGTTCAATTCATTTCTCTACAGCTGTCCCAGTACAACAGCTGCAACTATCTGAACAGCAGGCTGAGCAGGTTGGACAAGAGCAGCAGAAACCGAAGAATGAAGTGCAGCAGCAACTACCATCTGGCGCTGAAGAGGAGGT
>JARYHS010011408.1:223295981-223637794 GCA_031002005.1 Vandiemenella viatica | reverse complement strand
ATACCAATACTAGCAGATTAAATATAAAAATAGGATCGGATGCAATAGGAGAAGTGAGTGAGTTCTGTTACTTGGGAAGCAAAATTACAACCGATGGCCGAAGCAGGAATGATGTTAAAAGCAGAATAGCACTAGCAAAAAGAGCCTTCATGAAAAAGAGAAACCTTTTAGTTTCAAATATTGATCTAGGAATTAGAAAGAACTTTTTAAAACTCTATGTGTGGAGCACAGCACTTTACGGTAGCGAAACATGGACTTTAGGAATACCGGAAAGAAAGAAACTTGAAGCATTTGAAATGTGGTGCTACAGAAGAATGCTGAAAATTAAGTGGACAGACAAAGTAAGAAATGAACGAGTTTTGGAAATGATGGATGAGAAAAGAAGTTTATGGAAGAAGCTTACAGGAAGAAGAGACAGGCTGGTAGGTCATATTTGGAGACATGCTGGATTGCTTAATTTGTTAGTGGAGGGAACAGTGGAAGGTAAGAACTGTAGAGGAAGACAGAGATTAGAATATATGAAGCAGATAATTGAGGACGTGGGTTGTAGAGGGTATGTAGAAATGAAGAGGTTAGCACAGGATAGGAAGGGATGGAGGATTGCATCAAACCAGTCGAATGACTGACGACAGCAAAAAAAAAAAAAAAAAGGCAAAAGATGAAGATTCATAGCCTGACACTGTATCCCATGAAGAAATTTGACCTATTGGTATCAGGGAAGGAGGAAGTGAAACCAAGGTTGCTATAGGTTAGCACAAAGAGGCCCCTGCTTTTCATTGTTTTAGTTAATGATTAAGTTGATGGTTTACAGTCAGATGTTAGGTTAATGGTAGAAAAACAATTGATTTGTTATAGGAACTGGGTTTGGAGCAATCAGGAGGCAGGTATAAAGAGTGGTGAGCTCATACGTCACTAGTGGATCTACAATGGATATTGGCTGAATCCTTATGAGTAGAATGAGGAAGGGAGGAAAACACAATAATCAAAAATTAATATTTGATTTCAGGAACAAAGGAGGGGAGAGAATTTATTTTGGGAAGTGAGTGCAACAAAAGCATGTGATTGACGGAGCATCTGAACAATGTACCACAAACTGTAAAATATTTTAAAATAAAAATGGACATATTCTGTAAGCAGGTGATGCCAGTGAGGCATAATTAATAATTAAATCATAAATACAGTATATATTATTATACCAATCAATAACTGTATAAAGACACTTATTATTATTAATTTTAATTGCTATGGAGCTAACACTCCGGTGGCAATTCCCCCAGTCATCCATTTACCCCTTTTACCTACATTTTTTTTTTTTAATTTTGAGATTACAATGAAAGTGCCATTAGGCAGTGAAAATAAGGAATGATTCGGAAAAATGGTTGGAAAAGGTGGTGAGGGTAAACTACATAACTATAAACTATGAACAATAGATGACGAGGGTAAGTGGTATAATTTTATACTATGAACAATCACTCACTCCCACTTTCTCGATGTCCACCGCATTGTTTGCAATGGCTTAGCTGGTCATGTGGTAGGCTGTTGTGTATGCACAGCCCTCTTACCAAAAGGCTCAATCATATCTACATGAATAAGGTTTGAAGCCAAAACATTGTAAAGTGTGTTTGTGTTCATCTGTCCCTCCTGCCTTTATCTACAGTACGTATTGGTTCATTTTCCCTATCCTCCTTTATTTTCTTATACCTATCAACAGAAAAACAATTGCCCTCAAATTATGGCATCAGTAAACTAATATATTTTGATTATTATGTATAAAGCTCCTCTTATCTGTTTAAAATGGTTCTCATTATTTATTTCTTTAAAGAAACATTTTTAATCCACAAATATGAGTATTTTTTAAATAATCTTGGTTGGGTCCTTTCTTAAAATGCTACGGTAATATCTGGAGTACATTATGGGTGTTTAATTCAGAATGTGGCAGAGGGTACAAAAGAGTGCATTACAACAGAACACAGTCCATAATTCATATGTTCAATGTCTTGCGTTATGAGTCAGTGGAAGATAGGAGATGAGTGAGAAGAGTTTTGCATGTGTATCAGGCATATATTTCTGATGTTGCCTCGATTGAGAGAAGAATTAGGAGAGAAGTCAGTATTGTGACAATAACTAAGCTTCACTTCAGAGATAAAGAATTGGAATGTTTTAATTTGTAGATAATTGAGTCATGGACTGGAATAAATTGAGGAATGTGCTGAAGAATTTACTCCATAAAGTAAAAAACTGAAAGATTCATGTAACACAAAATAGCTGTGTAGGGAAATCACAACCAGACAAATGATCATTGTCATTAGTACTACTTAATAATAATAATAAAGTAATAAAGTATACTATGTTATAATTATTACACTGTTATTCAGCAGTATTGCAATTTTGTAATTATGTTTAAAATGAAGATTTATATTTTTGTGAAATTTTCAATTTGTGCTAAATTTTAAATTTTTGTATTTATTAAAATCTTGTAATATAAAAGCAAAATATATATATATATTTTTTTTTTTGGCCTTATTTGCTCATGGTGTTGGATTTTTACTGTAATATGTTGTAGTGTGGTTTATTGTTGAATTTGAATCAAATTTCAATGATTTTTTGTTCTAGATTATAATCAACTGAATCCTAATTACTATTTTCTCCATTACTCAATTTTTTTTTAATCTGTTATGTCTTAATGTTAAAATAAATATTTAAAGTTTTACAATTTAAATTCTAGCATTAGTTATCAAAATTGCAACTTATATTTTTTGCAATTATCTACTTATTTTCTTTAGATAAGAGTTTGATCTCTCTTCATATTTGGACAATTTCCTCAAAACTTTTTTCCAATTTCACAGTTTTTTCAGCAGTTTCTAAGACATAACATATGATCAAATGTATTTGCTCATATCTCTCATCTAATCTCTTACTGCTGACTTGACTATTTTGTTTGTTTAGTGAGGGTGCTACATCCATTTCAGCAGATAATTAGAAATCCAAAACATTAGATAGATTCATGAATTTGAGATAGGGAGACTAACAATGCCCTCAATTAAGAAAACTCAGATGTCAAAAATCTAAATGTTTCATAGAGCAATTAAGGGAGTGTTGCACATGGAAAATATTTTTATTTAATTTATGGTTCTATTAATAAGGACTTTTGTTTGAACTAAAAAAGAAACTCATCCATTTCCTTTTTTCTGTTATACACAACACATTTGTACAGAGTTAAGTAGATACAATGTACCTTATTCCAAGAGTCATTTGACCTCATAATATCAAAGATTTTACTAAACCAATCAATGATGTTTTTTGTTTAGATCGACCACATCCTCCTGCAAAGATCACAGTTGTCTCAGCTCTTGGTCGCTCTGTCACACTGTCATGGACTGTTCCTGAAGATGATGGTGGCTGTAAAATAGGAAACTATATTGTTGAATATTATCGAGTGAGTATGACATTTATCAGTTAAATAACCAGTAGCAGAAAGAAATACTGTGAGCTCATATGATTTTGAAAAAAAAAGTTAAAATAGACCTATCAATTACCAAAATTTGATGAAGGGTAAAAGCAACAGAAAACACAAACACTACAATATTTATGGCACTGCTCTCACTCATGCACATATCTGTTGAAGTCATTGTTAAGTGAGACTCAGTTGATCAATTGAATGTCGCAAAACTAGCCATGTGCTTTTACTTGTAACTGTAGGTGCGCAGTGTCAAAAATATTGTACGTGTGGTGTAGTGTTTTTGTTGCCTCAGCACTCCTCCTTCAACTCTGATGATTCTGTTTCATATACTATTAAAATACTTAAGAAAATCCTTTTTCCTTAAATCATTACTATAACGAAATTTTGCATTTGTTATAAAGAAAAATAAATCGCTATTTATCATGGATGAAGATAGGATTGTGTTACATGTGCATGTCTGGTTAGAAGAAAATTTTTGAAGTTATTCATGGGGGAAAAATAATAATAAAATCAAGTGATTTTGCTTCAGCAGCTTTAATATTAAGTGCAATGATTACTGCTGGTTGAAAATCAAGTAATAATTGAATATAAGAGACTATTTATGATGTTTTTTTACACTAAGCTTAAAAAAAAAAAAAAAAACAAGAAAAATTTATTTTTTACGGAGACTTTACTACAAACCAACTGCCATCATAACAACTAAACAAACTACCATTCAAGCATATGCTCCATTATAGTTAAATGAAGTTAGATTAAATTTGTTATTGAATGGAAAGGAAAAATAAAATATACCAAATTAGAAGGGCGGTGGACAGCAACAATAAAAAACACTGATTTTATTACTGTATATTTCAAAGGGGGGTTAGGTAGATGATAGGAAGCATTCATTAATAAAAATTAAAATGTTGATAAAACCCTCAGCAAGCATTTCAATATCTTCAGAGAACTTTTGATTCCCCCTCTGCCCCCCCCCCCTCTTAGTAAATTACATTATTTTTATTGGAAGGATGATAGATCATATTCCTATCGAAAATTATTACAAAACAATGAAAATCATCTGGAATCTTTTGCACATTTCCACTAATCAATGTGTTTCTAGATCTTAGTAGGCGCAGGAGACTTTCAGTGTGATAAATTGCCAGATCCTGCAATGCCTGTAATTTATATCATGAAGTATAACAATTATAAATAACTATTAATTTAAATCAATTGTTAAGTAGTGTACTTTTTGTGATGTGTCGACATTTTTTGTATGATGATAATTTCAAGAAACTGATTGACGGTGATATAACCTACTGAATATTTATAAAAACCGATCAAATAATTCTTTAAGAAAAAAACCTCACAAAAACATTTTCACTAAAAAATTTAAAATAAGTTTATACCTTGCTTAAAAGAAAATAAATTTAAATGTACAATATGTTATATTACTATCATTTAAATTGTAAAATTAATCAGTTATTTTTGGAGTCAGTACAAGCTGTCACTCAGTGGGCAGCGTTCCATCATAAAGAAGGAATTACTGCACTTTTTTTACTGTTTTAGGTGACACAAGGAGCATTTACAAAAATTCCCAAATATTTTACTGTATATAGTGAGGCAGAAATTGTTTTTGTAGGAGAGAGTTTAGCGAATCAGATTAGATGGTATTTTAATCTGTGACTTGGCCTCATTGGAGATCATGGCATACCACTGTGATTACAGCGTCTGCTGGCAGACTGCATGATACGTTAAAAGCATCATAGTTAATCTAATGTATTATTATCATTCCTTATTATTATCATTTTTCGTTTTTATTTCCTTTGGCACTGACTCCAAAAATAACTGATTAAATTCAATAACAGAAATGTAAAATACTACACATTTAAATTTATTTTCTTTTAAGCAAGGTGTAAACTTTTTGTAAAAAACTTTTAGTTTGTTTTTGAAGACAGTTTATATTTTTATTTTTTGTAAAAAAAAATATTATTAAATTTTCAGTGGTGTTATAGTTTATTTTGTATTTTAAATATGGGAAGGCCTTGTAAAAATGCTGCTCGAATGAGACAGTGCTATTTAGATGAAACTAGTGATGAAGGGAATGATCGTCTGAGAAGAAATAGGGAAGGAAAATACAACCAATATTTCAGAAGAGACTTTCACAAATGAGGTCTTCCAACATAATGATAGGTCAGAAAAAACCAAAAGAGAGCAATGAGCTTTTACATATACTAATTGAAAATAAGGAATAATCCCTTGAATCTTTATATATGGTTAGATTTACAATAATTAATATTATTTTAAGATAATTATATTTTGGAAGTTTCAGTCAATGAAATATATTAAACTTGTTTCCTTTATGATGATTAATAATGATATTATGTTATATTCAGGTTGGCTGGAATGTGTGGCTCAAGGCAGCCACATGTCGTCAGCTAACAACAATTCTTGGAGATCTCATTGAAGGTTCTGAATACAAGTTCAGAGTTAAGGCAGAAAATCCGTATGGAGTGAGTGAGCCTAGCCCTGAATCTGAAGTTGTGTTTATACCAGATCCTAAAAGAGGGTAATTAATTTATTTTTGTGATAATGAATTTCAAAACAATTCTTCCCATGTATGGAAATCAAAAGGGCTCCCACTGTAAAACAACTGTTGACGTTATTATAATTGTGGGAATTTACAAGGACTTCCACTTTGATGGTCCATTTGTCTGCTGCTATTCATTCTGATAACAGTAAATTAGTGTGAGATATATATATGTAAACTAACCTAAGCTAGTATAACGTATGTCACATAGAGGCCAAACCAGATACCAATGGTCCATCAGAATGAATGGCCACATGGGAACAGTTTACACTTGTAACCTAGGCCATCCAGCTGCAGTCCATGCCATTTCCAACAACTAACAACCTCAGCAGCCTGCTTTTTGTCTGTGGTTTCCTTTTAAGCTGTTCATTATTTTCATTCCTTAAAAGCATTTTCATTATTCTGCATAATGATATTATGGATAAAGATTGGTACTAAAGCTGATATGATAGTTCATTGTTCTATGGTTTCCTTCTAAATTATTGGCAATAAAATTGAAAATTGCTTGATCTATTGATAAATCCTTTCTAAAACTGAACTGTGAGTTAACGAGAATGTTTTATCAATGAGATGACAGAAAATAGTTCCATTTATTCATTTCACAGCAAAATACTTTGGAAGAAGCTCTTTAATTATTATTATTATTATTATTATTTGTAATTATTCACAAATGATCTACATCTTTAATATATAGTGTAATACTGCAGACATCAACTTGTCTAAAAATAATCCCTGACATACTGTTGTGTTAACAAAACTAAAGGCAAGAGCATTGTGAAAAAAAAGCAAAGAAGAGAAGGACAAATATCCAAACTGATGGCCCCAATATCAGCTGTTCCCATATAGTTTACTTTTACTGATGCTCATAACATTAAGGGATTACCAAATATAATGCATGTTCATGATCATCTTGATATATTTTTGTGGTATTGGTCCA
This sequence comes from Vandiemenella viatica, assembly GCA_031002005.1. Lineage (NCBI taxonomy): Eukaryota > Metazoa > Arthropoda > Insecta > Orthoptera > Morabidae > Vandiemenella > Vandiemenella viatica. Next base: position 223,630,831 of record JARYHS010011408.1, on the reverse strand, counting down.
CCTACCTTTATCTTTTGTAAGTGGTGTATTTACTTTACCTAACTCTGATCCAAATATTAATGCTTACAATGTGAATAGACTAAATGCAGAGAACAAACAACTCAGGACAACTAATCATTTATCAGTTATTTACCAGTCAAGTTAATGCATTGTCAAAATTACCATTATTTTTCATGCACAAACATCAAAATCATGCTGAAAATACTGGCAAAATTCTCATAAGCCTATAAATACAATTTACCAGAAATATCTAGAAATTAGTTTTTTGTTTCTTAACATTTGCTACTGCGTATGGAAATGTCCATAGTACAATAATTCTTTTATAGCCATTTGCTATAATTCATGTCATTTTTCACAGGATTATGCAACCCCCAGCAAAAAGTGTAACATTAGAGAGAGAAGTTCCAATGTTGCCACCAGGACGAGGGGGTAGCCAACATGATCTCCCAGTAACACCCAGAGAGCCCACCTCAAAACGCTCAACTAGCCTAACAAGAGCAGATGACAGAGGCAAACAAGCACTGGTCATTGATATCACAGGACAACAAGGTCGTGTCAAGACCATGTCTCCTGCTGGGAAACCAGATGTTCCTGAGATATCTGTACAGTTGACTGAAAGGTGTGTATATTAAACGAATACAGTAATATTTGGAAATAGATGCTTCTTGTGGTTTAGTTTTTCAGTTTGTGTACCGTTTCATTAAAACACCATCAGTTTGATCAATCATGTTAAAACACTGGGCCTAATTTTGCCTTTTTAAGAGGTGTTAAAGTAATCACCCAGATAAATGTTAGGGCTTCCTCTGGTTTTCACATTAAAAATTGCCTATTCACAAACAATAACACTTGACGCACTGATCATGACTCATTTGGCTGACAACACAGAGCAAGCTCCTGTGACAAGTTAGTTAGTGCAAATATGTTAATATGCAGAAAGTTTACTAGAAGTGAATAGGCAGTTCACATATTTAATGTGTTTGTGTGATATTGGAATTAACATAGAACATTTTGCAGTATAAGAGAGTCAAAGAAATTTTTTTTAATCAAGATTAATTGTTTGTTGAGTTTCAGTTTTTTCATGAAGCATTGTCGAGTGTGGAAGCGCACAGTGTAGAAATGGTGGATTAAGTGTTGAAAATAGTTTGAAACTAGCTAGTGGGAGGGGGGGGGGGAGGCTGAAGTAAGCCGCTGGCATGGTACCAGAGTATAATGACTGTCAGTGTCACCTCCAGTTGTTAATTGTATAGGGGTGATGGAAATACAATGTAATGTATTTCTTAAGTAATTCAGACAAGAGTTTAGGGGAGAACTGAGGCGTATTGTAATTAGTTAATCAGAGAGGTGTGTGTTACATTATTGGAATGATGAGTGCGTGGCAAGAATCTGTAATTGTAGGAGAAGAAGTTACGAACTGCCTTATACATGGTCAATTAATTAAATTAACTGTTGATGGTGATCAGGTAATATGAATGTGGCTAGCAAATAAATCAAGGGTGTACTGCAAAGCAGTCCATGTAGTGATTTTTTATCATAGATGTACCTGCAATCCAAACAATCAACCAAACTATACCAAATATCAAAAGCCCATAAACCTAGGGCTTTTATCATGGAAAATTGCATACTGCATCTAATATGATGAAAATAATTACTGTAAACCAGATTTTAGCTTCCAAAGTTATTTTCAGTATTTTTATTGTCAGTCTATACAGAGATAGAGATTCTAGCTATTTTAGGGAATTGTTGAAGGTGAGTGAACACGGGAATCTATACTAACATTATCAGTTTCTCATCTGGTAAAGGAGCTTGGTGGAGAATCATTGAAGGTGGATCATAAGGGAACTGACGGTGTTAAAGCCATATGTAAATGATAAGGTCTTGATGGTTATTGCTAGAACTGGATGGTGACAATTTGTTGTCTTTGGGAGGGGGAGGGGGGTAGAAGTATCTACTTGTCTAGAAGTTAAACAAGGGGTCCTACAAGGAAGTGTATTAGGACCACTTCTATTCCTGACATTTATAAATGATCCAGGGCACAATGTTTAGCAATTTAAGATTGTTTGCTGATGATGCAATTATTTATAGGGATTTAATGATATTTGCTGTTTGTTTAGAAATTCACCAATCAGCTAAAATTAAGTTGCAGTAAGTGCAAGGTAATGCACATGGAGTTAGAAGAAACCATTTGATTGTGAAAATGGTGTCATTTGTTCTTGGAAATGGTTAATCCTTTAAGAGTCTAATCATAACAGAAAAGAAAATGGCATGTACAACTATTGTAAATCCTACTCTGGAGTATTGTTGTAATATATGGGATCTGTCTAGTGAAGTGTAGATATTTAGACTGTGCAGAGAAGAGCCATGAGGTCTGTGACTGTTTTCCACAGTTCATACAAAAGTGTTACTAAATTGATGATGAGGTTGGGCTAGGAATGTCTGATAAGCAGATCACATGATTTATGCATAAATTTATGGTGTTGCGTTGCAAACAAGTTCTGTCAAATGCAGAGAAATATCTCTCCAACTAATGTATTTTTTCCCCCCAATAGCAGAGATCAGGGAAATAATGTGTTATACTGATGCCTACTGAAATCTTTTATACCTCATACATAAGTGATTTAATGTCCAGTGTACATATTAGTTTGTGGGAAAGCATACAGTTTCCAAGAATTGCCAAATTTAAATGTTAATGACAATGAAGGTAAGGGAGTCAGAGACTAGAACAAATTGCTGAGGGAAATACTTTAACAATTAACATCTAGCACTGAAAGCAATTTAAAATAAAAAATAATAAAATGAAAAGGTTGGTAAGAAATGAAATTGCCCTGAAAGAATTTAAAATATTGTGAAATGCAAAAGTTAGTAAAAAGTTGTTAACATAGCATAAGCTCCATTACAATTCAATTAAAATAAATCCAATGTTTTAAATTAATGACTTGTTTTTCCATCCATCAGATTTATTGAAGAGTTTCACATGAAGTTTATAGTTGTTTTTATGGAATTTAAATGTGTTTTGTATAGACTAGGGTTACCAGATATCCCTGTTTGCCAGAGACAGTTCCCGTATTTAGCTCTCTGTCCCCGCAATGTCCCTGGATTTTTACTGCTGTCCTCAGAATTTTTTTTAATCAAGCAAGAGTTCTTTAAAAGCCCTGATTTGCCAATGCATTCATTTAAAGCAAGAGATATGAAGCGCACGTCTTTCCTTGTACGTGCCGAGTAATAAAAGAAAATTACAAGGATACTGCATGTTGGATACAACAGCTTTAGAAAATCAAGGCTCCTTGCTGTGTGCAACATGGCTGTCTGTGATCCTCATTTAAAATACAAAATATAAACAATATGTGGCTTTTAAGTTAACCTAACCTTCAACTTATAAAAGTGCAACGTGTAATTAGGACAAATGCCGAAAGTATCCCCGGATTTTTGTGAAAAAGTTGTGAAGCGTCTCCAGATTTGGAGAAAAAATTCTGGTAACCCTAGTATAGACTCAATCTTAAACAACTCAGTAGGATTGTTAATTTCATAGTAAAATAAAGGCATTACAAAATACAGCTGAAACACATTTATTTGAAGAGAACTCTTTCCATCAGAAAGAGTAGCATTGACTTTTGAGTTGCAAGGACTTAAAGAATTTGTTTAACCAATTCTTGGAACAACAGGCTATTGAAGTTTTTAAAAAAATGAAGATTAATGGTGTGTTGTTCACTAATAGATACAACTACAATCACTCATATCTCAGCAAAAACTGGATACAAAACACTCATTTCCATAACATTTGTTGTATCTAATTTTCACAGAAGGATTTAAACTATCTGTTCAATGTTTCAAATAGTGTGTTCATATTTGATGTTGCATTATTTTACAAAAGCCAAAGTATATATTTGAAATTAGGATGTGTAGTATATATTTCAAAGAAAAACACAGTACTAAGAACTTCTCTTATTCTTAATATTTATAAATAAAATTAAATTACTTATAAAACATTCTTTTTATTCTGAAGGGACTGATATTTGCAACAAGAAATTGTGAAAGATTGTTATATATATATATATATATATATATATTAGAATCCAGTATGAATCATGTAAAAAATGTGATGTGGAGTTAAAAATAAAATTTAAGAGACTTTGATGGCATAATGGAGTAGAAAGCTAGGCATGGTCTTTGTTTTTAAATGTGTCAGTTTTTTATTACATTGTATTAGTAATAAGTAACTATTAGTAGAAAATCATGGGCCATGTCTTTATTTCTGCTCCATGTTTAATTTATTAGTATTTCATTGAAGTCTAAAAATTTCTCTGGTGACAAATAACTCTACACATCTTACAGATTGCATGTTGATGACTGAACAGGTCCGAAATTAAGAAGTCTTCTCCTTCTGCCCTTGATAAGGACAAGCAGAGCTATGAGCTGCCCAAAGCTTCCAAAAGCAACACAGTCGGCAATGAATTCAAGAAAACTGAAACATACAAAGCAGCTGTTGAAGAAATCCCTACAAATGTTCCAGAGAAGCCTATTAGGACTATTCATAAAACATCAGACATGGACAATGTTCTCAGCAATACACAGCCATTGCCAAAGGGCAAAGAGAATAAGAGCTACTTAAAGAAAACAGCAGATGAAGAGCAACCTCTTCCTGTCTTACAGCATGAAAAAGAAAGAGTAGAGAAAAAAGAAGACAACAGTTCAGAGGGGCTCAAGCCTGGGACCAAGGGAACAAGATGATCAGCTCATGCATGGAAGTTCAGAGCTCATGCTGCTTCTGGTGCCACATGAAGAAGGTTTGCAAAATAAGTACATTTTCTTATAAATACTGAATATAAGCTTATACCGGTACTAATTTTTACTTACTAGTATCGGTAGAGTGCTCAGAATTGCTTGGGAGCTGGATATAAAGGTTCCAGGGGCGGATCCAGGGGGAGGGGCTAGGGGGCTCAAGCCCCCCCCCCAAATATATCTAGGTCCACCCCTGACATTGTAGTTTTGAGACCTTTTCTTTTTTTTAGCTCTACGGATTTGAGTAATTAGCCGAGGAGGCTATAAATAATACCTTTTTCCCGACTCAAGCCCACCCCAAAACCAAAATCCACTGAACACAAGCCCTCTGAACCAAAATTCACTCAAGCCAAGCCCCCCCCCCCAAACCAAAGTCCGCTCAAGCCCCCCCCTCCCCCAAAACAAAATCCTGGATCCGCCCCTGAAAGGTTCTGATGAGTCATCCCATTTGAATGGATTGTCGAAAACATGTTTCATCACCATACTGTTTTCATAATATGTGCAAAAGACTTAATAGGTTCCTATGTAAATTTTTCTTGGGAGGGTGATGCTGAAGAGCAGTTGGTGTTTTTAAAAACCAAATGTAGACAGTATTTTCCCTCTCTCTCTCTCTCTCTTTTTTTTTTTTTTTTTAAAAAAAAAAAAAAAATAATACTTTACCAAGTTCCATTAAAATCAGCTGAAAACTGGCTTTATATAAAGAACATATGCCAAAAAGGGGGGGGGGGATGGGGAAGGAAAATTGTGTTTTTGTAAACCAAATTGAGACAGTGCTTCTCTCTTTGTTTTAAAGTACATGTGTTCAAAGTTCCAGCAAGATCAGTCAAAACTGTGGATTTCTGTATCATCACACAAATTTCAGGTTGGAATTTCTAGGCCACTAATTGTCCAACTGGAGCCAGTGTGCTTTCAGAATATCACTTAGACCGATTTCCCTTTTGTTTTTGAGATATTTGCAAAAAACTGTACCACTGTACTTGTAAATTTTTCTGAAAAGGGGCAATGGGTGAGAAGCGATGGTTTTCTTGTTATTGTTTTTTTTTGTGGGTTGGGGGCGTTGGAGGGGGCAAAAACCTTCGCTGGTGTACACACAACAACTTGTCATAATCAGATGAATGTTGTAGGGATACGGAAAAGATGAACAAACAAAAATCTCATAGAAAAAACTACTTTGTTTTTCCCTGACGTTTTATAGTCTTCCAGGCAAATTTTACAATTTTTCCTTTAAAAACCTATTTTTAACTATTATGAACAATTTTTTAAAGATTAGCCAAATCGATCCAGCCATTCTCAAGTGATGTGCTTACCAACGAATAGTATTTGATTTTTATTTAAATAGACATGTAAGACTTGTTTGTTGAATGATTACAAATACAGTTATCAATTACAGATTTATTTTCAATGATAAGTATAAAATATTTATTTGAATCATGTGATGATTGTTTTATGTGAGAGTATAATCAAAATAAATGGTAGTTTTTGAATACAGATTCTTAATCTATTTGACAACTCAATGCTATCCAATAAACTTTAGTACACTATTTTTGGTATCTTCCTTTTACTGATTATAATGTAAAGCAAAAATGATAATATCAAAAATGTGTTTGTAACAGCAAAATGTAATTCACTTTCTTTTAAAGAAAAACATGAATATATATATATATTACAATTATCCCATCAACTTTTTGTTTTATAAACCTGTTTATATGTTCAAGGAACAATATGAATGATATTAAGATACAGCACAGATTACTTATTTCATTAACTAATTAATTTCAATTGCTAATATCTGTAACATATCCGAGAATGGTATTTAGCATTAGTCCTGAATTTTAATACTACTTGTCCCTTAATTTTAACATTCTGTAAACTAGGGCTACTTGGGACAACAGGGTAACTTTGGGACACGTGCATTTTTCGTGTTTTAAATTCCCCACAGCCACCAGTTGTTAAGTATTATATGTTTGTTATCATCATTTGAAGTGTTATTGTTTGCTTCAATTTATCAGCAGTTTTTTTGGAACTATGTTGACCAAATTTATGCAAGGCAGCTGTTTGTAATTTAGTAGCGATTTTTAAAGTGTTCTGTTGTGCTGCAAACCTTCATATTTCAAAGAAAAACTAGAAGTAGAGATGAAAAACAAGTAAATACAAGTAGAAATACATGCTTTAGCTTATGTTTTAGAAATTAATCAAGCAATATCATCTATTATATCTGTAAAGTTTGGTAAAGTTTTATAATATCCAGACTTCTGTAGGGTAGTTTTGGGAATGTTTCAAAGCAATTGATCTGAAATTTACCAATAATGATGTTTATAAGGAAGATGGAAAATACCTTCTTCAGTAATAGACAAAGGCTTGTTTGATTGCAATGTTATGTTACAGCTGCTCCCAATTTTAGATTTGACGAAAATAACAGATTAATCAAGAATTAAGTTGAGAACAGCTCTAAATCTGATTTGAACTGAATGTTACCAAATCTGACTAGTCCAAATGGTCATGGAATCAAACAACTGATCTTCTAAAAATGGAAAAAAAAGAATTATTGAAAGAATTCTTTAATCTTAAGTCATCCAGTTTTTTTCAAAATGGATAAGAGAAAGAGCATGTCAAAATAGTACTACCGAAGCTTTTGCTGTGCAAGTGCAGAAAGAAACACAATCAACATTAGCTAAAAATACATGTAATATGTGGCCAAATAAAATGTTTCTCCTCTAATTTGGCACCAACGATTTTTCACATTGATTTTAATCAAAAACAGAAAAGACTTTTTCCAAAGTTTCCCCACTTCTTGTGGTAAATTTGCTACACAATTGGAGGATAGTTTCTGCACGAAAAGTAGTCATAGTTGTACCATTATTTGAATGAGGAAGGAAAGATCTAACCAAATTAGTCACCTTATTTTGTTAAATTGGCACAGTTTTCTCTGAATTTTCTAAGAAGTGTAAAAAGTGTACCAAAGTAATCCCATTATCAAATCTGTTATACAGTAATTATTACAGCCTACTCTATCAACTCTCATATAAACTTCTTCCACCTCCTGTAACTGATGTTTAAAATGCTAATCCCATACAATAACATTATATTAAAACAATTTTTAATGTCCAAATTTACTTACTTTCATAATACATTCAATCATTACCGATTACTCATAATTGATGAAATACAGTGAAACTTTAGCTTACGACCTCCCAGTGAGTCATGACTATGTTATTTCAGTATCAAATTATATGCTAAGATATCTACACACAATATTCATTCCTGTGCATAAACATCAAAAAATTTATTATTAAATCTCTTTTCCCAATAAGCTTACTATTTTTGGCATTTATCTTGATTTCATCTGGACTTTTCCAGATTCTTCTGTAACTGCATACAATCCTCCCACTGTAATGTCCTGTAAAACATTATGTCATCTGCAAAGAACCCAACATTAGACTGTAAAAAAAATTACTGAACAACTCATTAAAATAATTAGAGTTTTCCTAACTATGTACTGTGCCACTCCTGCTATTACTATATTCCCTCCCCCCACATCCCCACTCAATATCACATCTCCTATCCTATTTATTCTAGATCTTAACAATTCCTGCAAAAAATTATGAATTGTTCTCCTTCTCCCTACCCAATTGTTTTAACACTATTCATCAATTAAGTTCTCATTATCACTCTTATTTGCCTTCATTCCTTTATGAAACAGAATTACTATTGTAAATTTCCACTCCTGTACTTTACGGTGTGTATCTTGACAAGAATAATGCTTATAGTTCTGAAATGACCTCATCTCCTTCACTCTTTCACAATTCTGTGGTAATATTATCAATACCAGACTCATGATATTCTTAGAGCAAACATTTCTCCCCCTTATTCTGATTTGCTCATTGAACTGTTCCCAAATGTTTTTTGAAATGACTTTTCAATTCATTGACTTGTGCCTTGTTTAATTACTTATACCTAAATCTATCCTCCTTCTATGGCATCAGTTATCTCGGATCTATCATATATACCACAACTCATCACTTACCTACTTCCTCTTTCTGCAGTGATCTCATGTAGTTATCATTAGGATTTATTTGGAAGACATCAAACATCATTTGGACACCTTATGTTATAAAAGGTTACCTTCATTACTGAGGTCTTTGTAAACTTCTCCTCTATTATATTGTCATATTTGCTTGCCAGTCTACCCATTATATTTAGTTATGACCATCTTACTCTGTCGCTTCACCCCCAAATGTATATTTAATTTCTTTCTGAAGTGTCTTTTTGCTCATTCATCCTCTCAGTATGACAAGAAGCCTAAATCCTTATCTTTTCTTTTGTATTCCACCAGAATTCTTCCTGCATAAGGGCATAAGGGCCCCTGAGAAGTAGCATATAGTAGCATATCTAGGTTCAGAAAGCACTCAGAGCTAAAAAAGCTGAAAAAAAACCAGGGTCAACCATTTGCCCTGATGTCCAGCAAGCCCATTGAGCGGCAATTGGGGCACCCTCAGCTATTCTCAAGGGCCCCGGTGTACTGATCCACCTAGCCCTGTGGTAGCTAAGCCCCTGCAGAAAACTAGTTACTATTAATGCTTTTCCTCCAACACCACCTCTTCCTGTGCTGGAAACTTCATTTTTAAGCAATCCTTTGAGTTATAACATTGATCTGTATGTACATATGTAATATATACAATCACAGCTTGAAGGTGGATCCTGTTCCTCAGGCAAGAAGGAGACACCATCACGGCAGGCAAGTCAGGAACAGCGAGATGCAGCAGTGGAGGCATTATCATCTGAGGCAGTGGCGCCACCTATGTCATTGTCTGCCCCCGAGTTGGGGGGAGATGACCCCGGGGAGGCCTACGATCCTGGTGGGCCACTACGTAATGCCATCAGTTCCACAGAACTGTTGCATGACAGAACCAATGCGAGGTTCTTCCAGGAAGCTGAGCAACGTAGGATGAAACAGGACATGGAGCGGCAGCTGACTAAGCCTGAGAGCAAGAAAGAGCCACTTAAAGAAGCTGATCTTGACAGGTGGGTACTACTTTCTAGTACTTTGCTTCAGGTGTTAAGCATTTTCTGAATAATCACTAAATTATAATTGGGCCTAGGAATGATTGAAGACAGGATTCAAAGCACTTGACAAATACCAATGCATTCAACATTAATAATGTGCTACGAAGTCATTGCACTGAGTGGTTTCCAGAGAGAAACCATAAACAGATTATTGCAGCAGTTGATCTAATGTGTTCAGATCATAAATATAAGTTTTAAAATGTAAGATACAGGATAGTAAACAAATTGAAACATTTGTTGACGTACAAATGGTAGCAAGGACAAAATGTTAGTATCTAAAATTTTAATATTGAAAGGAAAAATAAAATCACCCATCACTCACCAAAGCTGAAGAGAAGATGGCAGTAGAGACAAAAAATACTCCCAAAATACTAAAAGCACAATATTTTAGGTTATGACCTTCTTTATATAAGTAGAAACACGTGATTGAGTTCATGCAGTTATCTGTGCTCAATGCAGCCACATGATTAAAAGTTTTATTAATTTCGTTAATATGGTTGAGATTCATGTTTGGAATAACTTTGTATTCCATATTTATTACTGAATCATTCATATTCATATTATTTTTATGAGCATCAATGTTTTTTCTTAACCAACTACAATAATTTATAAACTGTCAATATAAATACATGTTTCTGACTAATAACGTACATGATACAGAACTGTTTTATAAGATAGGCCTACACCCTATTATTGACATATAGGATTGTCTAACTCAAGCTACAATAGGAAATAAACAGACTGAATATATAATATCTGTATTGGAGACTGTAATCATATAGTAAATCCAAGAAAACGCCAGAAACTGATTGGCTATTGGCATTTAAAAATAAAGGAGATGTAGTAAAGAAGAGAACCATAAGATAAAAAGCTTCTAGTCAAACACAGAGCACCAACCTCACTATTCATCGTATTTTATCCGCAAAATTTTTCCCATGCCATCTAGTATGTACAGTAATTATAACAACTGCATTTCTAGAAAATACTGGCAATTATATTTCAGATATCTTGATAGAAATTCTTGTGTGGAGTATTGTGAAGTAAATGTCAGACAAAATGGATAGTTTTGAAATAGACGTGAAATAATAATTTGCGACAGCGAAATTATGTTGTAGTTATTGAACTCCTAAACATTATGTAATAATATGGCTTGGTCAAAGTACGGGCTATATGATGAAGAAATAAGTTGAATTATAAGTAAAAATAGGCATTGGTACAGGAAGACACGTGTCCTTATAGTGCAATGCAGACTTCGCTGGTTTTCCGTCAGATGATGTAAGAACACGACGGTCTATGATGATGGTTTAACAATCTGTAAGAACTACTTGTTTTTATACCATTCTAGGGCAATCCCTTTAAGACTCAAAAAGCACTGTTCACTGTGTTTCAAGGCCTGAAGAGGAACTGGAAGACTCGCTGGAGGAGAGCGACGAGTCGGCAGACGAACGGGACTTCGAAGGCGAAGAACAACGGGCTTGGCGCAGCCGCCTACAGCGGGGGCTGGCGGACTTCGACGAAGACACCTACCAACCTCCGAGGGTACTATCGCTTGCCATCCAGCAGCCTCCAGTAATGTCGCAGAATGAAACGGAGGCAAAGATCAACGGCGGTAAGCTTATAGCCTACAAAACCAATCTTTAAAAATGACTTTTGCTCCAGTTAAATGTTGATATACCGTACTACAGAAAAGCAACAGCGATGAGATATGGTGTTCCATACTATGATAGTAGATATGGTATTTGACTAATTTTGGGAAAGTAACCAGTATTGTAGCTAAGTATCTGCTATGACCAAAAAAAACCTTGAAAAAATAAATGGGAAAATGCTTATTTTGTTTCCATTGCAAGTATTATTTGTTTTACGGATTCGTATCCAGAACTAAGTAATAGATTAACTTGAAACCTCAAATATGTGACGCATAGATCGTCGACGAGCGCTATACACAAGGAGCAAAGTGGGTGCCCACTGAGACGTGACGTCAGGCGCTCTGATTAGTAGTTCTGCGTTTTTATTTTATTAAAAACAAAATACTTTAACTCTTACTAACAAAATTTGGTATTCTTATAACTTACTCTGTTATTCTCGATTACAGTTTTATAGAATTCTTTTTACTGTCAAGTACACTATTATGAAGTTCCAAATGTTAGTTTTAAGAAGAAATGTTGGACAAACTGATCTCGAATAAATACTATATTGGAGCTTCATTACATTCAATTTTATATTGAAAATTGCTCTTTGATCAGTTTTCATTTTCAAAATTGTAAGGTTGTTAATTTAATTCAATGGTCAGTCATAAGTAAATTATTCTAAAACGGAACAAATAACAATTTTGCTTAAAAATTGTTGGTTGAATTTCAGGTGGTAAACTGATGATTCCCAATCATTGTAATTAGGTATCATTTTTCAGTAATTAATTAGTTCATCGTCTGAATAATAAAAAAAGTCATAAAGAAGGTTCCGAGCTCGATGATTCCAGCTATTAAATATGTAAATGCTTGTAAATGTAAGTTAGAATGCCAATCCTGATCTTTTAAAAAGTCGAGTTTTTTGTAATTCTAAAACACATAGGTGTACGGAGGTGTTATTACAGTTCCACAATTTATTTCCATTTATCATACAGTACACATGGACATCGTAAAATGTCATAAATTGTAGTTGATTGGTAAATTTATTTCAGGAAATACATTTTTTAATAGTCATATAACAGTTTTTAACAGTGATATAACAGTTAATGTTTTTATTTCATTCAGAGAAAACATGTGTGCTTTAATAAAAGTTCTAATCTTGTTTGCTGCGTTTGTTTTCAAAAAAATCAAGTTGATGAAACACTCTTTAGATGGCAACCATATTCTACACAAAAATTTGTGTTTTGCTTAATTTAATTTAAATTGCGAAGCAGCACACAAGTTCCAGTAGCAATGTCCCTACACCCCCACCCTCCCATGTTATGATTTTTAACCACCTACCCTCGCTTGCCCTTTACGAATTGCAGCTTTAAGCTCCTTCAGTGTTTTAGGTAAACTGTCCATTATTTCCATTGGTAATTTATTCCAGTCCCTGAAATCCTTATATACAATACAAAATTTACCCACTCCCTTTCGCCAGATAATGATTATGGTCATCTCTTCTCTTTCATGTACAACTCATAATCCTTCTACTAATATCCACCCATGCATTACCGCGATTATATACTAAACACACACCAACATCGTTATTTGTAAAGTGTGGCACAGCGTGGTTTTTGGTGATCTCTCCGAATGTTTTCGTCCACTATTTATTTCTTGTACCCTCCTTTGCCTTTGTTTTTTGGCACCTAGTCCAGTAATCTATTTCGAAATATTCCGATAGGTTTCTGCGCTTCCCTATACTTGTAAACAATTCTTAGTTCAATTCATTTCTCCACAGCTGTCCCAGTACAACAGCTGCAACCATCTCAACAGCAGGCTGAGCAGGTTGCACAAGAGGAGCAGAAGCCGAAGAATGAGGTGCAGCAGCAACTACCATCAGGCGCTGAAGAGGAGGTAGATGAGGAGGCTAAGCTGAGAGCTGCAGCGGCGGAGGCGGCCCGCAGGCGTCGGATGCAATCCCGCCAGGCTTCCATAGAGGAGGAGGAAGCCTTGAGGCGTGCCGTGTCCAGTCACTATGGGGAGCTCATCAGCGACCTCGCTACACGAAGGATACACCGTCCTCGAACACAGCTGTTGCTCGACGCTGAAGAGCTTAAAGCAGCCGCAGAGGAGGAGGAGAGGCAGATGCTGTCACCTGCGCCTGAGGAGGAGAAGGAACAACCTCAGAAACAACCCAAAGAACCGTCACCAGAGATGATCGAGGAGAAGTCGGTAGAAATCCCCGTGGAGCAATCTCAGGTGAAGAGCATCTTGAAGACGGAGTCTAAGTTCAGCGAGGAGGTTCCCAGCCCAGCTGTCGAGCTGAGGAATCGGTGGGGTGCCGCAGGAAGTCTCAGGCCGCCAGTGATGTCGTCTTTGAGCACGGAAGATGAAGAGGATTTAGACGGGCGGCCGCGTTCTCGCTCGCGGGAAGACACGCCAGTTGTGCGTGAACGCTTCACCGGAGCCACGCTGGGTAGACCGTCGCCTCTGCTGCTGCATCAGATGGGACGCAGTCGGTCGTCGGAGGACAGTTACAGCTATGACGAAGAAGATGAGCCGGCAACAGTTCCGACGCGTTACCGCCATCTCGAGGAAGACGACGAGCGCGCACCCTTCCACCGAGACGACTGCGCACCTCTTCGTATACCCGCGAGGGCTTCTTCTGCTCGATCATCGTCGCGTGAGGTATCAGAGGAGGTGGATCCAGAGCGCGTATATCGGGAACGTCTGGAGCAGCTGAAAAGGGAACAACGCGAGTGGGAGGCTCGGAAGAGGCGCGAGGAGCAACTTTGGGAGCTGCGGCGACGGCAACTATGGGGGCAGCCTGCCGCCCCCGCTGGTCCACCTCCGGAGGTGGTGCAGCGGCGCGTGCGTTCCTGGTTCGAGTACATGAGCGATGTGGCCCTTCTGGCGGTGGCGAGCTGGCTGTACCTGCGAGGTGACGAACTTCTCGCAGTGCCAGTGCTGTTACTGGCTGTTTACCGACAGCTGAGTGCAGTGGTGCGACGCCGCCTTACTCGGATAGCTTCGATGATACCCTTCAGGCGCCGAAGGCAACAATGACAACCACCCTCTCCGCTCCCCTTTCAGCATGGTGTCTGCAGGATAACACACCTACATTCAACAATTCGTCTACCATACTTTTCCCAGTTCTAAATTCGCAGTTGAGTATATTCTTCACAGACACGAACGTCGCAAAACTTAAGGCTAACCCCTCTGTCAGTCTAAAATAACCACGATTGGTTTGATAACAGTAAATCTAATGAATTCATGATTATTCCTTGAAACCAAACATGCGAAACGGCCCACCAGGCCAGTTAAGACTACTCTCACATAAATACTGGGAAACCCTTAGGCGGTAAAGCGGCTGGACAGTGATGTTAACCACACATCCTACGACCTACTCCTGAAGAGCTCCAAATCTACCAATTTCATCCTATAGGCTACAGTGTTGATACGTTTCAGTTCTTACCATTATTTATTGATTTCGTTAATGAGCAAATGTTTTTGTCCTGTATCTTTATTTATTAAAAGATTCATTTTCTGACTGAATCTAACAAACCTCTAGTTTAAACTGAGTGACGCTAAAAATAAGTTGCGTACCCCTGGTTCATAAAGAAGAAGCAATATTGTCGCAAAAGTGGTTATTCAAGACACAGTTACCTTGTGTTTCTATACAGATTCCTATCCCATTTTTAAGTTATTTTTACGTATGAATACACACTAATCTTTTTATACAAAAACATTCTTTTAAATCATACCCATTTTTTCCTTTTAAATATATTGCTGTCTTATCTACATTGTCCGGTAACGCAAATACCCACAGTCACCAAAAAGCATGAAAGATAGCAAGCAGCTCTTTTCCTACAGCATTGATACCTTATTATTTTTGTTTTATTTTTAACGTTTTAGTTTCGTATCACAATTTTCAGTGGCCGAAAACCATATCATTTAGTCTACAATGGTAAAAAGGGAAAACATTACGCGTTTTATGAAAAATGAGGGATCACGGAAGTGTGTTGCCTATCGTCGTTCGTAGCGAACGAATGTTTCGAGTAGGTGCCCCTCCATGTTTAAATACATCTAGTGACCCCCAACGAGAATTAACTTCAGCAATGGTGAAACAAGAAACCTCAAGTATGATTATATAGTTCTAAAAAGAACCCAAATTTCAAGCACTTTTTGATTTTCAGATGTTATTTACTACCTTTACCTTTTTACTGTTGCCCTATTACTGATTTAGTTCAGATTAGATGCTAAGGTTTTGTTTCTGACTGAATTAGTTACATGTATGAATTATCACTTGGCCACTTACCACCAAAGAAAGACATTAATAAAGTAATTTAATAATTTAAATGTAGTTTCTTTTATGTAATTAAATATTTTCTAGTAAATTCAGATGGATGCTGTTATGTTAAGGAAAAATTTGGTGAATTATTTGAAACCACAAACGTATTTGTGACGTCGAGACCTTCCAGCCAGCACTAGAAGTGAGTACATTTTCAAAACATCTTTGTATATCGAGATAATAGTTCCAGTATCCATGTCAAGATGTAAAGCGGTGTCTCCTGGTAACAGCGGTCTTAATGGCTGCTCTGCCGTCATCTTTGCGGTCTAATTAAAGAGTCAAACCTGCAGCCAGAGTTCGGAGCTCCTTCTGTCTTGGAGTATCTTTAGACGCGTCCTTGGACACTGATTTCTCTTTTTATTGTTACAGTTCTCATCAAACGTCTTACCAGTTAACAACGATAAAAACTGGCACTAAACACGGTATACCAATAATATACCGGTACACAAATTTAACAATTTATTTTAGAAATACGATAGAATGTGAGTAACACAATTATAATAAATTTAAAAGTGTTTCTGCTTCTTCTTTTCCTTTCCTCAAATAAAAATAAAATCGTCCTGTTCAAACTATCCATCATTTGATGATTTATTCGTATTTTTACGAACACAAAATATTTTTAGCCCAAACACAGTGGATTTATTA
Organism: Vandiemenella viatica; assembly: GCA_031002005.1. Lineage (NCBI taxonomy): Eukaryota > Metazoa > Arthropoda > Insecta > Orthoptera > Morabidae > Vandiemenella > Vandiemenella viatica. The sequence goes on along the minus strand of JARYHS010011408.1, from coordinate 223,614,388 downwards.
CTGTGTCAAACGATACTAGGAAATTCTACTTATTAATTCCGGTATTACTTTAATGTCAGCTAGTCATAAAATATGCAGCGGTGTTTGCACATGAAATACTAATAAAATCTACTGGATAATCCGTCCAATCCTTACGATTTTCGATTACCTAACTGAAAGCTTTTATTAATGAGTGCATTTCTTGTTAACCATGTGTAGTTATTATGGAACTTACGCCCAAGTTGTAATTTTCTTCCAAACCTACTCAAACATTACGTTAACTTTTTTCATCCCATCCCGTGACTCCCTTACCAACAAATCAAAACCTTCCAACTCCTTTAAGTATGAATTCAATTGCCAGTTTAGGTCATGGTTCTGCTTCCTTTTTACGTTCTAATTCTTCGTTCAATATTCATCCATGCCTTGTCGGTAATGTATGCCCTATGTAGTTCACCTCTTCATCACTTTCTTCTTCAACGCCTATCCACCTACGAATGCCAATTCTTACAGATTCGGTTTTACGTTAATTCCTGCAAAGAGATCAAGTTGCCCTCCATTGCACTCTTCCAACCAATATGTGGATCCTATACTGTTCCTCTCTCCTCAAGTAAGGGCATGAACAAGGTTTTGCTGCCTTGTTCCTTCTCCTCCTCGTACATCTACATCGAAAGTTTTCCTACCTTCTCCTGCGGAGCGGGTTTTATTACCAAACCATATTCCAAAATTATTTTGTTTTATGCTATCTACGATACTAACTTCTGCCTGAAAATCAATAACAGCATCATTCACTTGCACACTTGATAGCGACAACTTAAATACATTACCGAGTGGCACCCTTGTTAATATACTGTATACTTGTGCTATTATATAATTCTGTAATGGGGCCTTGCCTGCTTGTCTAGGCACCACACAAAAAGTACTTAACAAACTTTTATGAGGTTTTCACAGTTAGAAAGCATAGATTCTGACTTAAATTCAGAGGTAAGTATAATCATAGCAACCTTTCACAGGAGAAAATCAAACCATCTTCTGAACATAATCATATAAAAACTACTGAACAAATTTGAGGTTTTCACGGTTTTATAAAGCTCATGGTCGCGCCTAAAAATTTTAGATGTATTTTATTATTCCACCTACACTGAGGCAGGGCAGAAAAATATCTGAACGAAACAGCTCCATATAACTATGAATTTACATTAATGAGTTAGATTGATAGCGAATTTTGTAAATTCTCAGAGAAGATAGAAAATATTAAAAATTGTTGAGAGTAGATTCGCAATTGGATAAAACACTATTTTAATTATTCTAGCTAGTATTTTAAATAGTAAACTACTTTTTTATTTCATTTTGTTTTAAAAAAATGTTTTCACTATTGATTCATCACATAATTCATAGTAACTGTTTAAATTAATGAAGTTAATATAAAATTAGACGATGAAGCTACCGAATATTTATCTGGTATATGTGGAGAATTCACTGACAACAGTTAATAAGGAAATAAAAATGATTCAATATGTGCATTTATATCAGTTCTAAATATTGATTACTGACGAAATTTCATACGCACAGACGAATATAGATTGTTTTGTCTTTTACGAATGTGTTTTAACTTAACTTTGAACAATCGGATATTCTGATAATAGAAGAAAGGGGAAAATAGATTAGGCGTTACTGATTTTTTGTTGTACTTATCATACAGGAATAAATCGCAAATGAAATATCCGTATAATTTTTACCATATTTGAATTTCCGGGTTTTTAAACTCGTTTTGGCATAATTTACACCTCGCTCTGTCTCTCTGTTTATCCGTGACAGAGTTTTGGCCTTAAGAACGAATTTAATTTAATTTAATTTAATTGCAATGGAGCACAGGCTCCGGTGGCAATTTCCCTACACACCCATCTTCCCCCTATCCTGCACCTACCTACATTTGCCCTCTACAAATTTTATCTTTAAATTCTTTCAAAGTTTTCGGTAAATTATTCATCATTTCTCTTGGTAACTCATTCCAATCCCTGACACCCTTACCTAAAAAAGAGAATCTTCCTACACCCTTGTGCCTGAAATCGAGTGCCAGCTTGTGGTCATGGTCATCTTTTCCCATCCATGCACTACTTTTCATACCTATTGCAATATCTTTCCATGCCTCATCGCCAGTATATGCCCTGTACACTCCCATGACCCTCCTCATTCTCCTCCTGTATTGCAATTAATCCCATTCCAGCTCCTTTATCATATCCGTCACTGATGGCATTCTGCGATAATTTCCATAAACAAATCTAGCAGCCCTTTTTTGCACCCTCTCCAACTCCTGTATTTGATACGTAAAGAATGAACTGATTTACATGAGATTTCACTAAAGCATTAATTTATGAGTGCTCTTTTTGATTAGGCATTAGCTTCTATGCCTGAGAATCTGAAATTACTACCTTACCTACATTTTGTCTTCACCTTTTGCTTGAAAGACGAGAAGAAAACTTTAAAAAACCCAGGAGATGAACTGCAGTTACTTATGCCAAACTGCTAATATTCGTAATATTCCACGAATAAAATTTCTAGTAATGACAGTTATAACTCGGATGATTGCAGTAATGACTTCCACCAATAGACAAAATATAGATATTATAGTTTATTTAGTGACAGTGTGGATTATTCATCAACCATACTACAAGATAAACACGTAAGCTATCATTGAACGTATATTCCTCTACACAATGATTTTTAAATTTCCTGTTTTGTAGTTTTACGTGAAAGAAGAAACATGTTGTGTCTGAAACAAGGATTTGGACTATGTACGAAAAATTTCGTATGATGGATCTACTAGAATTCAGTTGACCGTTTACTAAAATTCTACAAAGACGTAATTGTATTAGCCGGTGTTTATTGAGGTATTAACCAGTATTTAATTTAATTTATTTAATTGCAACGGAGGGTACGCTCAGGTGACAACTTCCCTACACACACCTATCTTTTCTTCTTTCCTGTAACCACCTACTTTTGCCCTCTACAAATTTAAGCTTTAAATTAGTTCAAGGTTTTTAGTAAATTATTCATCAGTTTTCTTGGAAACTGAATGTTTTAGGTTTCAACTTCGTAGAAGTCGAGGTCATGGCGTTTATGAAGGAACCATCACAACATTCGTCGGGAGTAATTTCAGGAAACAATGAAAAATCGAAGTATTAGTAAACCTGGCTAAGAATAAATTATTTAGACAAAACTCTTTTTCAAATTACTGTTCCATCATTCGTGATTAGTCAGTAAGAGACAGTAGATACACATACAGGGTGTTACAAAAAGGTACGGCCAAACTTTCAGGAAACATTCCTCACACACAAACAAAGAAAATATGTTATGTGGACATGTGTCCGGAAACGCTTACTTTCCATGTTACAGCTCATTTTATTACTTCTCTTCAAATCACATTAAACATGGAATGGAAACACAAAGCAACAGAACGTACCAGCGTGACTTCGAACACTTTGTTACAGGAAATGTTCAAAATGTCCTCCGTTAGCGAGGATACATGCATCCATCCTCCGTCGCATGGAATCCCTGATGCGCTGATGCAGCCCTGGAGAATGGCGTATTGTATCACAGCTGTCCACAATACGAGCACGAAGAGTCTCTACATTTGGTACCGGGGTTGCGTAGACAAGGGCTTTCAAATGCCCCCATAAATGGCGGTGAATCGAGGAAGTACAGTACATACTAACGAAACTAAAAAGAGCTCTAACATGGAAAGTAAGCGTTTCCGGACACATGTCCACATAACATATTTTCTTTGTTTGTGTGTGAGGAATGTTTCCTGAAAGTTTGGCCGTACCTTTTTGTAACACCCTGTATATTGACTGGTATACGGAGGGAAATTGGTCAGTTCCAATTCTATATTACATTTTTTCATAACATGCGAAGTATAGAAATGTGGATATTAACTTAGGAAGAAAGGCTTATCTATGACCAACTGGACTCTTTGATTTAAATCGACGTCGACGGTCAGCTAGTTTAGTAGTTTTTATGAATACTGCTGCTACAGTTTATTAATTTTTTTAAAATAAATTTCTCCTTGCTAGGTTTGTACAAAAATATGAAATCCAAAATACTTTCGTTTTATCCTCAATATGACATACAATCTTTACAAATTTTGAGTATTCTTGAATGTAGTGTTATCTACTATTATTTTTAACTGAAATCAGATAGTTGATATCTTTTCTTGGTATCTATTTATGAACTGCAATAAATATTTGAACATAATGAATACAAATATCAGAATTACGAATGCATGCCAAATGGAGATGTGCGAACACGTTAACTAGGAAATAAAACTAGAAAGAAAAGGGCTGTTGTAATCTTGGGAACTCTCAGAATATAGTCCATAATAAGTAATGGCTATTTATTTCAAATTCAGTTAAAAATAGTTTTTAGTTCATATATATTTTCTCCCGAACTTACTCTCAGGAACTCAAGACTTACAGCCAGTAGTATTGTACGATACCGAACTATTGATTTTAACTGAAAGAAAGCAGAATTGGTCAGTGACATTTGGAAATAGTATTCCAAGACAAATGTTTAGTCCTGTTATAGAGGAGGTGAGTGGAAAAGAAGAAAAAATAGCAAAGAGATTTGTATTAATATATTAGCAACCACTAAGGAGGTATGGTTACATAACACATAATAATAAGGGAGTCGGACTTCATTAAAGATGTAATAGACGGGTGTTACGAAGGGACGAACCACGCGGGAGATCATGATTCAGGTGGCTCAAGAACGATATAAGGAAGATAGGCATTCCAAAGGAAGAGGAGGGCAGTCCATGATGACACGGAATGAGTTAAATTAATGAAATATGACTTATCACAAAATACGTTGGAAATTTGAAAAAAAGAAAAGAATGTACCTCTGTTAACATCTCCTGAGAAGTACACTCAATGGAAAATTTAATAAAATGGTTTTAACTACGGCTTTTTTTGTTGGAGTGAAAAATATAATCAAAGCTTTAAAAACTAAATACTGTAACAGTCATGAAGAACTCCCATGTTGGTTGGAAAAACTTGTTCCATGGAGTAAATTGTGTCGTTAGTAATTAGTGTGACGTTTCATCTAATCAACGTGGCAACAAGACTTAATAGATAAATGTCATACAATAATAAATGTTGGTATAGATAAAGATATCATACACAGTATAGTAGGTGGACAGTGAACAATTTTAAGTAAGTACCACTGAACTCGTTAAAAATAGGATGTTACTGAATTTGGTGCCGCCCTATCGTCTACGCTAAATTCAATTTTATATTTGTGTAAATAGTTACTCTTTTGAATCTCCGAACGACAACTTTGTCTTTTTTTTCATACAGTTCAAGAACAAGAGTTGAAAAAATTCATTAATATTATGTGGAATAATTTAATATTTCTGAATTTACTAGTATATGGTTTTTCAGTACTTTAGGTGTTAAATTTTAATGACACTCAATACGATTAATTGCCCACATTCCTCATAACAACGAAAGGGTTTCAAATCGCAGAGCGAGAAAAAAGAATAAAGCCCTTGGACGAGTTGTAGTTTACCATTAAATCAAGATTCTCGACAACGATTGGAGTTTATATATATATATATATATATATATATACGCAGATATAGCCTACATTTTCATAGATGCCTATTTTCAAAATAGCGAAGGAAAAACATACAGGAAATAACGCAAGGAATAAAAATAATCTGTACCATAGAGCGATTTTAAGTTGCAAACATTTATACAGGAGGATTAATATGTAAGGTTTTACTTTAATTTGAAACCACATCATAAATACAAGCATACTTAGCAATATCAAAAAATACAAGCATACGCAGTAGATTTCCAAGGAAAATTTAATGACTTTTTGCCACTCAGCCCCTTCTGCTGTGTTTATGACTTTATGGAATTTGCTAATCCTTTTCCTTCAGAAAGTGTAAAGATTGTAAAAATCAGATTTAGAAACTACCATTCACGCAAATTTTCTTGAATGATCCGATGACTAAATTCATCACGGACTCAGTAAATGAAAAGAGAACAAAATGAAATTTCAAGTGATAGCTGTTTAAGCCCTCCAAATTATTTGTTGCCACCTGAAGAGACGTTGTTCTTGAGTTTCCCTTTAAAAATACAATATAAATTATATCCTGGTAAACTCCAGTCTTTTCTGATTACCAACTGCAAAAAGAGCACTGTTACAGTTGGTGATGATGCTGATCGCGTAGACATTACCGAGGTAAGATAAAAATTTCTATTTAACAAGATAATAATATTATTGAAAACTGACCGTTAAAATACGTATCTGAAAACTCTTTTTTATAAAACTGTGTGATGATGAAAGTTCCTGCTGCCAGTAAAATTAACCTGCACGGTCCTAAACCTGCTGCCTGCAGAAACTGAAGCTGTGCCACATATACTTTAAAACTCTCATACGTGATTGTCGTTAAGTGCTTGAGTGACATTTGTCTGTGATTTTATTATCATCTTGAATGACTGATTCTCTGCTCGGTGAAACTGTCTTCTCTGAGTTCCACGAATACTCATATTTTCGCGGCTAGTTCAAAGTGATCTGAAAATTGAGATGAAATCTCAAAGTTTTACTCTTGCTACTTCATTTACATCTGACTGCTCATATTCAGGAGCCTGACAACTTCAACACAATCATTCATTTAAATAATAAACAACAGTGGTCTCAAAACATTACTCAGTGGCACTACCGTTTTCATTTACATCTCTCCTAGCAAGTCGCTTTCCATCCTCTCCAATGGGTTTTACTACTTTGTTATGGCTCATGCTGTAAAATGCTTGGGAAAGATCTAGGGCTACTTATGAACATTATCAAGCTTTTATACGATTGCTACATGAATATTTCATCGTTGGTATTGAGAAATTTTTAACCAAAAAATTTTGTTTTCAGATGAGGTGCAATATCGCTTGAAACTTGTAGAACTACTTCATTTCATTTAAATACGAGTAGTGTAACAATAAGCTGGGACAAGTGACTGGTATCGAACTTTCTCATTAATTCAAACAATCGTAACACTTCTGCAGGTATGTTAAAGGAAGTTTTATTCGATATAGTTTGTGACTTTCAGAGTACAGACAGACAGGTGCTTGGATTTATTGAACCTGCTACAAACAGGGAGTGCCCGTGCTTTTAAGCACCAAACCCCCCACAGGTCCACCTGAAATTCACTGCACAATTTCCTCCTCCAACAAGGAAAATAGATCGGAAGAATTCCCTTCCCCCTGCTTTCAGGAGGAGGGAGAACGGAATCAAAACGATATACACTTTGCGCAACTTGTTGTTAGGTGCCCAGGAACAACCAAGTGGAAGCGGCATCACCACAAGCACTAAAGACTAATGCCCTGTCGTACTGCGTCCGTTTTGTTGTTAAGGCTCTTCCGTTATTGTTCTTCCTTCTTCTATGCTATCTTCTTGCTGCTACCTATCTTCACTCGTATCGTTGGATTCATTCTGAGATGCATCGGGAGGCAGCCGGTTAGGAACTGCAACGCGTTGTTTGCTATGATGTGGCACGTTTTTTTCGAATCATTAGCATGAATTCCTTTTAATTAATACTCTTCTATGAAGTACTGATTGGACTCTGCACACCCAAACTGACGAAGCAGTAAGTGATTACAGGGACATATATGGCTCGAAACATGAGTTGAACAACCTCATTTCTCAGTCCTCAGTTGCTTCTGGTTACCCGCAGTTGGTTGGGTGTTGCCATTTTTAGTTTATTCTTTACCTGCTTAAGGTATTGACAAATAATTATCCATTGTCCTGTGTATTATAATTGCTGAACAAACTTGATGTTTTTACCCTATAGCTTGATTTGAGCTAGAAACATTGCTTGTGCTTTCTTTGGGAACAGGCTAATTTTATGCTTCTCGATCCACTTCTGTACATTGGTTAGGTCTGCGGTGCCTATTCATTCAAGTTCATTTCTGGTGTCTGTCCTTATGTTTTTGTTTTACTTATGCCTTTATGCCTCGCTGACGTTGAGGTCATTAGAGGCAGGATGCGACTGGGGACAAGGAACGGGAACGAATTCGGCCATAGCCTTTTTAAGGAAGCATCCAGGCATTCGCATGGAGTGATTTGGGGAAACCATGCAAAACCCGAATCTGGATGCCCGGACGGGGATTCGAACCGGAGCGTCCTACATAATACGAGGTCAGAGCGCTAACCGCTTACCCACCACGCTAGGTCGCTGCCCTTAAGACTTACGACTATATCGTCTACATATGCGAGTGTTCCCATTCTTTGTTTTCTTGTTCAGCTGCATGTCAGCAAGCACCAGGATCTAATCCTTTGTGTTGGCGTTGTTCGCTGCAGACCTGTCTTTAATCGAAATAGGTGAATACTGCACAATCAATCGCTGTTTACTACTTTTTGTACTACGCCATCACAGGTAGTCAAATGCACCTGCAATATCTATAAAGATACTTGTTGTGTAGTTCTGCCAGCTTTGCTACGGACATTTTTGTTCCTGTGATGTACTGACTTTTTCATATCATTGTAGATGTGTATTGTGTGTGTCTGACAGTGATAGTATTGTAACAGCCCTCAAACCTAGACTTTAGATGGAATTGTGTTTTATGAAGCATTTTTAGGAAGCTAGAGTTTGGTTGAAAGTGATTTTGTATATTTGTCTTGCAATTTACTGTAAATCGGTGTAAATGGATTTTGTTTTTTTGAAAAGAAATTACGCAAATACTATTTAATACATTTAAGGACGGAAGAACTATACAAGAGAATTGCCTAAATGTTTGTGGTAGTATTAAGGTGAGCTACGATGTTTAAAGTATGACAGTTTAAAATGATTTATGTTGATAATTTTGTGTTTAAGTATCTTTAATTTTCATTTCTGAACATTTCGTAATGATTGTAAATGATTATGTGTTAATTTTGATTGGTTTTAATAAGTTTTTAATTGTTTAAGTATTGTTTAAATTCGAGAAATATCTGTCGGAAGCCTTTGTAATGTTCTAGAACTTTCGATGAAACTTTATAAAGCGAGCGGCAGAGACTCAGGGACAGTTTTTCGTCACAGTTTATGGACACAGTTAATGTCGGCAAAGACTGTTTTGAGCGAATAGTTTTAGTGTGTGGCAGTATTGTCTTTGGAAGAAGTGTCGAATGTAATAGCTGGAGTTTGTGTATATAAGTGACCAGTATCTTTGAAGTTGTGTATGTTCGAGAAATAAAAACAGTTAAAATTTTAAACTGTATCGTGGACTGATTATTTTATGTAATTAACCACGAGACACCTAATAGTATGAATCTTGTAACTGAATAATAAAAGGGTCCTGAAGTTAATTAACAAAGGTAATGGATGGCAAATATTTCTCTAACTTGTCAGATCGTCAATCCTGGATTCTAAAAATGTTAACTTAACCTAGTACATAACTCGAAGGATGGTGAATCCTCCCGAAGGAGGCATGTGTCAGAGGTAGGACGACCAGTTCCTTTCCTCTGGAACCTGCAGCGTAACATGGATTCTGAATCACGGGGTTACCTGGCCTACCTCATACCAACAAAGCGCGCACCTTAGAAATTCCTAGTCGCAGTTGGATGCGAACCCAGGACTTAGAATTTGGTAGACAAGTGCCTTACCCACTCATCTAACAGGCCACTCTTTAATAATCTACGTTATTTCTAATATCTCGACGTTTATAACCTTTTCAAGTTTTTCAGATTAACAACCTTGAAGATGGAAACCTTTAATTAACTCTTCATTGCTTTAATGTCATTCTTTTACTCTGCACGTAACGAGGAGGTACCAATCATTCCCTTCATTATGGCTTCAACTGGAATGCTCAGCCAGTGCACGGACGTAGTGCGACTAGTATTGTTTCCAGCAGAGTAGACACGCGCAGCATCTTGTAGCGATTCACGTTATGAGACGAGACGCCGGGAGCCACGTGAGCGGGGAGCAGGTAGTGCGCAGACGCCGCTTGAGCGCCGCGACGCTTTTAGCTGTGAGGCGTCGGTCTGGGCAGCGCCGAGACGACCAGTCGCCTAACCCGCGTCCGTCGACGCCGTCGGCTGGCTGCCGACCGACACCAAACCGACAGCCATGACCGTCACCACAGGTAAACAGCGCACGTCCCTCACTGGGATGCGAGGATTTATTTCCTCTCCCTTTTATTTTTGTGATTCTCTACGGCTGTGATTCCTAACAGGGTGGCTTAGGAGGTCACGGCTTGACGTATCAAAGCTTCGAATCTCGTCTAGGGCAAGAGTTGTCTTGAACTTCTTCACTTCCTACTGTCCGTTCAGGTAAGAGAGGCGGCTCAAGGCCAGTCTGTTCTATCCCCACTCCGCTGCCCTTAATCCTACACGCGAAGGGGAAATTTACCACTCGACTACATGGACACAGCGTTCAGCTCGGAGAGGTAGGAAGTGAGTGGGTGGTGAGGTGAGGAGCCGGGCCAGGGGAATATGACCTTGAGCCGCCAGTTTGGCAGGAACAGGGTATAACCAAAAACTGATATACATACTAAGAAGGCTCGAAGCAACAAAACGAAACGAAACAATGTGCTGGCAGTAAAATTACCTTAGAACAGTATCTTATCGTTTTTTGTTTTAAGATCTTACAGGATTTATCATTATCAATTTTTATCCTCTAATTACGAATCCAATAATTACCATTACAAAGTTATTCCTTGAAAGCGGGAATTGTGCTTCCACACTTTGGATCAAGTCTAGAAGATCATTTGTAAACGCATCTACATGACCACATGACTGTACATACTATTACAATTTCAACGAGTCAGACATAATTTGTATGGCACATAAAGCTAAAGCAGCTGTGTAACTGTTTTGCCCTCAAGGTATCACCGTTTCTTTTAAGGTTCGTCTACAATGGCGTCATTAGAATCTGCCACGCTCTTTATAAAATAACTTACGCGATTTATAGAAACCCTGGTAAATCTAAATGTGGATGAGTGTATCGAGATTCGAATTTGTGTGCTTTCAGGTGTCAGATTCCGACGTTGCCATTCTCCCTCCAGGCTCCTACAAACATATTTTGTTATAGAACCCACATCAGTTAGTAATAGGAACTGAACAACATTGAACGTTTACAATAAATTTTGTCAAGCGTATATGTTCAGCCGCTTGATTTTATTACGCAGTTGAAATAACTGAAGCTAATTTTTATATGGATTAGTTCTGCTATAGAAAATTAGTAAAAACATAAATTACTAAATCCGAAGAGTTGAATTTAAATACTCACTCACACAAGGAAATATCATCAGTTGTGTATCAAGGTCACTATCTGAGAATAACACATGATTATTCATGAACGCTCCTATTTCAGGACGACAGAGCATATGCTTTGAATTCCGACACCGCTCACAACGACTTCACATTCTGTTTTAGAACTTTGTTGTGTAGTTATCTGGGTCCAATGACCTCCATCTAGAGGCGCACTAAAACCCGGAACATCATCTCTAACATTGGTATCTTTTTTTCCTGTACTACGGTCAGTGTCGTGGTATTATCTCCTATACCTGGGTGTTACGCAAAAACCTCACACCTTGCAGCACATTAACACATTCAGCTGCGTACTATGTATGCCCTCTGGCATTTGGTGCAGCCAACATTGCGAAAGTGTCGCCTCTACGGTGCGGGAGGGAAAATAGACCGCGACCAGCTTCCGGGAGTGTAATGAGTGTGGAATGCATCCATAACATTACCTGTCTGTTTATAGGCACCACCTTTTACATCTATTAGTACGAGATACCTAATTACAAGTTTTTTATTTAAAAGCTCTAATCTGTTATTTATTACTCTTGTTCCATGAATCCCTGCTGAGGAAGGACCTCTGGGATGTGAAACATGTCACTGTTAATATATACACATACAATTGAAAAAATTATTATATGTCACAAAGACAAAAAATAAAATAAAATAAAGAATAAACAATAATTTTTAGAACTGCATTTTTCAAAAGCTAAACTAGATGCAATAGTTCCTTTTTACAAATTCTTGATTGGCCTAGAAGTGCCAACATTCTTCAATGTTTCTTTAAATACATCTTTATTAGCTATAAACTGTTTTACACTCTTAGGAAGTTTATTAAACAGATGTGTTGTAGAATTAAATCCTCAAAGGTATTTAGATTGAAACAGTTGACTATAGCAGTTAGAAGCTTGTCTCTTTGTTATATGTTTATTATCCAATCAGCAAATTAAACTTTACAGGATAATGTTGTATTTTACAAATCATAAAATATTAGTAAAAACAGTTGTAATGAAATTGATTTGAGATAATTACACTTTTGTTCCTGGAATACATTTAGTTTTCGTTTTGAGCGCTGAGTATAATCTTGTTTCACAATATGTGGTTTACTTGTTCATTTCTTCTTCAGAGTCACTGTTCAAGAGTCTACATGTCAAAGATGCTTGAAAAACGTCTGATTCTTCTTCTCTTCATTGGTCAATTTTTTTTCGACCCTTCCTATTTCATCTTCAAAAGTTGTGGGGGAAAAAAAAAACACTTTTTACAGCGTTTCAACTGCTTTTCCTTTTCGTTCATTCGACTGATGAGTTTATTATCTCTAACTAATTTGTTACCACTTTTTCTTCCATTCTGAAAATATATGTGTTCATTTCAATATTTCTTTCTTTCTTTTACCATTCTGCTTATTTTTGACACTCTGGCTAAAAATCTTAAATCTTTATTTCCTATCCTGACAAATATTTTTCCTGTTGTTGCCCTTCTTTTGTTGCTGTAATTGTTTTTTTTGCATTTAACATCAGTGTAGGTCTTATTTTGTCCGTTAATTTGTTTTGCGATCTCCATTTAGTGCCAATTTTCATCGTACAAAAATCAGTTACAGTTAATTGTATATTCACGACTGTAAATTCAATGACAATTTATGAAAGACAATTTATAGTGTGCTCTACGAGAAAGATATAACTTTGAAAGCTAATAGATCATGATTCGTAACTAAACCTAGATAATCTTTTTTTATCAGAATTAGCGTATATTTTCTCTTTTTATCTCCACGTAGTGATTAGAGAAGCAAAAATATATTGAAGTTCAAGAGACCGGCAACTGAAGTGAACCGGATGTAACTGAAAAACCTACTTCTGAGAGCATCTCAAGTTCTGTGTGCAAAATCAGTCGAAGATACTAGGCTACTAAAAAGAATGCATTATCTAATAGATAATATTGGTGGGGACTGTGCACCTATCAAGGAAAATATTGTTTTGACAAGGGTTTTCCGTATCATTCTTTAAAGCAGAAAGCTCAAAATAACCTGTTAAGTAATTTAGAAAATTTTTATGTTAACTCTCACCAGTTTCGAGTTTAAAAAAAAAAAAAAAAGAAAAGAAACATCAGGCACCATAACAAATCATAACTTCTGTTAAATATTTTAACTGCTTTTTGTTGTTTATTATAGATATACTGATAACATAATTCATTTGATTTACTCACATTTTAGAAAATTTATTAAAGCAAACCTTTAAAACAAAAGGGCATAAATAACTGATCTTTTAATATAAACTTAAATACAAAAATCCATACAGTCTGACGACTTACAACTGCGCAGTTTAAATGAGATTTTGAGTGGTCATAGAATTGTTTTAAAGCCGATATGTCCTAAAGAACTTGTCTCACAAATCATTGCAGAAATAATTGTAACGTATTCGATGAATCTGAAAATCCCATCCGGTGAAATACAACCATCAAACTGACTTTATTATGATTTTAGCATTTTACTATTTTCTATGAAGAAAGAAATAGAAATGGATATGGTTTTTCATTATGTGTAATGCAAAAACTAAATTCATAGTTCAGGGTTAGCGTAGAATGGTCATTATTGGAGGGGATTTAAATTGTCAGGGGTTCACTGGGTAGGAAATAAGAGCAATAACACAAGGGAACAGAGATTTGAAAATACCTTAATAACGGAAGCGGGTTTTACACAAGTGGTAAAACAAAATAGGAGGGGATAAAACATGTCGGATATCTTTCTAATAAAGCCCGATGAAAATCTTGTAAGGTGTCGGGTAACTGAAGGAATAAGAGATCAAAATGCAGTACTGATTTATATTAGGGGATTCAGTAAACCTGTGGCCAAAATAGAAGGAGGAAATAGGTATAATTATAAAAAAAGGCACAGACTTAGAACTGAAGAAATATTTCAGGGAAATGGAAACGTGGCACAAGTACAGTTGAGGTGAAATGGGAACAGTTTAGTGAGATATTGAAAAAGGGCAAGGAAATGTTTATTCCATAGCAGAAAATAAAGAGAAGTAAAGTACCTACAAACTAAAACAGGGAGGTGAGAAGGTTAAAGTGGCCAGTGAGATGGGAACAAACAGAGTTAAGAGACAGGAAGTCAGTAAGGAATACTTGAAACAACTGCCAGGCAACTGATAACAGCAAAAATAGAAGTAAAGAATGGATTTATGAAGAATGTTATTGGTGCAGGAGGACCACTGAACAACGCAACGCATTCAGAAATTTCTTTGGCTATTTTAGAAAACTGAGAGGAGGGGAAGGTATTCACACTATTGTAGATAAGAACGGAGTTGAAGTCACTGAGGATTTTAAAATGGCAGCGTTACTGAGTGAAGGGTTCAATGAAACCACTAGGGACTATCATCCTGTGATGGAGGGAATAAATCAAAGAAGGGTCTCCCTAAAAGTATAAATGAGGAAACTACAAAATTTGAAATAGATTCTAGAAAATTATGAAGGATTTCAGACACATAAAAAAGACGTAAAGAGGCTGGTTTAGATAACATTACTACAGATGTATTAAAGATTGCAGAATACGTTACTGTACGTTATCTTGAAATATTTTTTTAAAAATTAAGCTGGAGTCTTGCTGCTTACCGGAGGATTGGAAAAGAGCGATAGAGGGTTGAAAATTACAGTCCAATAATAAAAGTTTGCAGAAATGGTAGACTTAGGTCTAAGAAGTAACTCTGAAAGGAGCTCAGCAGAGGACCAATGGAATGCATTAAAGACCAAAATAATGAAAGCTGGTAAAGAAACATTAGGCTTTAGGGAACAATCAGCTCGAAAATCTTGGGTCACAGAAGAAATTTTGGAACTGATGGTTCAGAGGAGAAGGTACAAAAATGCTCAGGATGAAGCAGGAAGAGAGCAATACAGGCAATTTAGAAATCAAATAAACAGGAAATGCAAAATAGCAAAAGAAAAATGGCTACAAGAAAAGTGTAAAGAAGTAGAAAAGGAAATGGTCGTAGGTAAAGTAGATGTTGCATATAGGAAGATCAAACAGAATTTATGAAATGAAGAAAAGAGGTGTGAACATTAAAGCTGCCAATGGGGAACCTCTTTTACGCTCAGACGAAAGAGCTAACCGATGGAAGGAATACATTGAGAAACTGTATGATGGGGACGACTTGAACATTAGTGTAATAAAAAAGGAAGGCGATGTCAACATTGATGACTTAGGAGATCCTGTTTTGAGGACAGAATTTAATAGAGCTCTGAATGAATTGAAAGCAAATAAGGCAGTTGGAATTGATGAGATCCCTGCAGAACTTCTTAAATCCCTAGGAGAAGAAGGAATCGAAAAATTATTCAAGCTGAAATTAAAAATTTATGAAAAAGGAGAAATTCCAACTGATTTTAATAAAATATCATCTTCACACTTCCAAAGAAAGCACAAGCCATCAAATGTGAGAATTATCGCACCATTATTCTAACTTCACATGCTTCAAAATTACTGACCAGAATAATTTACAGAAGGATGGAAAGGATAGTAGAAGACATAGTAGGTGAAGATCAGTTTGGGTTTAGGAAAAACCGCGGTATAAGGGAAGCAATTCTGGCTTTAAGATTAATACTTGAAGGGCGGATCAAGAAAAACAAAGATACTTTTATGACATTTGTTGATTTAGAAAAAGCTTTTGATAATGTTAGGTGGGACTAGATGTTCAAAATTTTAATGAAGTCAGGTCTCAAGTATCGAGATAGAAGAATACATTATAAACTATATAAGAATCAAGTTGCTGTAATAAAAGTAGAGAATCATGAGAGACAAGCATCAGTTAAAAATGGCGTGAGACAAGGTTGTAGTCTATCCCCATTAATATTCAAATACTATGCAGAGGAAGCAATAAAGAAAGTAAAAGAAAAATTTCCATAATTTCGCATAAGTGTTCAGGGAGTAAAACTCTACGATTTGCTGATGACATTGTCTTGTTAGCAGAAAGGGCTGAGGATATTGAGAAATTACTGAATGACATGATAAAATACTGAAGGAAGAATCAAAGCAAGACTAAAGTGATGAAATGTAGCAGAAATGATACAAATACTAGCAGATTAAATATAAAAATAGAATCGAATGCAATTGGAGAAGTGAGTGAATTCTGTTATTTGGGAAGCAAAATTACAACCGATGGCCGAAGCAGGAATGATGTTAAAAGCAGAATAGCACTAGCAAAAATAGCCTTCATGAAAAAGAGAAATCTTTTAGTTTCAAATATTGATATAGGAATTTGAAAAAACTTTTAAAAACCCTATGTGTGAAGCACAGCACATTACGGTAGCGAAACATGGACTTTAGGAATACTGGAAAGAAGGAAAATTGAAGCATTTGAAATATGGTGCTACAGAAGAATGCTGAAAATTAAGTGGACAGAAAAAGTAAGAAATGAACGTGTTTTGGAAATGATGGATGAGGAAAGAAGTTTGTGGAAGAAGCTTACAGAAAGAAGAGACAAGCTGGTAGGTCATATTTTGAGACATGCTGGATTAGTTAATTGGCTGGTGGAGGGAACATTCGAAGGTAAGAACTGCAGAGGAAGACAGAGATTAGAATATATGAAGCAGATATTTCAGGACGTGGGTTGTAGGGGAAATGTATAGATGAAGAGGTTAGCACAAGACAGGAGCGATGGAGGATTGCTTCAAACCAGTCGAAAGACTGATGACAGCAAAAAAAAGTTTGATATCAGTGATAACCAAAATGATGAAGAGATTGATTTGCAACTATATCAGAAATGTCTGTGAGGAAAGAAACTAGTTTACAGATCGATAACATGGTTTTAGGCAATGATATTCATGCGAATCTTAGATTGTAGGCTATATGCAAGATGATTCAAAAGAATTGGAAAAGGGAGGCAAAGTTGATAATGTGGTCGTAAATCAGGGGTGGCCAACCCAAATGATATTGTAGGCCATTTTAAAATTGCATCATAACTCCGCGGGCCCCATATAAGATTATATATTCCCATATTGGATACAGATATTTTTTGGAGTGAAAAATTGAAACATAATGAGTTATTATTATTCTGTTTGGTATTATTCTTACATTCTCACAGGAAAACATAGATAATATAATAATGATACTAAACGCACATTGTAAAGAAATACATAACACTTTGTATATTTTGTATAAGTGTGATTAATCTCGCGGGTCGGAAAAATGTTCAAGCGGGCCACGGGTTAGCCACCCCTGCCCTAGATCTTTCTAAGGTATATGACAGAGTGAGCCATAAAATAGTTTTAAATAAATTGAAATCTATTGGACTCGATGATAAAGTTACATGTTGGGTAGAGGAATTCTTTAAAACAAGGAAGCAAAGTGTTAGAGTAGGAAATACAATATCAAAAGAGGTGGAAGTATGTATGGGAGTGCCACAGTGTAGTATATTAGGACCATTGTTGTACATTATCCTAATTAATGATTGCGTTAATGGGTTATGGTCAGAATTAAGGTTTTTTACAGATGATAAATTGGTATATTAGAGGATCAAAACAGGTGAAGACTGTAAACAGCTGCACGGTGTACTTGATAGAATATCTAAATTGGTAGGTCAGCATGGAATGAAGATAAATGCCAGGAAGAGTCAGCTTATTGGGGGCACTGATAAGAAAAGTGTAGATTAATTGTGATTATAGAGTGGGGTCAGAATTGCTTGATGAAGGCTTGAAATGTAAATATCTTGGCATAATGTTTGATAATAAACTCAACTGGATAGAGCACATTGGGCAGGTGGTAGGAAAAGGCTACAAAATCCTTCATTTACTGGAGAGGGTGATGAGAGGATGTACCATAGAAATCAGGGAATTGGATTATACAACTTTGGTCGAATCATTGATTGAATGTGATGGTGTAGTTTGGAACCTACTTTTTGATTATGACATACGGGAGTCGGGGGGTGTTTAAAGAAGAGCAACTAGATTTGTTTGAGGATTTAGCCAGTTAGTAACTGATATGATAAAGGAGCTGGATTGGGAGTCATTAGAGGAATGGAGGAGACTGAAGAGAATGCTGGGAATTTACAGGGCATATGTTGGTGATGGGGCTTGGAGGGATATTGGTCAAAGAATTAGGAATAGTGTGCTGAAGTGGAAACAAGATCATGACCACAAATTGGCCTTCGATTTTATGATGACGAGAGTGGGAAAATTTTCTTTTGTTGGTAAGGGTGTCAGGAATTGGAAAAAAATGCCAAGTGATGTATAATTTAGCAAAAACACATAAGGACTTTAAAATTAAAATTTCTAAATCGAAAATGTGAATGGGAGGAGGAATTTAATACTTCAATTATAAGAGATATTAAAAAAAAGTTTGATAACTAGATGACTAGGAGAATTGCCACGGAGGCATTAGCTCTATTGCAATTAAATTAATAATAATAACAATAATCCAATATACGTCATTAGTTTATGAAACCATATCTACTGTGGTGTTGCAATATCAAAAATTTTGCTATAGTGCGTTCAGTTAAGAGGGGCGACACAAGGTCACTCTATCCCCACTCCACAACCCTAACCCCCATATGCAAAGGAGAAAGTGCGACCGCTGACAAATTTGTCATCTGATTGAATGGTCTGTTCAGAGGGAAAGGCAACGGCAGAAGCGAGACATGGGAAACATGATCTTGTACCGCCATTTGATGGTAAACAAGGTATACAGTAACATGAATGTATGTATGTGTCTTTTGAATATGTATGTTGATAATACTGCGACACATTATTAGTAATCATTAACATGATTAATAATTTATCTGGTTTATTAATTTTAATTAATAATTTATTAATTTGATATTTATCATCACGACAAAGGGATCTTAGAAATGAATTTTTTTTTACAGATTAATTTATATTTATTTTGCTATCATCGCAATAAAGAAGAAGTCCCATTTCTTATTTTTTTAAGGTGACACGTAACACTTTAGTCAGGATAAATTCAACAAACAAATTTACATTTTTGATAATGGCTTTACCTCATCAAGAAATTAATACTGGTCACAAGACTATAAATCTCAACACCATGAATGTAAAGTTTAAAATGACATAGATCATGAAAAACATATTAATTTATCACCAGGCTAAAGTAATAAATATCAGGAACAAACATGCTCCATCTTTACAATTGAACATGAAACTAGATTAACCTTTCGATACTCAAGAATTTCTGTAGACAGTTTGAACGATAAATTAACCGGAGTTCACTTTGCCTCTACATCAGCGTCCACTCTGTGGACATATTGCTGTATGTGAACAATAGCCAAGCTGCAAAACTGAAAGTGATTTCCTCCGTGTGCTGATTCCCCTCACAAACCGTAGACCCGCAGGCAGGTATCTGGTCAGCTTCCTCGAACACTGAACATGCAACATCAGGGTCTATGACTCAAACTCAAGTGAAAGTGTGATTGTACTCTTCTGTCTGTTGATCATCACACTCCTCCCTCACCGACGCCGCAAATATCGAAATCTCTCCCATTCGCTTTGGCGTTTTAAGAGGGAAAAGCCGAAGAAAACCGGAAATCAGAACTGTGCTACATTCGGAATTATTTCCCGAATTAGGTTACAGTTCCCAGTGACGTCTTCCCATCAATCAGCCTTAGTCATCGACATAGAAATCCCACCGTGGAAAATTACCAGTGCTTTTAGCCTGTTATCTGAAAGATACTCACTCCATTCCTTACTGTCGATAAACATGGATCTGCCTGCCTCTCCTGTGAATTGTATGTTTCAACGGATGGTATCCACACTTTTCCTGCCCCCAATAGGTTTCGTCTGTCACTCATGCAAATTATAGGGATTTTTGCTATGAGCCACTCACGAATAATCCAATGCATTTGAAATAAGAATAGCAACAAGTGTCCGTTGAATTTGCTCTTATTAGTAATTTCACAAATGTACCATTATAATAATAATTAAATTTTGTAACCGCATCTGTCCTGAATATTAAAATCCATTTTGTCTGTCACATAAAGCTAGACTTTTTCCCCCTCAATATTAAGATCGCAATAAAAATTAATAAAGCAGAGTATAGGTCTGGCCATCTAGATCTTGGCTTCCATGTTTATTCACAATCAAATCATAGCATGTTGGAAAGGTTTATTAATGTGGGTTCCTCTAGAAACGTTAATTTATAAAAACTGCATAAAACTGTAGTCTGTTAAAACCAGGTCACGTAACCGGCTAATATAGGTGAGCCAGCATTGCACCAGTTTTTACTACAATAGTTCTCTGTGGAAATGAGTAGGCCTTAGACCATAAACTAAGATGAACAGAATGGAAAAACTATATCATTATTACCTTATCATGTTTCTTTTGATAGAAGGACAAAACATCGACAAAAGTTTATAACTGCCCCTTTCGTTGCAGTAGACAGCATTTCACTACACGTCAAAAAAATTTCCCATCCATGCGTGGTTCCCGGCCATATTGTGAATCTCTGTCTCTTGGCAGAATCTCGAGCTGGCGTGTGACCAAGTAGTGCAAGACTTCGCAACAGGTCACTGTCAAACGTCATACCAGGTGGTATCAGTGTTACGTTTATTAAAACAAACTCCAGTTACTATTTTCAACCTTTATCCATATATCCTCTACTTGTTGACCGATTTTAACGTGTTCTCATAATCTGCAGTGCCTATTGGTGAAGTTAATGTAATATTCCTTTTCAGAAAGCAGGAGTTTTAATTTAGAATTTACCTTGGAAATTATCATTATCATGCTGTGAAACATACATCAAGACGTTTCTGGAGACTAAGCCTTTTCTTATTATTATTTTATATTTATATCATACAAGAATCAGTCAATCAGTAAGGAAATTTTTGACAATCTTATCACTCATAACGTTATTGAATCAATGGTAGTGCCAGATTTCTGTACAAATCACATTCACGAAGCAAAATGGATGTTATAAATTAGTATATATACGAACGTTCAAAAAAAAACGAGCCGGTGTCTGAAATGTGCAAACCGGTGACAGAATGATAATATCATTGCGTCAGTAACAAAGAGGGATTCCGACAAGAGCGCGGGAGTCCACATGCCCGCCGTTATCGGGTCACGAGTTCAAGTCACGTGACTACAAAGCTAGCAGAAGTTTGTGTCAGTCGTGCAGCCCCCATTCGTGTTGCAAGCAGTGAAATGGAGGCGTCAAAAGAATAGCAAAGAGGTGTGGTTCGTTTTCTGACAGCGGAAGGAGCAAGGGTAGCGGACATTCATCGAAGAATGTCACAAGCGTATGGTGAACACTGCATGTCCCTTGCAAGGGTCAAAGC
Source organism: Vandiemenella viatica (assembly GCA_031002005.1). Taxonomy (NCBI): domain Eukaryota; kingdom Metazoa; phylum Arthropoda; class Insecta; order Orthoptera; family Morabidae; genus Vandiemenella; species Vandiemenella viatica. The sequence goes on along the minus strand of JARYHS010011408.1, from coordinate 223,592,870 downwards.
GTGGCATAAGCGCTTCAGGGAAGGACGGGTATCGTTAGCTGATGATGCACGGTCTGGAACACCACACAGCATTACCGATGACATCGTCCAGCTGGTTGATGGACATGTTAGTCGTTACCCAGTACCGCCGAGTTACAGTGAAAAGCCGCCGAGGTCGGATTGCGCGTCGGAAGTGTTCACACCATCATGACGAAAAGACTGAACCGGCGCAAAGTGTGCGGCCAATGGATGCCCCACAGTCCTCAACCACAACCAGGAAGCATGTCGAATGGCCCACTGTCTTGATCATCTGCAGCGCTATGCCAGGGAAGGGAATGAGTTCCTGGCACGAGTGGTAGCTGGAGATGAGTCCTGGTGTCATCACTTCGAATCAGAATCGAAACGACAAAGTCTCCAGTGGAAGCATCGAAGGTCAACACCACCAACAAAATCCAACGCCATCCACACAAGTGCAGGAAAGGTTATGCTGACCTTCTTCTTTGACCAAGACGGCCCCTTTCTGATAGACTTCCTGCAGCACCGGACAACAATGAATTCCGAGCGTTGCTTGCAAACCTTGATCACCCTTCGCCACACCCGCAAACCTTGACCACCCTTCGCCAAGCGATCAAATCGAGACGACCATGGGGTCATTTTGCTCCACAATACAGGGCCTCATACGGCCAACACAATCACGTCACTCGTACAGAAATTCAAGTTGGAGGTTCTAGGTCACCCTCCATACAGTCAAGACCTCTCTTCCTGTGACTGCGCCATTTTTGGCCCCATAAAAAGGGCTCTGATGGGCAAACGATTCACTTCGGACGACGACGTCAAGTAGTACGTGCGGATCTGGTTCGCATCGCAGCCCCAGGAATTTTACGAGATGGCCATTCACTGCCTTGTGTCGCATTGGGACAAGTGCCTCAACAGCCAGGGCCAATATTTCTGAAATACACGCACTGGTTTCTGTTTCTATGCCTCGGGCTCGTTACTCTTTGAACCAGCCTTATATATTAAATATCTTGTTAAAGGATCCATCGATACAATATTTCAAAATGGTAGTTTGAACGAAATAAGCAACTGCTTTATTAACTGTGAAATCCTACATATTTTTTCTAAAGGCATAACTAACTCAAATTATCACAAAGAGTAGGACAAAGGATATCTGCGATGCGATGTAAGATATCAAAAAGAAGTATAATACATACGTAACTCACATATTGGTCGTACTTACAGCCGACGACCTCGAAAATGTTTGAGAGAGTCTACCTGAAAAGGTTCCATCGTCTCATTGTACGAGAACGGATGCTACCTGATGAGAAATTTTGACTCGGGGAGAAACTCTCAGCGCCGCAACTACGTCAGCTGATGGAGTACGCCATGAAAGCGCTTGAGCGGAAAGAGTATTTTGTCTCAGTGGGCTTAGATGCGTCACGGGCCTTATTTTAGAAGTAAAATACGCCGAACGAGTGGTGACCTAGCGCTTCGTTGGGGGAGATTTGCTTACACAAACCAACGTTGGTTCATTATTTTGTTATTTGCCTTGTCGACCGGGCGTGTGTTTGTGAATTTCTTATTATTCTGTTGAATAAGAAAGTTGAAAAAACATAAAGGGGCTGGTGTAGATAATATTACTACAGATATCTTAAAGATAGCCGCTGTGACATTGTACCTTATCTTGAAATATTATTTAAATGGATACTTGCTGCTTACCACAGGAGTGGAAAAGTGCAATAATAGTACCGGTACATAAAGGAGGGGTGAGAAATAGAGTTGAAAATTACAGGCCAATCAGTTTGACATCAGTGGTAGGTAAATTAATGGAAAAATTGATCTGCAACCACATCAGAAATATATGTGAGGAACGTAAGTGGTTTTCAAGCAGGCAACATGGGTTCAGGCAAGGATATTCATGCGAATCTCAGTTGGTGGGATATATGCAAGATATTTCAGATGAAATGGACAAGGGAGGCCAAATTGATAGTGTAGCACTAGATCTGTCAAAGGCGTTTGAGAGAGTGAGCCATAAAATGGTAGTAAATAAGGTAAAAACTATTGGAGTGGATGAGAAAGTGATTTGCTGGGTAGAAGAATTTTTAAAAGGTAGAAAACAGAAAGTTAGGGTATGAAATGTAGTATCAAAAGAAGTAGAAGTAAAAATGGGAGTGCCACAGGTTAGTGTACTGGGACCATTGCTATTCATTATTCTATTCAATAATTGTGTTGATTGTTTACTATCTGAAATTAGATTGTTTGCAGATGACATAATGCTATATAAAAGAATAAAAAAGATAGAGGATTGTAAACAGTAGCAGGGTGATCTGGACAGGACATCTAGTTGGGTTGGTAAACATGGGGTGAAGATAAATGCAAAGAAGAGTCAGCTAATTAGATACACAAATAAAAAGCAAAAAGTTAATAATGAATATAAAGTGGGGAAAGAATTGCTTGTTGAAGACTTGAAATGTAAATATCTTGGCATTACATTTCATAACAAGCTTAACTGGGCAGGACACATTGGACAGGTGGTAGGAAAAGGTTTCAAAATTCTGCACTTGTTGGAGAGAGTGATGAGGGGATGTACGAGAGAAGTAAAGGAATTGGGTTACAAAACTTTGGTCAGAACCTTGCTTGAATATATTAGTGTAGTACGGGGCCCACATTTTGCGTATCAAATACAGGAATTGGAAAGGGTGCAAAAAAGGGCTGCTAGATTTGTTTCTGGAAATTATCGCAGAATGCAATCAGTAACAGATATGATGAAAGAGCTGGAATGGGATTCATTGCAAGACAGGAGGAGGGTGAAGAGGGCCATGCCTGTGTTCAAGGCGTATACTAGTGATGAGGCATGGAAAGATATTGGTGTAGGTATGAAAAGTAGTGCATGGAAGGGAAAAATTGAGCATGACCACAAGTTGGCACTCGATTTCAGGCACAAGGGTGTAGGAAGATTCTCTTTTTTAGATAAGGGTGTCAGGTACTGGAATGAGTTACCAAGAGAAATGATGAATAATTTACCGAATACGTTGAAAGAATTTAAAGATAAAATTTGTAGATGGCAAATGTGGGTAGGCGCAGGTTAGGGGGAAGTTGGGTGTGTAGGGAAATTGCCACCGGAGCCTGTGTTCCATTGCAATTAAATTAAATTACATTACAAAAACACTGGAGTATAGCGTTGAATAATCAGGCCCCATTAACACTAGTAAGTTTTTATCGTGAACTGGAATGGTTATGGGAACCTACTAACTGTGAATATAAAAGAAACTTGAAGAGATTAGGCGCTTCGAGGGAAATAAGTGAACTTTTAGAAGCTAATGTGCGAGAAGTGACGAAGGAAATTGATTTTTTTTTAACATCTGGTATACGAATACCTAGAGCTAAATATCTCAGAGAGACCATTAATTTTTCTTCTGAAGATTAGGTTTTTCTAAAAGAGGTATCATTTTTTGAAATATTTGGCCAGACAAAATTAAATTAAAAAAAAATTAAATCTTTATTTGGAAAAGAGCCCGTTTTCCAATTCAGCTTTAAAATCTGAGATCAGTTTTATCCCACCACACCTCCTCCAACTTTTGAAAAGAGAAGTCATCCTCCAGCGTCGTTATTTTTCTTTTTCTTAGCTGGTTCTTACAGTAAAATAAATGCTTCGCAAGCGATAACTGACAAATCCGCTTCTTCACTTATAATATCGGTCGGTTAAATTGTAATTAAAAACGTCACTTTTTACATCAAAATATAAAACGCTAGAAACATCGAAGAGTTTTCATAGCCAACTGTGATTCCACGTGGCCCAATCCCTTGATTTTATGAGGCCGAATGCTAATGCGTTCGTCCCAATACGTTGGCTGTCTTTCATTGGCCTTACACGCAACTTTATTTGTCTGGCATCATTGTCTTCTCTAAGAGTTTTCTGTGCAGCGACTGCCGTTTTTATATATCAAGCTGCTGCATACTATTAGGCCGAGCGGAAATTTCACGTCTTTACTGAAGATCATACCGGCGGATCGCAGCCGGCGTCCAACAGAGGTCTGTTATCGGCGCCGCCGCCTTACGCGACTTGTAATGTGCCTCCGATGTTCCAGGCATCGACAATGTGATTACTGTGCTGTTATATCGAGCACACAATGTTCTTCACTCGCAGTATTTTATTGCAGTATTTTTATTTATCAGATAGTGGTTAAAGATGAAAAAAACGATAGTTGAAAAGAATGTTTTATTTTCTTCACAACATCTGATTATTAATTAACATCAAAAGATGTAATTACAACCTGTCCGTCGTATTGTGGTTCCATCAGCTAACGTTCAGAGCACGTTTTAGGTTTTCTTAATAACCACGACGCGTAGTGGTCATATATCATTAGACCTACGACCCGAATTTCGTATAGTGATCTTTCTGATTTACCCACAGCGCGTTCTGGCTATTTTTTAATTTTTTTTATAGGTGTCATAACATCAATAACGAGCTGTGGGCATTTTAAACACACCGCAACGCATTTTGGACCATTTTTTTGTTCTTTGATCCCAATATATATATATATATATATATATATATATATATATATATATATAGAATTCCGAGAGGTTTTCAAATAAAATTTAGCATTTTACAATCTTAATAGCACGAAAATAAATTGAGAATAATTTGCGTGACAAATGAACTAGTTTTATGTCACAAAGCAATACAATCAGACAAAAAAATGACGTTTTTTTTTCTTTTGTGTGTATATGAACTACTGCCCGCCACTTTGTTGACGTGTACGGATCTCTATCTTGAAGTTATTATATCACAGCTGGCAAAACGCCAGTGACAAACATTATGTAACTCAGTGTCTCTGAATAATTTAATTGCACTCTTACGCTGGAATCACGATACACACTTCCCCTGCCACAAATAACTAATCCGACCAGCAGATTTAACTTGAATCGTATCCAGCGAGAATTGATACTAATTTGTGGACAAGTTTATTTGTGGGGACCCAAGCTGTACTGTAACGACCGGAGCGGGATGCCGTCATAGAACCACTGTTCGCTTCAATCTACCACTCTCGGATTAGTTTTATCTAATATATGTGATCATTTCATCGAAGATATTACGCTCCTACTTTTACTGATATCTAGTACTTTAACAGGAATTCAGTATTAACAAATAAAATAGCAGGAGAAAGATTGAGTAACTTTAATAAATTCACCGGAATGGTGTGCATAGACAAACATATGAAAATCATGAATGGATCTGAGTAAAATGAAAATCTAGGCACTCGAAGTATTTTTCCCAGCCGACAGAGGACGATGGAATGCATGTAGCCAGTACCTGTTACTCGTACATGAAGTCTAGATGTGGTTTCGATCATGCCGGAAGATGAACTATCCGAGTGTCAGTCTCAGAGTGCACTCCGTGGCTGTAGGCTTGGAGGGGGCGAACTAGTTACCATTGACTGTTCGTCACGTGTGTAGAAAGTAGCTAGCCCATAATTGGTTCTTTAAGTCTTAGGAAGTGCTTTATTGAAGGTAGAGTGGGGAGAATGGATACTCACGCTATGGTTCACCTTGGAGGCAGCTGTGTAGATAAAGAATTAATTTATATTAACCGAGTGCTGGGAAAGTTGTTTCAAATGAATATGCTATGCTATGATGGCTTAAACTTATACTAATTCAATTACAGTGCATTGTTAGAAACTCGTCCAAAATCCGAACGGTAGCTTTTACGGGTAAGCATTTCGATGAGGAATTGACACTAACTTGTGAAAATTTTTATTTAAATTTCGCAGCTTATGCACTTCGCGTCAAAATGAAACATGTCCTATTTTACCACAGGAATCGTGGGCTGTACTTTTTCCGAAACGCCATCAAAATTTGACAGGTAGTTATTGTATGAATCCCATTTATCTAAATACACAGTCAGACAGGCAGATAAATTTTTTTAAAAAATAGTTGATTCCTTCCCTGCAGCTTATATTTTTTTTTTCTGTATCATTCCAACAGTAGTTTTATCAGCTTTTTCAGATTTCCAGGTAATAAAATTTGAGTTACGTTATTTTTTAATAAATCAAAAACTCAATAGTCCTCTTTTTATTTCATGAACATAATAAATAATAACTGATTTTTGTACAAAGCAAACATTGCAGTATTAGTTTCAGTTGTCTTAATCGGGATCAAATATGAAGAAGTTGGATACTAAACACAGCCCAAAAATATTAGTTCATGTTATACGTTAGGATAATAGCTATTGCATCTTGAGATACTGTTAGGTATCTTATCGTAAAATGGAAGACGATGGCTCCAAATTTTGTAATATCGTTGACTCGTGGCCACCTCCATCAAAAGTTACTAAATCTGGGAAACCCATGGTCTCAAAATGTAATGGGAACGAAATCGAGATCCAAAAAGAACCAGGCATTTAGCTCCTAGTGCGCCTGAATCAAAAACAATAATATATGGTAAGTAATTGTTTTTGGATCACGAAAACGCAAAAAAGTTTCAAGTCCTTTTCACGAATAAGTAGATGGTTAGAGACAAAAGTAAACAACCCGTTGATAAAATTAATTTAATAAATTAGCTTCAGCAATTGTAAAAAATGAAGTTGGGCCTCGCTCTTTCCTCATTAGTGTTAAAAAACGATAAACATATTAATGGATAAATAAAATTTTGAGAAAAGATTAATTCGTACATAACTGAAAAAAAGGTAGCGTTGGCCAAAGAATTCCGAAGTAATTCTTGCATTCCTACATACAGTTTCTGTTCTAGTAAAAAGTTATAGCAGATAACGTATTCTTCCAAATCTGCCGATTACGTTTACCGCAATCTCTGATCAACTTACCGTTACTATTTCAAAGACTTTTCCCATAACTTCGTTTATTTGGTATTATTTTATTTTACAAAAAATTGTTAAGGTAAGTCAGGCCTTCTACCCCATTTACACCCAAGGATAATTTGACCTCCTTATTTTCAGTCGGCGCTAGTCAAGACTGTAACAGATTTACCGAGAATTCCAATTGGGTGAATCAAAAATTCGGTAAACGACTGACGATTTAATCAGTTTTATTTCCGAATAATTTCAGTTGCCATTGGGTCGTACAAACGCAAATATTTCATCGGTGGAATCAACTCGTCTTCTGACTGATGATAAGCCGAGGAAACTTTCATCATAATCTCTCAGTATTTCGACGTTACATCAAGTTGAAACATACCCTATGTTACTCCTGGAATTATGTGCTACGTTTTATTTGAAACCGCCTCAAAATCGCGTTCAAATAAACACATCGAAAGACGAAAAGATAGGTTTTCTTTATTTCTCAACTTACCGAAACCGCAGCAATATAAAATTTACCTAATTTTATTCTTTGCACCCTGAGAAATGTAATATTTGAAAGTATATGAAAATCCGTCCAGTTGTTTTTTTTTATGAATCGCGTTCTATGATACAGAATTTGCTTCTCCCAGTCAAAATGTTTAAAGCAAACTAATATAAAAAGCCTGTTGCACACCTACCAATCACGTAGTCGGGAGTACGGGCGTCTTGTCCCCCTTAGCTGAGATTCGGAAGGAAGGGAGTAGGGATGGCGATTCTTTCAGAAAAAGATCGATTCTTGAATTGATTCGAATCGAAATTTGATAAATCGATTCACTAAAAAATCGAGGTCTAAAAGATCGATTTTCTAAAAATCGATCTCTTTTCAATTTGGTTTTCATGTTTGTATTTTCAATATAATTCCAATCATATAAAACAAAAAGGACACCCTAATATAGATCTTTTAAAATTTTTAAACTAATTTTTTTTTTTACAACTAAATCAAAGTATCAGATATACAATAAGACATTCATTTCACAAATTTGTTGGTTACATAAAACAGTTTTGAAATGATATAGTTTACAGTTCCCAGTGCTTAATGTCCAAGCTTTTCAGGAACAACAGTCTGTGCAGCCTACTAGGATCCAAGCGGTTCCGCTCATCACTTGCTACGTTGCCGGCAATTAAAAAAAAAAAAAAAAAAAAAGCACTCGTACGGTACTGATGATCTTACTATACAGGTAAAATGATAAATTGATTTTATTGTTGTTGTTCTTGCCAGTAAAGTACAGTATCATATTTCAGGTGCACGACTGATTACGATAAATAGTGTTTCAATTCATCGTTTAAACCTTGACTTTCATGCGCAAGTGCATTACATGTAGAAAGTGCTTTTACACATTCGATTTTCATCGGTAAAATATCGATTCACTCGATCGATTCAGTACTATAAATCGATTTAAAAAAATCGATTTTTTGGTTAAAAAGATCGATTCTTCGATTAATCGATCTCAGATCGCCATCCCTAGAAGGGAGTCCAATCCCGTTCCGCCATCCTGACTGGGGTTTTCTGCGGATTTTCCGAGTCACCCAGGGTGAATGCTGGGATAGTACCACGAAAGGGCCCAGTCGATTTCCATCCCTCTTCCCTCCCCGTAGATTAGTTAGGCTGAAAAGGGTCTTAGTGACTCTCCAGCAGCCGGCCTTCAGCTGGAAGGAATGGAAGTAAAAAAATAATTGTGTCGCTAACTTTTCAGAACCACATCTCCTTATTTATTATTTTTTTTTTTTTTTTTTTTTAAATGCGCGAGAATCTATATGATCTTCAATGTGAGATCTGACACCCGTAATATGCCGTCCTGATTTCGGTTTTCCATGGTTTCCCGAAATCACTCCAGGTGAATGCTGGGATGGTTCCTCTTAAAGGCCATGGCCGAACTCCTTCCCAATGCCTTCCCATTTGGCTGAAAAGAGAGTCTAGTAATCCTGCAACAGCCCGCCTAAAAAAAAAAAAAACAATTTGATGATAAATGAACTTCACACATTAAAGTACAGTTTTTTTTTTTTTTCTAAATAATTAAATCTTATACACGTTAAATGAAAGTGATTTTCCTAAATATATGTACTGTAATAATTTTTTCAATTGATAAAACTAATTTCGTTTCCATCTCAACGTTTGATTGGATCATCCAGTGTGAAGATTCCAAATAAAATGGTCAGCGATTTTACTTTAAATGGGATGAATCACGCTCTCCGGTGTTAGTTTCCCTACACCTCCATTTCCCATTTTCATTTACATGCCCACTTTTGCCCTCTAAGAATTTTAAATTCTTTCAGCGTTTTTGGTAAAATGTTTATCACTTCTCTTGGTAATTTTTTTCCAATCCCTAATTCCTTTACTTGCGAAAGGAAAATTTTCCCACGCCCTTATCCCTTATATCGAAAGCCTGCTTGTGTTATCCTGATGGTCATATTTTCCCTCTCTTAATTCTTCCACCAACATCTTTCCTCGCCTCATCACCAATAAATGTCTCGTACACTCCCAGCACTCTCTTCACCCTTCTCCTGTCTTCCAATGAATCCCATTCCTGCTTTTTTATCATATAAGTTAGTGATTGTGTTCTGCCGTAATTTTCAGAGACAAATCTTGCAACTCTTCCTTGCTTTGTCTCTAACTCCTGTAGTTGATACTCAAAATCTGTGACCCATACTACATCATCATATTCAAACAATGGTCTGACCGAAGTTTTGTAACCCAGTTTCTCTGGTGTGTCATCACTTTCTCCACACTAAATGAAGAGTTTTTAAAACTTTTCCTACCACCTGCCCAATGTGTCTCGTCAAGTTAATTTTACTATTAAAGATTCCAATAAATTTATATTTCAATACTTCAACAAGCAATTTCTTCCCCACCTTGTAATCATACTCAACCTATAGTTTTTTATTTGATTAACAAGCTGACTCCTTTTTCCTTCGTGACATACATACCTTCAACATTGTCCGAGCTGAAGTTCAGTTTAAGGGTTTGAAAAAGTACCACTAGAAATGATGATTTGACCTCTTGGTCATAAATGAGAAATCTTATAACCGAACTAACAAATTGTTTTGAGATGGTTATACAACTCCTTAAATTCGTTCTAGGAACCTCAAAAATATATTTCCGATACTGGAGGCATAACAGTTGGAGAACTCAGTAACAGAAGTTGACAAACGCCCATGTTACTGAATTTAGCAGGAAACAGTAGTTACAATAACGTGTGGGCGTTTGAAACATAATAAATTTTCGGGGGTTAGAGCTAGATAAAACTTTGTAATAGTGAAATGTATCCATGGAAACTGCTGAGAAACTACAGTGGTAAATGTACGTGATACACGTTAAATACGAATGATGAGTAATAGCGAGACGAAAATAGCTGGACGCTTTGTGTTTAGCTGCTATAAATTTCGGGAGGTGTGGTTAGTCTGGGACAGAGATGTTACGCTCACTGTAGCTCACGCGAATATCCTCAGCACAAGATTACTAAAAGCCTAGGCCTCCAATAGGTCCAGAATCTTCGCATATTTAGCGCTTATTTCTGTCGCACGAACTAACAGGTTTTTATCCTTAAAGTTCCTATTTAATTAGGTATATTTTCACGAAGATCTATCATGAAAATTATTAAAATAATTGACACTGAGCTGTTACTCGAACATAAAATCGTTTTGACTCTCTTCACGTTTTAGGAATCGTTTCCGTAAGCTATCTTATCCGCAACTGCAAACTTGCGATAAACGCAATAAGGGCGTAAATGCTTTAAGTTGCCCTGTGACTGCAGAAAAAAAGTCTGCTGACTTTGGTTGAAGGACTCTATAGAGTATCGAAGTGGAATTCCTGTCGTTAAGTAACTCCGTAATACTCCAATACTGAAGAGACCAAGATTTGTGATAATGCCTCATTTTGTTCCCTCTAGAGCAGCAGCCCGCTTCTAATGACCTCGACGTCGACGAGGCGCAAAGAAATAAAAAAGAAACACAGATTAATATCAAGCTATCTTCAACGTAAATGCTAATTAAACATAACAATAATTGTACTGACACAGTACATACGTGTGAAGTTGTAGCAACCTATGTTTGCCAACGGATTTGTGAGGCTGCAGCTAGATGCAGGCAGGTAGCTGTCGCCCACAGGAATGTGGCAACCCCTCGTATTTCCCCGAATCCGCTGGACCGCTAAGCGGATGGGGATGGGGGACACTCGCTGGGAGGCCACAGAGGTGTGCACATCGTGGCGGTACGTGGCCGGACGTTGGAATATAAGACGCGAGTGAAAGTGTGAGTTCGCGCTTCTGCTGTAAGAGCCTTCCAGTCCGTATCTCCAGGGAGCAGGTTCGACGCCAGACTGCGTCCTAGCTGCTTGAGGGGCCACTTTACGTCTGTGCAGCGTCGACCGTGCGCCCGACAAGAAGCGACACCACGGACCTGACCGCAGCTGTCATCACAAGAAGCCTGCAGCTGCCGTCGCAGGAGAAACCATACGGTATTGTGTGTATTGCGTGCGTCCACTAGCCCAGTAACGACCCTGAGGAATAACAATATATGCCGGACAGTTTATAATAAGAAATCTCATCTCTGAATCACTTTTAATTAATTAATCAATCCATGTACGTGATCCAATAAATATTAATGGATGATTTATAATAAATAGAATGAATAACATATTTTGATGTCGCAATTAGCGTGACACTTCATTGGCGCTTATCACGTGGGGCCCGATAATTATAATTAACGATAATTAATAATTAAAGCAATACAGTTGAGATTTAATTATTTATGGCGCGGTAAGAATAATTCAAATTTTCAAAATTTGATCCCAAAAATTACTTTTGGTGAAGAACCCTGTAATTTTAATAATTTCATATGGCATATCCGGTGATATCGTCCCGTATCTATGGCAGAGTGAATGAATATATGTCTTGTTTGTTCCATATTGTAGTTATATGCATGTTGTAGAATTTGGTGATGTTTTCACTTCCAGAGTAGTAGTACATTTGGCGTTCTGGTCCAGAGTTTATCTTCTGCGTTGTTTCCATACTGATAATTGTCATAGTAAAATTTCTTGTTTAATTATTCTTGCACATGTGGTTAAGGAGTAGAAACGTCGGAATGGATAAAATGAATAAGTTGGTTGAGACTTGCGAAAGTGCAGAGTTAGATCCAGATATCCCACATGCCAGATGCGAAACCCAAGGTAGCATGGTATCTGCACCTCTTCTAGATGATACGCGTGTACATGTGGACGATACCGAACCTGAACAGGCAAATTTGACGATGGTGATGGATTTGTTAAAACAATTAAGTGCAAACATCCATTCACAAGGGGAGAAATTGAACCGTAGGCTTACTGAGACGCAAACTGAATTTCGCAAAGTTATAACTCAGGAAATTGGTAATTGCACTGAGTCAATTAAGGAAGAAATCAGGCAATTGCAGCACACAGCTGGAATGTTGGAAACTGAAGTCAAGAACTTGCGTAGTACCCAAGACAGCGTCACTAAACGATTGGAAGAGACGCAGGAGCAAACTAAAAAACTTACTGAAGATTTTGAGTCAAGCACGCAAGCCACCAACACAAAGCTTGCGCTAGTAGAAGCTCGTGTAGGTGAACTGGAAGTAAATGTCACTGGGTGCAACTCGGCAATAGAGGATCTACGACAAGTTCATCAAGAATTATCAAGAAATGTAGCACAAAAGTTGGAAGGGTTCCGAGAGGAAGTGGCATCCGTGGGCTCGGGAGAAGCAGCACGGACTACACGAATGAATGATGTTGGTGCAAATAACTTGGCATGTGGCACCATAGAATTGCCGTTGCCAATGTTTGAGGCCAAGAATGGCATAAACCCAAAGGCTTTTCTCAGAAAACTAGACTCCTACATCAGAATCAAGAATATACCAGAACATTTGAGAATGTTACTTGTTCAGCAATGTTTTGGGGCCGGCGAACGGGCTTGGCTAGATGTAACCTGTTCAGAAGATACTGTGTACGCGGAATTTAAGGCTACATTTCTGAAAACCTATTGGGGACAAAACGCACAGTCGCAGCTAAAAAGCAGACTATACCATGGCAAGTATCCACCCAAAGGCTCTGAATCCATGGCAACATATGCTTCAGAGTTAATCGCGTTGTCGCGATACCTGGATCAGCCGATGCCGGAGGCAGAAATATGTTATGTCTTGCGATCACATTTTCCAAGATATGTACGGAATCTATTGAATCCGGTGCACGTTACTACAATCCAACAGTTGCTTAGCACATTGGAGATGGCAGATTTTGATGAAAAGACGAAAGGGCGACAAGAAGACGTGACGAAACACGAAAATAACTGTCACGGCGAAAGAAAATCTTCGGGACAAGGGAAGCCCTGGTTTGCCGAAAGGAATCAGCGACCATGGCGAGAAAACTTCAACCAGCAAAACGACTCTTACAATGACAACCGCCAGCAACAGAGGAAGGAAATTCCAGTGAGAACTTTGACGAAACGTGAGCTGCAAGAAGGGATGGAGGTTGCAGAAAGCTCGGGAAGAGATGTAGAGGCGACGCCCGAACGCGCGGAATTGTCAAGCGCTGGGAATTCCGTTTGACAAGATCTAGAGGGCACACCTACCAAAACAAATAGGCCGAATATGGTGACGAGTCTGAAGTATTGGAAGGAAGGGGGGTTAGAAATAAATGATGATATTGGAAGACCATCAGACTCTAAACCGGAGGCAATGGACAAGTGCCCTCGATTGAAAGCTAATATCTTCGACATGCCTTGCTCGGTACTCCTTGATTCAGGGAGCGATGTTACTGCCATTGCAGAACATTTAATCCGAAGAATGCAGACGAATGAAAGACAACTTGATATAATATCAACAAGAGAAGTACATCTAGTTCCCGCGTTTGGGGCGAAGGAAAGGAGGTGCAATAGGGAGATACTTTTGTCGTTAAATATTGAAGGGCAGATAATAGTGATTTCAGCGTTGATCATCAAAGGTTTGAGCGTGGACGTGATAATAGGATGCGACATCCTGGCGGAAAAGGGTGTGATAATTAATTGGAAATCACGCACCGTTTCTAACCTGACAGACGTAGAGTTGAGATGGAGCTCAGCACAGGCTGCCGTTCGCATCACTGTTATGCCGGAGAAGTCAGATCAGCTTGATGAATCAGTCGCTCCAAAACCTAGGCAAATGACAGACGCTCATATCATAGAGCAAACGAAGATTACAGCCCTGATAGACGAAAGAAATCTCGTAGTTGACGCGCTCCTTAGAAAAATCCGTGACGCCAAGACACTGACGGACGTCCAGGCCAAAAGGATTAACAACCTGCTTCTGCGGAACCTCGAGGTATTCTCATTTCGACCGGGAAAGGCAAAGGGGATCGTGCACCGATTCCGAATAAATGACACTACGCCGCTGCGTGCAAGAACTTATCCTATACCGCACAAATATAGAGAAGCTGCTAGAGAAGTTATCCAGACGTGGGAGGAAATGGGTATCATATCCAGGGCAGCAGCGCCACATACTAATCCCCTCACTGTTGTAAACAAACGAGATGGGACTATACGATTGTGCCTAGATGCCCGTGTGTTAAACAACAGGTTAGAATGGGACGCCGAAAGGCCTGAGCCAATACAAGATTTGATGAGCAGGTTCCAGGGCCGAAAATGGTTGACAACGTTGGATATTACATCAGGTTTCAACCAAATTGAATTGGAGGGTTCATGTCGACCATTCACGGCGTTTTTGTTTGAGGGCCGCCAGTATCAGTTTTCCCGGATTCCATTTGGTCTAAAGGACGCGTCAAGTGCGTTTGTACGTGCGATGAATGAGATCTTGCCAGCGGAAATGAAGGAATATTGTACTATATACATCGACGACATTCTCATAGCGTCAGAAACGTTCGAGGATCACATAAAGCATTTGGAAGCACTCTTCAAGGTGCTGAAAGACCGCGGGATAACGCTTCGCCCCGACAAGGCGACAATCTGCACACAGGAGGTGAAGTACCTTGGCTTCATTATCACTCCTAATGGGATACGTCCAGCGGAAGACAAAATTCGAGAAATAATGAATTTCAAGCGTCCAACAAGGCTGCGTGAGTTGCGGAAATACCTAGGTGTCTGCTCCTACTACAGAGGAAATATCTCTCGGTTTTCTGAATTGGTGGGACCTCTGTACAAATTGTTGAAAGGAGGACAGAAATGGGAATGGACAGAAGAGCAGGAACAAGCTTTCGGGAAGACTAAGGAAGCATTCCAACAATGTGTGTGCCTCGCCCATCCGGATTTTGAAAAGCCCTTCTATCTATATACAGATGCGAGCGCTTGGGGCCTCGGGGCATGTCTTCAACAGAAAGATGGCCAGGGAAACTTTCGTGTGGTGGCTATGGCCAGCAGGACACTAAAAGAAGCAGAAACCCGTTATTCTGTCACGGAATTGGAAATGCTTGCGATCCACTTCGCGGTCACCAAGTTTCGTGCATATATTCTGGGCAGGAAGACGCATTTGCGTACTGATCACCAGGCACTCACTTTCTTACGTAACGCCAAATTTCCTACGGGAAGGATCGCCAGGTGGGCACTTGAGCTACAGCAATATGACATTGATATCGAATACTGCAGAGGAAGCCAAAACCAAGTTGCAGACTGGCTAAGCAGGCACGCAATCAACGGTGATACACAACAGTCAGAACCTCAGAAACCAAACGAGGTTTTGATCGCCGTGATCAACAGGTGCGAAGACCAGACAGCGGAGGAGATTAGACGAAAGATAGCCAACGCGCAGCATTCAGACAGTGAGATCAGTGGTATTAGGAACTACATTGAGGTCGGATCCGGAGGAGAGGACCTACGTGTCCGAAATACGGCCATGTTGTGTACCATTCACGATGGTATATGTTTCAGGAGACAAAATGCTACTGAACGATGGAAGATTTGGCTTCCTCCGAGCATGCTTGAAGAGGTCATAAGCCTATATCATAACCACTTCGGACACCAAGGGACTCTCAGAACTTATGTGATGATGAGCAAGGAGTGGTACTATAGAGCGCTGAAGCGCGCGATCGCGAGGGTTACCCGTGCTTGCGATGCGTGTCAGCGGGCTAAACATCCCAATATCCGATACATAGGAGAATGTCATCCCGTGATAACCGATAAGCCTAGCGAACTAGCGTGTATTGATTTCTATGGACCACTTCCCAAAGGCAGATTTGGTTACCAGTATGTTTTTGTCGTAGTTGATGCATTCTCAAAACTGGTGAAGCTCTATCCAACCACACGCACGACCACAAAACAGTGCCTAGATATTGTTCTAAAGAAATACATACCAGAATGTGGCAAACCCGCCCGAATCCTATCCGATCACGCAACCATCTTCACAAGTAAGCGCTGGATCGAAGGATTGCGACAGCAAGGAATCCTACCCATCTTCAGTTCGATACGATCTCCACAGTGTAATTTGGCAGAGCGTTATATGAAACAGCTGGGGGTGTACTTTAGGCTCTTGGTGGGTGATAATCATGCGTCTTGGGTCAAGCACCTCCCAGCTATAGAGAAGTTTTTTAACTGCTCATATCACTGTAGCACTAACTGCAAGCCAGTGGATTTGCACTTCCAACAGACAACGAAAACACTTGCAGAAGAAATTATAAGTTATCCCGACAGTGACTGCACCGAAGATTGGAATCAGCGACAAGAAAAGACAAGGGAATTTCTTCTAGAAAAAGCTGACCGACGGAAAGAACGAGCTGATCGACAGGAAACGCAGAAATTCGAAGTCGGTGATCTGGTCTTGCTGAAGTGTTCTAAACCTTCGGACGCCATAGGAAACTGATATCAAAATTCTTTAGTCTGTTCCAAGGACCTTATCGGGTTAAGGAAATTGTCAATCCGAATGCTTATCTCCTAGAGGGGGAGGATAGGATCATAGGTGTCTACAACACAAGAAACTTGCGCAGGTATCACACGAGCTCCTCACGTTCGATTTGAACCATACTACAACATGTATCAGTTCCAGTGATAGATAAGGTTATGGTTGTTAAAGAAGGCATAACTAACTGAACCACATCCCTATAAATAATCACAATCCTGTAGAAATAGAATTACTCTAGTGCATGAATAAGTAGCTTAGATAAATTCCTTTAATAATTTCTCTCATTATTTCGTAGGATAACCGTAGTATTATTGTGAATAATTGAGTGTGTGAATCTGAGCCATTGATACTGGCGACTCACGGGTTGCTGGACTGAAATTAGATCACCTTGCCAAAACCCAGTCAATTTAATATCACCTTCTGTGATAGCAGATTTGCAACAAGGCACGAGCTATAATTAATTTCAAAATTCAAAATGTTAATGGGGATGTGAGATGTCACACTTCACGAGTTGCTCTAAGATTGTAAATAGTAGATTAAGTTACGTAATTCAGAGATGTTGATGCGAGATCCATTGTGTGAACGTGAAGGCAAGTGAAAAGTGGTGAAAATATGTTCAGTGACTGTGAAATAAGAAATTTAAAAATTTTATAGACATAATTTTTACATTTTCCGGGGAAAGTGGGCTATGTACTGACACAGTACATACGTGTGAAGTTGTAGCAACCTATGTTTGCCAACGGATTTGTGAGGCTGCAGCTAGATGCAGGCAGGTAGCTGTCGCCCACAGGAATGTGGCAACCCTTCGTATTTCCCCGAATCCGCTGGACCGCTAAGCGGATGGGGATGGGGGACACTCGCTGGGAGGCCACAGAGGTGTGCACATCGTGGCGGTACGTGGCCGGACGTTGGAATATAAGACGCGAGTGAAAGTGTGAGTTCGCGCTTCTGCTGTAAGAGCCTTCCAGTCCGTATCTCCAGGGAGCAGGTTCGACGCCAGACTGCGTCCTAGCTGCTTGAGGGGCCACTTTACGTCTGTGCAGCGTCGACCGTGCGCCCGACAAGAAGCGACACCACGGACCTGACCGCAGCTGTCATCACAAGAAGCCTGCAGCTGCCGTCGCAGGAGAAACCATACGGTATTGTGTGTATTGCGTGCGTCCACTAGCCCAGTAACGACCCTGAGGAATAACAATATATGCCGGACAGTTTATAATAAGAAATCTCATCTCTGAATCACTTTTAATTAATTAATCAATCCATGTACGTGATCCAATAATATTAATTGATGATTTATAATAAATAGAATGAAAACATATTTTGATGTCGCAATTAGCGTGACACTTCAAATTGTTGTGTGTAATCAACATTTATGCTATTTTCTTCACTATCTTCGAATGATTCCAAGATGGTGAAGAAAACTTGTATGTTCGAAAAACATTCTCAGTCTGATTAATAGATAACGATGTTACCGGTTGTAGCTGACACACGGTACTTCTCTGTTTTTTTCTGTTTTTTTTTTAAATTCATTATTATTTTTTTACCCCAAGAGCCCTAATCCTTTATAAACGTTTCTCGGGAAACAAACCGGTTTGTTTCCCGAGAAACGTTTATAAATAAACAACGCCGAGAAAGATTACATTCATTTATAGCCCTAATCCTTTTCGCCATCGAAGTCATTATAGACGGGAAAGGACGGTGACAAATGACAGGAAGTGAAACGATCATGGAATTCGCTTGGAGTGATATGGGAAATCATGGAAACCAAAATCTGGATGGCCGGACGAGTTTCGAACTGAATTCGGTTCTCCTTAATACCAGGAGCTGAGTGGGTGGTGGTTCTGAATGGATTTCTGCAGGTTGTAGGACGTGTTACTGACCTGAGACTAGGCTACTCTTTACTGACGGTGAAAAGCTGTAATATGATTATTACATACTATCGTAGGTAAAGCTGATTACGGCCTGCGGTTCATAGGCGTTGTTAAAGAATTATATCTGTGTCATTCGTATAGCAAGTAATTAAAAGTAAATTTGTGTGGTGTGTAAAAATACCTGTACTTTTAATTGACTACGTAATTATTGGCACTTAATAAATTATTACGATTAAGGAGACTTCATTGTCAGAGGAACTCATAATTAAATGAAATATTAAAAAAATAAAAATTAGGCAAAAATGATAATTGTTAACTACGACTTGAGTTCTGAAAATCTGTTATTGTGTGATTACGGTTAATGAAAAGAACAGTGCTCGGTTAATAACTGTGTGTGGTGATGCTCATCACATGATCGGCAATTCGGTGAGTGGAGTGGCGACTCGACAGCTAACGTCTGACTGTGGCGGGGCTGGCTCCTCGTTGCGAAGAAACGGGCAGCCCGATGTGGTGACCGAATCAACGATTCGCGCTAATGCAGTCCCGAAAAGCTGCTGGTCTTGAGGTATTATTGAGCAAGTCGAAGGCCGCTCTCTATTGTTTTTCTTCTCCAATGCCACTGTACGTTCTGCCCAATTTGATCTGTTCAGACAAAGCTAACATGAGAGGGCGTGTCTTAGTTCTCCCGTCGAATCCTACTACTTCCGTCCTTTCTGCAGCAAACTGTCAAACTTGTTGTCATATTGCGATCATGCTGGGTGGTAGATGAAAGCTGGCGCCACATCCTTACCAGCCCATCATAGCAATTTATCTTCGGAACGTGATTCCAAAGGCATTTTTCAGCTCACTCAACAGTTTTGTGGGACCATTCCGCACATTTTTCGGCGGAAAGAAACACTGTTACTGTGATCGGGTCAGTTTTTTAGAGCATCCAGCTAGGAGAGGGAAAAATATCTTTCACCTTCAAAACGCGAGGCCATCAGCTGTATTCCAGCACTTCAATTAACTTAGCGTGGCGATTTAGTGAGGACAGAAATGAAAGATTACTAGATTTACAACTCACTCGTCGCCACAAAACTTTTAGTCAACTTATGCTTTGAATATATCGTACATTCACAGCTGATCTTCGCACAAGACTTTTTGAATCCCGTATGTCGCGGACAGCTTTTGATACCAACTATCTTCGCCAGTCTCAGATTTAAGTTAGTTGTTTTGAGAATTGTCTTAAGGAATTTCCTACTGCAGTCTTTACTTGATTTGATAGACTTTACGAAACATTCATAGAGATAATAGAGAGGATGCGCTGGGATTCCATGGGAGCTAGATGAAGCGTTTGTTGACTACCATTTATTTGCGAACACATACCTGGACCTGGAAATGGATATGATCAGGTAAATAAGGTGCCTTGCTGATGTGTGTATGAAGTCCTTTCCTTGTGCCGGTAGGGAATGAACAGATTAGAGATTCTTTGTAATCTACACTTTTATGTGAATTGCCTTCAAGCTCTGACCCCAGACAGAAGACACAAGCCTTTATGATCTAACCTCTGACCCAAGACTGCTATCTGGAGGGAGAAGAAAATTCTGCAAGTACAACTTAAAGTTAATCGATACATATTGTTACATTATACTCCTGTAATCTGCACCGAAATACAGAAAAATTAACACTATCTATTGGAAACTGAAATTCGGAAAAAGTTAAATTTTTAGGTTTCCATTTCAAGACTGAACTTTACTTTGTGTTAATCCAATTTTGCAATACTATAATCGATCTGAGTTAAACATGTTATGACTATCCGTCGAGCTAGTTAATAATACCGAGCGGGGCGGTGTAACGGTTAGCGTTCTCAGCCTCGCATTCGGGAGGACGGCGGTTCGAATCCCCGTCCGGGCATCCAGATTTGGGTTTTCCATGGTTTTCCCAAATCACTCCAGGCAAATGTCGGGATGCTCCCTTCAAAAGCCATGGCCGAATTCCTTCCCATTCCTTGCCCCCATCCTTGCCCCCCATCCTTGCCCCCCATCCTTTCCCGTCTCTAAAGACCTCGATGTTAAAAAGAGACGTAAAGCAGTTTAAAAAAAGTTAATAATGTATTATGGAAAACATTGATGACTTTAGTTAATTGACATGATAGAGAATTTTTTTTTCCTTACGGCTTTACGCTTTCGTCGGCGGCTAAGGTCATTAGAGGCGGGAGGGTACTGGGTACAAGGAACGGGAAAGAATTCGGCCATGGCCTTTTTGAAGGAAACATCCCGGCATTCGCCTGGAGTGATTTGTGGAAACCATGGAAAAACCCAAACCTGGATGCCCGGACGGGATTCGAACCCGCAACCTCCCGAATGCGAGGCCAGAACGTTAACCGTTCACCCACCACGCTCGGTGATAGAGATTTGAGTCAGAGGCCTTCAAAACATGAGTCAAGAGACATAACTTTACGTAGCACCAGAATCTGTATCAATCTGACAGTGCTTTTGATTCTCTTGTGGCAAACACGAGAGAATGCCAAACATTCGCTCTAGATGTATAGCTACCAATCCTTTGCGGTGACTAGCCGTGAGTGATCAGCTCGTCAACGTAGATCAACAACCTGCACCTGCTGACAGATGGAAGAAAGAGCAGAGAGAGGCCAGTTTATTTGTCTTCGGTTGGCAGGCAGCCGAGGAAAACGCCAGCTTCCAATGAGTGACTCAGCTTTGAGTATTTCTCCGGCAGATCGACGATTTCTGCGTTTCTCTCAGGCGAGTCTGAGTCGTGTAGCGTGCGCCAAGTCCAATGAATGAGCGGCTCACTTGACTATTTCTGTAGCTCGCATATTTATGGCAGCAGAGCTCCTCTTAACATTCCGAGTGCTAATAATTCGCCGCGAGGCTCGACGGGATCGCGGACCGCCGATGATGTGCTGATCCTAACATATCGCCCACTTAACTGCGTCAAGTTTATGGCACCCAACTGAGTAGGCCTACGCCCGAGGCAAAATAAATGAACTCCTTTCACCTTCTGTGGAGAATTATTGCGAAGATTGTTTGGTAGCAAATTATTCACTACAACCTAAAAACAACTGTGGTGTGGTGTGTGAATGTTTTTCTTAACACTGTTCATATTTGTGATAAGTAAACAAACGTTGCAAATGTTTATCTTACGGTAGGACAGTTTTCACCATCTAGTGATGAAATTTGCATGAAATGTGCTGTGTATAGTTTCACACTGTTTTGCTGGTCAATTCTCAGTAGCTCTGAAACAATTCTGAAGTTCATAGCAATCATCGCGAAATTTGATTTTCTTAAAAGTCTACAAAGCCAGTTAGTACTAGTTTCAACAATAAGATATATAAAAATATTGAAAATCAATGGTTCCAAATGTAAACCTTGATGTACACCAGAAGTTTCTGCGAATTCAGATGACAATGAGCCTTTATATTCAATCTACGGTTGCAGAGGTAGTCACCAAATGACTCCAATATTTTCCAAATGCTACCATATTCCTCTAAAATAGCAAAAAGCTGGGGATGACTGACTTTGTCAAATGCCTTTGAAAAGTCAAGATACATGACATCAAGTTATTTTTGCTAACTAGATGCTCTAATTATTTCACTCTGTAGATTATAGTGTTATATGCTTCGTAATTTAGTTTATGGCTTCGGATCGTGCAAATCACATCAGGGACAAAAACACAAAAAAATAATCTTCCTGTTTCTTCTATTTGCTTCTTTCCAACTACTGCAATATAAAACGGTTAATTCATCCTATTCTAATTCAAGTTTAACAAGTTACTTTCCTTTTATTTCACGTTTATTCATATCAGTTCACGTAGCTATTCAATCACATTACATTGCAACGAAACAAAGTAAATACTTCTTTCGTTCTTGTATCCGTTATTCGACATAAATCACTTTCACAGTAGAGTGAGTAAGTTGACACTGTAAAAAAAGTCAGATTCTTATTAGTTCCTTATTCTGTTCTTCTGATTAACTACAAAATTGATGATTCTTGGCTATGTCCTCTTTCAAGTATGGGCGATCCACACATATATTTTTCCTCCGCCATCCCAATACTTCAAGAGATACTCCCCTCCTCTCTCCCTGGTGCATTCGCGCAGAGTACCAACTTAACAACCAGATACCTTTTTTTTCTACTATATAAAATAACTCGTACTACATCTTAATAAGATTGAAAGAACAAAACATATGAACACCGCATACATTACAAAAGGAAAACAATAAACAAACGAAAAGTGAAGGAACTCGTATGTTTCCATGCAAGATCTCATGGTTAGTTGTTATTGATTTTCCAGAATGAAGCCTGTTTGAAATTGACTAATGATGTTATGACACACTGGGGCAGTTCTTGTTTAGCATTATCTTCTAGAAGATGTTTGCTAACACTAATTGTACAACAATACATATTTCTTCGACTCGCCTTTATGGACAGACATAACATCACCAAGCTTAAATACTGTATATCTGGAAAAATTCCTGTCTCTAGAGACATGTTAAATAATTTGTATAAAGGCTGGAAAAATAACGGTCTACACACTTTCAAAACACTTGAAGGCATTAAGACAGGACCACAAATCTTTGACTAGGATAGATCACCCAATGCTTTGAGAAACTCTTCAACAGCGACTGAGAATATACTCAGGTTGTTGTTTGTATTGAAATGCATATTGAAGGTAGGCACAGATGGAAGTATAAATACTGAAGAGAAATACTGTGCGAACAAATCACACATTTTCTGTTGAAGCGAGGATGTATTGATCAATACATCAATATCAATGTGTTTAGTACGCTTTAAGTCTTTGAAGTAAGGATTGATGGTTACTTACACGCTTTTAATGCTTCCAGCTGACGTGTCTCATTGCGATAGGTAGTAATGATCACCTAGCAGTCAGTCCCTTGCCATCACTGTCGACGCAGAGATTATCTGGTATTTAAAGTCCAGACGCAATTCATCGCGGGTCAGTCTGGCAGAAAAAAATCAACTTTAAGCTACCGACTCAAACGTCTGTGTCTTGAAAAGTATTCGGAATGTCAACACAAGAAAATTTTAGAATTTCTCAGGGGCACCATGTCACACCACTCGGTAATTTTTGTGTGTTCTATTGTCGTCAATTAAATATGATTACCTTTATTTCTTCTTCATCGAATCCACACGTTACTGTCGTTGGTGGCCAGATGGTTTTTCCTTCCACCAAAGATTAATGAGTACTGCTTTCAATGGATTAATTAGTTCTATGAAGTGACAACACCAAAAAATCCCTTTTCACCTCACTTTTATTTCGTGGAGAGCTTCATAGTAGCATTACAAGCGAATAACGTACTAGACTTGTCAAAGATACTAAAGCACAAATACATTTTATTGGCGACTGAATACTTAAAACTGCAACTAACTACTAGCCTCTGTAACTCGTTTAAATAGTCGCTAGAGAAACATCCAGAGCATAAAAAAAGGAAACCAACCAATGTTTCTCGAGCGTTGACAATGCGGCCGACAGTCAAAATCCTACCAAAGCAATTAGAGCTAGTGCATAATTATTCACTATCATTATGAAACACCCGGAAATGAAAATTAAATATATTTACACACAAAATTAGCAACATAACCCAGTCCAAATAGTTGAAAATTGTGCTCCAAATATCGTGGTTCACAGCAAAAGTTACAATTACAAACTTTTAAAATGTTTCATACATAATGCTACTAGTAATCATATTACACATAATTTACACAGTCTCTTTGCATAAGAACATTATTCATTCACATAAAAAAACTATACAAAGTCATATTTAATCAACTCTCTATACTTTATTCCTAACATTACTATTCGTAAAAAGATGGGTCTGAGGGATGTTACAACTTGTTTCACGGCGCGGCTGTGAACTATCCATTCTTTCAAAATTTTGTATCAATGTAATTGGCTTCAATCAACATTCATTCCAATTAATTGCGTTTCTGCTATTCTAAGAAACGGAGTGATGCAGCGACTTGAGTGCAATTGCCTCCGTAACTGTGTTTCAGGACTGTCGGGCACGAAGCAGAATGTGAGCTTGACGTCAGCGCCTCGCCTGCATGACGACGAGTCCTCCAACAGGGTCGTGACGGTGCACGAGGGTGCAGACGCCCTCCTCTCCGTCAGACTCGACCCGCTGGCAGGGGCTCCAACCAACATCACGTGGTAAGCACGGAGCCAATGCGATCGCGCCTGCGACAAAACGAACCAAAACATGACGAATCGGAACGAAAAGAAGCACCATCAGCTGATGCTTGATTTTCTGATCAGGTTTTCTGGATGAAATCAAATCACTCCATACCAAAATTTACCCTAACTCTATTAACCACCGTCGACTGAATCAATGGTTACATATAGAACAATAATCGTGCCAAGAGAAATCGTAGAGAAGCAAACCCTGGTAGTGTGGCTGCTGGAATGATCCGGTTCCAATTATTGACAGCATATTACATTCCTTAATTTTTTTTAGCCACTTTTGCAAATATCGTCAGAAAAAAGGTTCTGAAAGGTATCGGTGAACTATTCGCTTTAGGCCGGTGATTCTGCAACAAGTTTCACATAGGCGTCCATATTGTGGACGTTCATATTGTACTTATTCGGCAATGGAAAATTTTTAGCCATAGAAAATTCATTGTAATAATACTATAAATTTGGATCGATGTTTGGATATTTTTTACTCAATCATTACTTTACGTTTCATTGGATTTGAATTAAATTTGGAACAGAGTTAGAATATAGTTTGAATTAACACACACAAAAAACGACCAGCTCCTTAAACGAGTATTCAGCGTTTGTATCTTTCTTCCAGTAGTTACGCCGAACGGTTTGGACATTTTTGATGAAACTTGGGTCACTGGGCAGTTAAAATACAGTAGGGGTACATCAGTCCATTCCGGGAACGGCTGGGGTGAATGCGATTTAACTTCGTTTCTTAGTGGGTGAATAAAAATAACGTAGAGGTGAATCAATCGCAACTAGACCTGGCAATGCCACGTACTCTTGCTAATCAATTTATAATGTTGAATCCAAATTAGATAACTGATAGTAGAGCTTTCTGTTATCTGTTAAAATATGATTCACTGTCTTATTTTTAATACCTTTCAAGTGTTTTAAACCTACAAGTGTTTTGTATGGCGTCGATCTAGGGAAAATCAAGACAACATACGTTACTTCACAATGAATTTCACTGCCTGTATAACTCTTTAACAAACTGCTGGCTGTTACCACAAGTAAGCTGGTTAACTAAGGAGTAAAATAAGAGAAATCTCTAGTACAAACTTCGACGACTGACGTTACCTAAGTAAGATATGTGAACTTGGGTGGTTTCCCTCTGCTTTTTCATCTAAGGTTAGTTGCTACTAACGTAACTAGGCTATTACTGTAAATATGCTCATAACTGATGGATGTGCGTTAAGATTATTGCTTTGTTAGTTAGTATGAAAAAATGCGGTGATTAAAATCCGGTGCCTGTGCTAAAGGTCTACTATTCCCAAATACACCCGCCATGCTGCAAAGTTTTTACCCCTCCAAAAGAAGAATCATCATCATCAACACCACTTGCCCAGACCATAAACATTTCTGAGTCATTTGTGCTTTAACCCAGGCTTTCGGAATACGATATACACAACAGGAACTATGCACTACTGTCTCTGACCTTAACGACAAAGAACGTGCGGAAGAAAACTTCTTTCACCACCGGAACTACGAGTAGATCGAGCGAATCAAATGCCTCTTATTGCTCCTGAGTTCCTTGGCAGTGAGGTGAGCAAGGAAATATGGAGCTCACTGTTTAAAGCTAACACGGTTCTTCTCCTTCACTATTTTTCCCAAACGTTAGAGGTCGGCTGCCTGTAATAAGTTTAGCTTATCGTTGGCGTGGTCAAATATGGAGATTTGATTACACGGTCGCAAGCCAAGTATTTTATTCCTAGGGATCGTGCATAAACTACGTGGCTTGGTCGAGGGGAAGGGGTTGATTGGAGAGCTACGCTGGGCTGCGTGGCGGGAGAGGGGTGTTTCCGAGCCAAGCCACGTAGCTTTTCATTCTTATAATTTGTCTCAGTTAAAATAAAAAACAAAACAAACAACAGCTTGCGAATATTTATTTCAGTCATATAACTATCTCCGTATGTAATTTACGATAGTCTGACAAGAGAAAACAGTACAAAATGTCTTCTGGAATCAATAGGGAAAGAAGCTACGTGCTATGTGAGAGGGGTAGGGGTGGAGGGGGTAGAGGCGAAAGTCACGTGCTACGTGGTGGAGACTTTAGAGTTACATTTTCTGTTCATATCGAAATAACTATGTTTAACCGTTAGTTGCATAGGGGTTATCTATCTTCCTATCTCCGTTATCGAGCAATGCCGTGTCCCACAGTGCCTTTTACTTTTTGTTACTTTCTACTTCCGCTTTTAAATTATTTTATTTTACTAAATTTGCATTAATCCCTAAATCAAAGAGTTGTAATAGCATTCGTGAGTACGAGGGTTCAAATCTTTGTCTGGCCATCCAGATTTAGATTTTCCATGGTCACTCTAAATCACTCCACGCGATTGTTTCCTTCAAAATGCTACGTCTGAATTCCTTCCCGCTGCCTGTATCCAGCATCCTCCCACTATTGACCTCAACACTGACACGTCGTAAAACCACAAAAAAAATTATCAGAGAAGGGAAAGAATTGCAGAGAAGGAACGTGCCATGGACTTTTAAAAGAATCATTCCATACAAACGCAGGAACTTTTCCCCCAAAAGGCCTTCTGAAGAATCCATTCGGCATTTTCGGGAATGACTTCGCAAACAGTAACTGTTAGAGCAGTTTTTAAGTTTGGGATGGGAAGTCTATTAAAACTTTCCGGGAAATTTCAATTTTTAAGACCATGGAGCTTAAATGTCATCTTAGTTTTTTTGTATGTATTCGGTTTATTATATTTGCTGTAGGATGATAATTACTTGACCTCCGTTGCAGCCATCTATTACTTTGAAGTATCAACTGAACTACTCTGCATGTGCTAGTTCTATCTTAAAACTTTGTCAGCATCGCACAAACGTCTCAAAAATTTATAATATTATATGCCAATGGAATTGTAATGTTTCATGTCTAAAGAAACATTCGTATTTCCTCATTGTACACAATCTTTAATCACGAACGGGAAGTGTCCTACTCAGACGTACTTTGCAGACAGTTTTGTTTATCATAGGAAAAAAAAAAAATATATCTGTTTTAACAACAGCAACAAGTCACTAATTTTGAAAATTTAAATGTGACCCGTGCTTCTTTTAAACTTAAAACAATCTGAGCCGTCCCCGTTGGGTAAACAATTGACGCTTTGGCCTGGCATTTGGAAGGACAGGGATTCGATATCCGTTCTGACCATTCACAATTCGGTTTTCTACAGTTCCCCGATATCACTCCAGGGAATGAGGGGATGATTCACCGTAACAGCATGGCTGAATTCCTTCCCGTTCTCTGTGCTCGGATCTAGTGATTTCGACGTCCAAGAGTTAAAAAACAGTATGAATAATCAAATAGAGTCATTAAATTTTAAATTCTAAGTATAAAGTTAAGATGAAAACTGCTTATCGTCCTTTAGACCGATTTATTTTCTAGTTTGAAGCAGATGAAACTATTTTTGTTGAAGACAATAATGCATTAGTTCCTCTCCTCTTTTTTCCATTAGTGTATGTCATTGTAGTTCCTACAGAATTCGAACAAGGCTGTAGTTCTAAGTTTCATTGGCGACTCTGAAAGCTTGCTTTGTACTAGGCACATCGCCTGTTGCCAGGATGATCAATCTTGTTATTCTTCTCCTACCTTTCTCTTTCGTTGCCGACTAAAATAAGACCGAAAAATCTTCGTTACAGATTTTATGTAACAACAGTATTACACAATTAACCAAACCGAAAACAAGCCGTGACATTAAGGTTAAGAAATTTTACCATGACTCACCATACGCGTACTTCGTAATGACGCCACTTTTGAGATGAAATCTCACAGGAATATTATGTTGAGTGAAAAAACAAATCCTCAGACAAAACTAACAAAAATAGGATTAAAATACAAAACAAAAAACAACGTAATGATTTTTTTTCGCATTCTCCATTGAGTGAGGTACTGTTCATCAGATATTAGTAAACGCCGTCAATGTTGTTTGGGGACGTTTTTATTTAATTGTGTGATTGACGAGTTACGTGCTCTCAAACTCGCAATATACACTGATGTGCCAAAAGTCATAGGAAACCTCCTAATTTCACGTGGGCCCTCTTTTACCCTTCCAAGTGTTGCGAAGTTCCCTGAAGAAACATTCCAACATGCTTCCTCTGTAACAGCCTATAACTGCCAGTGCACGAACGGACCTTTCGATCATGTACTAGATACAGGCATGTTCGATTAGATTCATGTCTTGCGATATAGATGGCCAAATGATTCACTAGAATCATCAGAACAACGGTGACCGATATTGACCCAGTGACATGCTGCATTGCCATCCCAGGAAAATTAATTTTTGTTAGGGTACATGAAAGAAATAAATGATCTTCAAGGAACTGAACATAATCATTTCCAGTCAACGGTCGATTCATTTTGACGAGACGTAAACACATTTCATTTCTGGATTGAGCCACCACCAGCTTCCACAGTGCCTTCCCGACAACCGTGGGCCATGGCCTCGTGGGCCATACTCGAACTAAATTTTCTGCGCTTATAAACTGGAATCGCGACTCATCTGACCACGCAACATTTTTGCAGCCATCCAGATTCCAACCGCTATGTTCAAGACCTCGGGAGTGACTCTGTCGCCGATTACGTTTAGTTAACAGAGACCCTCGCATCGGTCTTCTGCTGCCATATCCCCCCAAAACACCAAATTTCGATGCAATGTCCGCAAGGATATATCTGCTGTACGCCCCACGCTGAATGTTTCTGTTATTTTATGCAGTGTTCCCTGTCTGTCAACACTGACACCATGACACAGACGTCGCTGGTCGCGGTCATTATGTAGACGTGGTCGGCCTCTGAGTTGTTCATGGCGGGAGGTAATTCCACCGAAAATTACATATTTACGACATAATCTTGACACTGTTGTGCCACCAGATTGATCCAAACACTGGCCTTATCAATAGATAACCTTATTGACCTTTCAGAAATTTAGGTTCCATTACTATTTCCGTTGTTCATCTTGATTTTAACACTCATTATCTAGTTCACAATTAGTCGGTCTAACGCATTAATACATTATCTGCTATATAAAAATAATATTGATAATAAACAGTCAATATTTAACTTTAGTTTTTGTTTGTTTGAAAATTAAGCTGTCACAAAAATATTATTCTACTCCTACAGGCTACCTTTATTAAAATGCCAAATTTCTTTCCTACAAGGAAAATTGTTTTTCAAATCCTGTGTACCTTGGATTTTTGCAACGAAACGAAAGCTTAACTTCTGTGTTAAAATGTTCAGATTATCTTGAAAATGTAAGTTTGATATTATTTTATGCTATCCAACCAAATTATGAGACACCTACAATCTTAATGTGCCGGTTTTAGATGTGACAAATGGTTTAAATCATCGCGATAAGAGATTATAAACGACACGTGTGAACTCGTCTCTCATTTTCGTGGAACTACTGAAGACACAAAACGTCGCATCGTTGTAAATAAAGTCACACTCTGCAGATATCAGAAATAAGAACAGATTTAAGATGTCGGTAACAGTTACCGGTCGACAGTTATCAAGGAACGAACAGATGTCATGGAAACAGCGTCACATAATTAGATCTCTGCCATCGTACCTACACGAGAAAATCTCATTAAGTTTTCACGGGCATTCGTCTCTTTACTACATTATAATCGTTTAACAACTATGCATAGTGTAAGACTAGAGCTGATGACCTACACTACACATTTTTCCCCATCTTAAGACGGCGCGGCCAATGGTTAAAACACAGCAGCATGATTCTGGCGGATGAGAGGGGATATCCTCCACCATCCCAAAACTGGTACTGACCTGTTGAAATTTGTATCAACTGCTTCCTTTATGTCCTCTTCACGTTTTGCACTCTCCTTTTTCGAAAAAGTCGTCACGAATTAAATTAAAAATGCTGAACTATGACATTGGAGCGCAGCTATTAGATTCCGTCGGCACTGCGAAAAGATGATAATCTCTTGAAATGTTGCTTTATTTCTTTGTTGTAATAATTTCTTGCCGTTTTAGCTTCACTCCGTTGTAAAACGTCGCATGAAATTGATACAAAATATTTATCCAAAGTGCAGTTCAGCAAGGCTCGCCATCTTAGAATCGATATAATCAGTCAGAGATAATTGATTGCTTCGTTGTAAACAAAAGCTCAGTTTCCGAGATGGATGCCGCAGAACGTTTTTCCCGTAAATTTTTTACCCTTGGTTCAGGCCGAATTTCAACCTAACCACTATCACTATGAAAAAACGAACCTGTTTAGGTTGATATGATCCCTGTACCGATAATTTTTATGTCATTTTAGCAGTGCTGCTAACATTTCGCTGTTTCGGAGTGTCCCATATTTCGGAATTTTTAATTTAATTCGTGGCAAGTTTTTCGTAAAAGGAGAGTGCAAAACGTGAAGAGGACAGTATAAGGAAGCAGTTAATATAAATTTCAACAGGTCAGTACGAATTTTGGGATGGTGGAGATTATCCCCTCCCACCCATTCTGGCTTGTGATAAGTACAGTTATCCTGCTGAAATATGCCATCATCGTCGTGGAGGACAAGAGACATGTAGGGATGCAGGTGATTCTAGGGACTGCAATCCAGCAAAGCAGGATCCCGCAATCCCGCGGGATTCCGCATCATAGACAGTCTGGGGGATCCCGCACAAAACTAAGCGGATCCGCAATCCGCGAAATGCGGCGGAAACGTGTGTCGTCTGCGTTACTCGCTGCCGATCTCTATCGGATGTATTGCACTGTTTGCCTGTACCGTTACAGTTGGATTTGACTAGTGTGAACAAACGTTTGTTTTTGTCAACCTTCGTCATTCGTAAGTACCATAAATAAATGCATTCTTACGTATTCATTAATATTTACGTTTGTTTTGTGTACACATTTCTATAATTTGAGTTATTTTGCGTATTTAGTATGATTTTATTATTATATAATAAGTATTTTTATGTGTCGCACACATCATTCGTGTTTTGTAGATAAACTAATTGTGACGACTTCCTGCATTTGCGGCTGAAAATTTGATTATTCGTTGATACGAAACTAATGTTATTCTAATTTTAACAGTTGCATACGTATTTATTTAGCAGTTATCAAAAGGCAATTGTATTTCCTTTGACTTATTGTAGTCTCGACCGCAGCCTCAATGCGTTTGAAGCACATGTTCTTTGACGAAAGCCGCCTGCTTACCTATGCCACTCTGGCTTTCGATTAATCCCTTTTGGGATAATTTGGTCAATCCGCACAATACATTACTTTGAGTGAATAGCATGCGTCCTTTCAACTCCTTGTTATTATGACGTCTTCACGGGTGTGTTGTAAAAACACCATACTAAGACGGCTGACTCCACCGACTTCATCACGTGTGAATTTTCGTGTTTTTGCAACGCAATCCGATGATGCATCCGTGAGGACTTCATTGTAATTATACGTAGAGAAAGTCTTCTTACTTACATAAAAAATTAATTTCCACTCTAAAAAAGTCGTTATGTCATTTAAAGTAAAACTGAAATACTTGACAGTTTACGTCTTGGTGAGTAGTTTCTTTTAATAACAATGAATCAACTATAAGATCGATCAAGAAATCAGGAGACATAATAATGAATCCCACAAAAACAATTCCTGTAAAAATAGACAATTTACTGTGTTATAAATAGTTTATTTAGAATAATATTTAAAAAAATCCTCTGGTGACTTGGCCATTATGCGTAACATGTTTACAAACTGATGTGATTTATTATAATGTACATAATATGACCCAAGACTGAATACATTGCACTTTTTTGATTATTTATTTAAAAATTGGTTTATATTTTTAAAAAAATATAAAGCTCAAAATATTCTTAAGACAGGCTAAAAAATTTAAATGTCATTTTACCAATTAAAATATTGTTAACTGTTAATTTTTTATAATTTAACATTAAACTTGATTTATTAATTTCATTAACAGACATTCATTATTCAATTTGTTCAATTTCAATTGGCTCAAATCCCGCAAAAATCCTGCGGGATTGAAAACACTGCGGGATTGCATTCCTTAGGTGGTTCGCAATGATTTTCACGTAGTCCATAGCTGTCATGGCGCCTTCGATCACTACCACAGGTTCAACGGAAGCAAAAGTCCGCCAGAGTATGATACCGCCCCACAGGCCTGCACCCGTAGCGTGGCGAATGTTTCGAGCAGTCGTCCACCTGGAAGACAGTGTATCCTGACACGAAGACCGATCTGATGCAAAAAGAAACGTGATTCATCCGACCAGGCGACACGTTTCCTTATATCCACGGTCCAATCTCGATTATCTCTTGCGCACTTGACGACGTCGCTGTGCCAAAATGGGAACACGTAGAGGTCGTATGCAACCAGCCAGATTCAGTCCCTTCACTCAAAGGCATTACGTGGCCCGTCGAATGTGGTGTCTTTCTCACCGTTGTTCAATCCTGTAACAGATGATTCGCGGTTTAGCCTGGAACCTGGAGAGTGACTTTTGCCGTTCTTTCATCTGCCGCTCACCTGGAACACGTTACAACCCTGTCAGTGTTATAGAAAGGGAACAATATGATGGCGCAGTATTCTCGTCATGGCAGCTGTATATTAGGAACACGTGTTTCCCAAGGGTACTGTAGCAACTATTATTTCTATGGATAACATCGTCTTTTTTCGTGTTGCATATGGATCTGTGTTACATATGATGGATGGTTGGCTTGGTGCACAAAAGTCTGCAACATAAGGATATCACACGTCTAGAGGGCTCTGCTCGCTCCACGGGCTTAAATCCAATTGAACATACGTG
This sequence comes from Vandiemenella viatica, assembly GCA_031002005.1. Lineage (NCBI taxonomy): Eukaryota > Metazoa > Arthropoda > Insecta > Orthoptera > Morabidae > Vandiemenella > Vandiemenella viatica. Next base: position 223,559,348 of record JARYHS010011408.1, on the reverse strand, counting down.
GGTTGTTTTAGGCAGAAGGATTGCCGTCATAACACCGCCACCTCAAACGGGCGCCTGTACAGAAATAGGATTCGATATTGCATGCCATGCTGAACGATTTGATTCATAATATGGGAGGCCATTCTGCATCTTGTATTGCATGCTAGGTTTCGCAACCCGTATTGATTTTTTGTATGCCACCGTGACAGGAACACCAAACTCCGTTATTGTCACCCACTGCCCACATTTGTTTTTCCTCTACTCCTTCCATCGGTGGCATTGGATCACGAATCAAAATGTTGCCAGGGCCACTATTAGTACATTTATTATCAACATGTCCCATGTTTTTCCCAGCATCTGAAGGTCCCATAGATACGTAAGATGAAATGGTCATTTAGATTGGATGAGGGGATGCCGGAGAGAAGTTTTGGTACCAGTATCGGGGATATACAAGTTCTAGTAGTCTGCGAAGCATTAACACTCGTTGTATAATGTTACTGTTGGCAGGTGCGATGACTTTTCAACATCCAAAAATTCCAGTGATTTTCATCTGGATCCTATCGATTATTAGAATGATTGTAGTGATGTAGCTGGCGTCCCCACGAACCCTCTATTATAGAAGATGACCGCTTGCTCCGCGCGCACCTGGCGTGGTATTTGTCTGCTATACAGAGTCCCCCAGCGCTCGAAATCAAATGCGACAGCGTGGCGGCCCAGCTTGTTCTCGCGCCGGCCGCTAAAAATACGCGCGACCGCCAGCCCGGAATTCTTTCTCGGGCGGAGCGAGACTTGGGCCAGCCACAGTGGCAGGGTCAGCCGTCAAACATCACTCGACCAGGCAAGGTGATGCAGGTGAAGGTCAGACTCGTAACTGGTTTCGTGATTCCCTGCTTTCACGAAATCACTACAGGCGAATGCTTTCTAGATGCGGTAACCAAATTCATTCATGAATCTTATCCACAGCCGTATATTGGTTTTAATGACCTCGACATTGAGGAGCCGTCCAAACCTTTTTAAAATAATAATAAAAACGGCGAACAGCGAGCGAGTTGGTATTCCGTTCTCTGCTGACCTTCACAGGTAGGTCAGATGGAAATCGTATGGCGCAAAACTCTGTAAGTGATGTATTATCAGGTTAAGAAGCGTTCTCGTCTCCACGAGTCAGGGAGCGCGCACAAACTACGTGGCTCTGTCCGGGGGGGGGGAGGGGTTGGGTGGAAGGCTACGCTTGCCTACGTGGGGGGTGGGGGGGGGTTTCCGAGCTAGGTCACGTAGCTTTCCTTTCATAACATTTTTGACAGTTAAAATGACGAACAGAACACACAACAGCATGTGAATATTTATATCAATCAGTTAATTATCTCGGTATGTAATTTACAATAGTCTGACAGGAGAAAATAGAACAAAATGACTTCTGGAATCAAAACGGGAAAAAAACTACGTGCTACGGGGGCGGGGGGGGGGGGGGGGATAGAAGCAAAAGCCACGTAGGGCTACGTGGGGGGGGGGGGGATCACAGGAGACCAAAATGGAGCTACGAGGTTTATGGACGCTCCCTCACCAGCAGCTAGTGCAGAAAGAGCAGTCATTCAAATTCCAATCAAATTTATTACAGGAGTACGTGACCCATCCATTACTGCATGCTGCACCCTGAATCAGGAACACTTTGAATAAAACAGCATTATCGTAAGTCACAATAAACGCAAAATAATAATGTGTCCATGTTTTTTTCACAACTTGCAAAGAGATTAGTTAATATATTCTTCTCTAGAATCTAACGGAGTAAAGATGGTGTTTACACATAATATACCAAGTGTGGTGGGTCAACGGTTAACTTTCTGGCCTCGCATTCGGAAGGACGCTGGTTCGATTCCCCGTCTGGGCATCCAGATTTGAATTTTCCATGGTTTCCCCACATCACTCCAGGCGAATGCCGGTATTCTTCCTTCAAAAAGGCCATGCCCGAATTCTTTCCCATTCCTTGTCTCCAATGACCTGAGGGAGCGTGCACAAACCACGTAGCCCCATTTTGGCCTCCTGTGAACCCCCCCCCCCCCCCACGTAGCTCTAAGTGGCTTTTGCCTCTACCCCCCCACGTAGCACGTAGCTTTTTTTCCCTTTTGGTTCCAGAAGACATTTTGTACCGTTTTCTCTTGTCAGACTATTGTAAATTACATACGGAGATAATTAACTGAGGGAAATAAATATTCACATGCTGTTGTGAGTTTGTTCCTCATTTTAACTGTGAAAAATGTTATGAAAGGAAAGCTACGGGGTCTGCCTCGGAACCTCCACCCACGTAGCCCAGCGTAGCCTTCCAGCCAACCCCTCCCCCCCCCCTGGACCGAGCCACGTAATTTGTGCACGGTCCCTTAGCCGTCGACGAGGCGTAAAGCCGTAAGGAAAAAATACACAAAAAAGCAACTAGATGGTGAGGAGGATACGAAATGAAACTTTATGGGTTGAGAAGAGATTTTTTTTGTTTCAGTGATTACGTAATCGAATTAAATTTACAGAACACGTGGCAATATGAAACCACTTATATGTATGACGCTGCAGCCCCTCTGACCTGGATGTATGCAATGATTCGGTTTTGAACATGGAGGAAAGAAATATATGGAGACGATGCAAGAGACCTTCACCACGCATTGAAGTGACGCCGGGCGGAAGAGGATTGGGGGTCTGGCCGCATCCATACAGACACGGGGTATATGTACAAAAACCTCAAGGGGACTCTAGGATAAACGTAACGCCGCAATCTGGTGATGGATTATTATGTAACTCGATGAGACAAATAAAAAATGAAGAATAAAATTTTTTGATATCCTGCCTAGTTTCGAGATATTCTGTCTCAAATGTGAGATGTTTTTGGTTGAAATTCAGAAGAAAAAATTGGTCAAAGTCAAATTTGATGACGGATTCTTATTTAAAAAGACGAGACAAATAAAAAATAAAGAATAATTTTTTTTCGATATCTTGCTTAGTTTTCGGGATATACTGTCTCCAAATTGAGGGGATTGGGTTGATATGCGGCCTGGTCCAAAAATTAATTCTGCCAAAGCCACAATGAATTACATGGTGGACATGCAGAATGGATATTTCAGTTTTATTACTACCACTTGTGGTTAGGTTGAAATGCGGCCTAGACCAGAATAAAAATAGTTATCTTGTTACCATACATCGTAAGCTTAATTGGGAATATCTGGAAGTAGTTTACATCGCGATACACGTTTTGTCACTAACATGGTTCTCATGAAATTACTAACAATAATAGATAAATTCTTTGTCCCTTATATATGCAACAACAAAACCATTCTGGTACAGACTGCATTTAGACCTAACAACAATCTCCAATAAATTGCCGCTACAGAATCAAACTATGTAGACACACGCGTATTTGAATCGCAAACTGCATTTGGGGTAACAACATTGTTTGCTTCATCAAGATTCCTAGATAGCATTATAAAATACTTAGACACATTAGAAAATGAAATAATCACAGCGTCAAACACAATGTGAGCTTTGCATTTGTATGGATTCGCTATACGGCCGCAGCCGCCACCGCGCATGCGCAATATCAGCCGACAGTTTAGAGGTTGCGTCACAGATTTAACGTCATTTCTCCTCCATATATTTACTTCCTCCCTGGTTTGGAAGGGTGTTATAAGGCCTTTTTATTCTCTCTTAAGGCCCGAAACTATTGTAACTGGTCTTTGATATTCCGAGTAATGACACTCGGACCGAGTTGACATGCGAGCTGGTTCCACACGTGTTCTTTCGTGGACAGAACTGGGGATCCTACTGACCAAAGAAGTACTTCAACATCACGCAGACATTTCATAGAGACGCGTGTTGTTTGTAGACGACTACTGTTCTGTCGAAAAATGGCACCACAATTCTGTCGTTTGAGAGGTAGCTCATGAAGACGCAGACTGTCCGTGACGAATCGTTGTGCCATTACAGTTCAAAATCGAATTACAGAACAAAATTAGACTCAGGTTCCTTATTCGAATGACTTAATAGGAATCTTGTACTTGGTAGGTCACGCGTATTACCTCAACCGCGTTCCACCCGGTTTTACACACGCCGTAATGGATAGTTTCGTCATTGGAGGTACCTTGGTTACTATCCCTCCTATGACTCATTCTGCGTACTCCACTACCCAACAAAATATCTACCAATAAGAGGCTAAAGCTAAGGTTGGTGGGTTTTCTTAACGAATATCACCTGAATCGTACAGCGGAGCATCTGTGGCAGACTTATTTATTCTTGTGCAACATGTTATTCTCCCTGAAATAATGTGCCCTGCAGCCTGCTGCAGATCTTCTAAAAAGATATATTGTACACTTCGTACTGTCATTAATGTGTCAGCACCTAACTCACAGCGAAGCTGTTTATTTCTCTTAAGCGGTGAAACGTTAACAGCTTAATGCAGGCCTCTGTTCTGAAATACATAGAGACGCTAGATTGCTTAAAACAGTTTTTTTCCGAACGGACTATTGTACAAACTGTTGATCCAAGAGTTTGTGTTTATAGTCTTATATAGACACGACACTATTTCTTCAATGAAGATTAAGAGTTAAATCAAAGAACGCATGTTTTAAAGTATGAGTGTATAATTCCAAGGAATACAAAGTCCCCAAATGTCTTTTTTTTTTTTTTTAAATCATTATTATATATTTCACACGGTCCAGCCAATTTTGAATGAAATGTTTTGCGGAGTTAAAAGTATTGCAACGGGAATTTAGATTATTGTTACTACTTTGCAGATTGTATGTTGACAGGTTAATGTCAGCATTGCATACAAACACAAACGTAAATTCAAACACTTGCGGTTGAAGCTCTGAATCTAATTTATTTAATAATACTGGTCTTCGGGGTACTTCTGCGGTACTGTTTATTTCTGTACGAACATTGATTTTCCTTTCATGGGTATAATAGTTGTATTTTGCAGAGTTAATACCCGCCATGCTTTTCCAGTTTTTAATAAATATCCTCCGTGTTCAATTATTTTTAATTGGCGGGAAACATCTAAGAAGGCTGATGCATTTTTTTTTGCATCCAACATTAGTGATAGAATTGTTAATGTTTTCGTGATGATAAACTGGAAGCAATGTTTGACACTTCATCGTTGAATGGGAATTTGTTTTCTGAATAACTGACTGCAGTATTTACTGTGACAAACCATTTTCTCTTGCCGGTCCTGGCAGTGTAGTGGCTAGCGCGCTGGCTTTGCATTGCAAGGGCCGCCGGTTCGAGTCCGGCCTCGGGCATGGGTGGTTTTAATAAGTGTTGTGTTCGTCTTGTGTTGTTCTCACTGCAGTGTCCACAATATCATAGTGAAATTAAACAAATTGGAGCTGGCTAAATGGTCGAAAAGACCGAAGGCCATACATATTAAAAAAAAAAAAAAAAAAAAAAAAAAAAAAAAAAACCATTTTCTCAGTTGACTTGACCTGACCTATTCAACTGAATTCGATGTCTTCAAATTAATGTGGTTTTAAAGTGGTCTTCAAAGAGTTCATAATTTTGTGCATTAGTTGCTTAGTATTTATTATGATTCAGAGGAAGAATAATTCTGGATTTCCTACAACGAAGAATTCATTTATTTGAATGTGAAAGATGTTTCTAAAATGGTTCGAACACTTTTATATGTCACGCGTCGCTTGATTGTTTGCTGGCTGAGTTACTATATTTGATGCTTAGACGATATTCTCGATAAATCTTAAAATTTTAACAGAGGTCTGGACTCATTTGTCGATCTTTCTCGTTACTAGTACTGATGTTACGTGCTGCTTCTTCACTGTCAAAAAAAAAAAAAAAACGCACTAAATGTCTTGTAAGAAGTTGTTTCCACGGTTCCGATCATAGCTTCTTTCATATGTCGGAGATTCCTGTAGATCTCTGAAAGGTCTAATTTACGTTTTCCATTTATTTGAACCTACTGTATTTCAGTAAACTGATAAAAAAAAAAAATAACCAAAGTTATGTAGTCAACGACAACGTTAATATATTCCGAAGAGATTAATGTTATGTTTTAGGAAGTATTGATACTGAGGAAAAATAAAATAACTTTTAAGCAATGAAAATAACAAAAGATAGGGAAAATGACTCATCACTCAACAAAGCTAAAGGCTGAGACGAATAAAAACATATGTGACGAACAAAAACATATACAATATTTCGGTTTTGCACTATGCAATTTACCCCTGGTCACGCTTCTCACAGACGATCCTCTATTTTTACCAAGCATATAACCAGAGACTTACCTTCCTCTCCTCTTCTAAAAAAAAACTTAATTACTTCTTATCTCTTTCTCAACTGCAATGATAGGTGCTATTATTGTTACAAATAGTAATACTGAAATCCACTTAATTCCATTTATTCCGTAACTTGTCGCAGAACAAATAAAAAAAACACAAATCTCCACTAAGTTCTTTTACTGCAATGAATTTATGTGTACAATATTTCAAAACTCTGATACTGTCCAATCATACACTACAGGCTTGTGCCTTTGCAACCTTCAAGTCTATACCATACTATAAACTTCAGCGTCCTCTCCCGACGACTATGGTACTCTTCGATCACTTCGCGAGATCTGTACTGTACTGTGCGGCAGCTAGCAAACGAGCCTTTCCCGCCCCGCAACAACAATAAATTACCTAGCTCGAGACACAAGGCTTCTTTATTACTACTTGAATCATTAATACCAAAAAATCAAAAATTTATGATTAACTTGTAAACAAAACATTAGTAATCAGAAATATTAGGGATCGCGGTGGTCTGGTAACATGTGTGTTACAAATATAAATGCTTACGGGATTATCGCTGCGTTGTTATATTCTTAATTCTTCTTTTCCCGACGTTTCGACCTAGACTAGGTCGAAACGTCGGGAAAAGAAGAATTAAGAATATAACAACGCAGCGATAATCCCGTAAGCATTTATATTTGTAATATGACGCCTGCGAAAACAACAAAATCATTTATAACATGTGTGTTAGTTCCTATCCAGGCCTCACTACACAGCAACTCTCAGTCAGATTGAATGGACACAGACAAACAGTCCACACCAGCAATTTATACCATCCTAACAGAGCATGCAAATTACCACAATTCTTTCCCGAAACCACCGCTGCTTCTGAACTTCGGAGATGGGAACTTGCATTCAAAAATATCCTGGATATCAGACACCCACCTGGACACAACCACCAATAAAATTCAACTTTTTGACCCATCAATCATTATTATTATTATTACTTTTTTTTTGTAACTGCTTTACGTCTCTTTTTAACATCGAGGTCTTTAGAGACGGGAAAGGATGGGGGGCAAGGAATGGGAAGGAATTCGGCCATGGCCTTTTGAAGGAAGCATCCCGGCATTTGCCTGGAGTGATTTGGGGAAACCATGGAAAACCCAAATCTGGATGCCCGGACGGGGATTCGAATCGCCGTCCTCCCGAATGCGAGGCGAGAACGCTAACCGTTACACCGCCACGCTTGGTATTATTATTACCATTTATCATTTAACCAGTAATAAATTTAACAAATTTCTTCCAAATTTATTTATTTATTGTTCGCTTTAACACATCGTACCCTTTTGTTATATATATATATAAATTTTATCACTGCCTGTGATATACATATTTATATACATCATCTTAGTCTTTCCCGACCAGTGGCGTAGTATCTAGGTCAACAAGGGCCCCAATGCAAAAAAATTATTTTGGGCCCTCAGGCCACATGGGCGACCTTTTTTTTTTGCTTTGTGTTGCTGGTAAGGACCCACTGAGTTGAGGGGATGGGGCCCTTGGGTTGTGCTTATGGGCCCCATGAGCAGTGTGAGGGCCCTTAGTGAGGGGCTTCCTGTGTCTCAGGGACCCCCTTAGACGACTGTAGAGCTAAAAAAAAAAAAAAAGTAGCTACGCCCCTGTTCCCGACATATCGATAGTTCACCTCTTAACAGTTTACCTCTACCACCTCCTCCCCCACCCTGTCTTCAGTTGTCCAACCAGTCATGCGGTAAACTTCGGCGTGTGATCAACTCCCGAACCATATGGATCGTTACCTGTCACATGAATAAGGTGCAAAACCGAAATATTGTAAATGGTTTTTGTTCGTCACAACTTTGGTGAATGATGAGTTATTTTCCCTATCCGTTATTAATTTTATGTAGTATGACATTCGTTGGGTATCTTTTAAAATTATGAAAGAATTGTTTCATCTTTGGTTCCCGTCTATTCATGTTACGATCAGATTATTATTTATTGCCCCGCCCACCTTTAATGTGGAATCGCAAGAGATATCGCATATTTTAAACTGTGATAACCCCATCTAAATCGGTTCTGGGGTTTTTTGCGTGATAATTTAATGAAGAAATCCCTAGGAAAAGTCAGCTTGCAGATTTATATATGTTATTGCTCTGGAGTTTGAAATTTATCTTTAAATTCAGTGATATTCAGTATTTAAACTAATACAGTTTTTAGGTTGCTTGCAAAAAGGGCAAAAGTATTTATTCTGCCATATTATAATTTTCTTTTCCTGAAAGTGCTCTTAATTCAGAATGCATTGCATCATAATTAATGGAAAAGGTTCTAACTATTAGGTAAAAGATAATACATTTGATTAGAACTGAATGTTTGCGATATCGTGAGAACGGCAATGGGACACAGAGATGGAGATGCGTGGATCGGAATACGCTGTCTAACCTCATAATTTGTAACATACTGACGACTTTTGCATCAATCTGCTGCCATCTGTTAAGGTCCTAAATGCGTGAGCTTCTGCTCCTACCTGGCCGATTTTCTTTACCAGACATCCGCATGACGTACGTATATTATGTGCACATTGAAGAAAACGATCTTCTCTCTTATGCGACACTCGTTTTCGTGTTTTATTCCTTGTAAACCCCCTGTTAATCGCTGAAATTCATTCAGTTCTAATTCCAAGTTTGATGTATTCTTATTTAATTTCCAAACGTTCAACAAAAGCTTTATATTTTGTCATTTACGATTATGCAAATAATTTTCTTTTCTAATAAGTGGTGTTAATGACATAATCCTCTTTATATTTCACAGCTTTTAACTTCCTAAACAGTTTGTCCATAAACATTAAGAATTAAGCATCTTGTTCGGATATCGTTATTCCATTGTTTCTCTGAAATGGTAAAGTTTCCCATCAAGAGATAACATCCAGCCAATATTGCAGTCACAAACGCAATACGTGTCAACAAAGCGTACATATCCACATCAAATGGACGCACAATAAATAAAGTACTGCGTTTCTGAGATAAAACTTTTCATTTTATGGTTTCAATGACATGCTAAGGGTATTGATACACTTTGCCAGACTTAAAAAAAAATCAGCAAAAACAATTACTTTAATAAATACAGGAAGGAGTAAGAATATTAGGTTAAGAATATCCCAAGTAGTTTGTCAAGCGTGCAATATGTCACTTACCCTTTTAAACATTTGCATTGACCATGTTATAAAAGTGTGGAAAAACAATATTAATATAGCTCAAAATCAACTCACCGTATTGCACTGTTCGCAGAGATATCCGCATAGTGTCAGTCACGCAATTCGCCCTTTGCCGTGGCTGACTAACCAAACCTAACCCGGTAATCCTATCTGGTATAGGGGGCCTACGACTTAACGAGCCAGAGATGAAGGTCGTGGTAAAAGTCTTTGAAAATCCCAGCTGAGACCGGGATTCGAACCGGGGACTTGTCGATCTCCAGTCAGATGCCTTACCACTGAGCCACTCTGTAATAAACAAAAAATAAATGCGCTTTTTTCCACTGATGATTATATATTTATGCAGACGATAAAATAAGATCTACAATGAGCCATATGTATGCTGCAACACATAGTCAAAGAATACAACAAAGAAATATCCGCGCCAAAGGCAGCGGCCTTTTTCTAGGAAGCGTACGATTTGGTAAACAATTATAATATATGGAAAACTGATAAACAAGTTTCACCTTTACAATTATGTAGCAACAGATGTTAGCTTTCATACCAGCTGCTTTGAATCAGTTGAATGCGGCACCGTAAAGATGTTCGGCGCTGACACAGGGTTAGCTTGTACGAATCCTAACAATGGAAAAAGCCGGCCTCGGTAGCGTAGGGGCTAGAGTGCTAGCTTCGCGTGCCGTAGGCCGCCGGTTCGAATCCGGCCGCGGGCATGGATGTTATGTGTTGTGTGTCTGTGTGAATGCCCTGTCCGTCCTGTGGCGTCCATACACTGAAAGCAGTTATAATTACATCGAGCTGGCTGTATGGCCTCAGTTGCCAAATGCCAATTTAAAAAAAAAAAAAAAAAAAAAAAAAAAAAAAAAAAAAAAATGGAAAAAAATTTCACCCTCAGTAGTCGGCCGGCAGATTAGGAGAGGTGATGGTGCATAGTTCCTAACCATTTCCTGGGTTAAATCCCAAACCTCTGCGGAGTGCGTATTAAGGGAAGACATACGGCACTGTTGATGGTGATGCACCCCTCCAATGGGGACGTGATGCTTGGCGGATCCCCTGGTATATCTCCGAAAACAAGGCCTAAACAGGCTCCCTTCCTTCACATTTCGTTCATTCACAGCGGAATAAACACATTGAATATACACTCCTGGAAATTGAAATAAGAACACATTGACGTCGGTGTGTAAGAACCACCATACTTGCTCCGGACACTACGAGAGGGCTGTACAAGCAATGATCAAACGCACGGCACAGCGGACACACCAGGAACAGCAGTGTTGGCCGTCGAAGGGCGCTACCTGCGCAGCGGTTGGACACCGCCGCAGTCAGTGTCAGCCAGTTTGCCGTGGCATACGGAGCTCCATCTCAGTCTTTAACACTGGTAGCATGCCGCGACAGCGTGTACGTGAACCGTATGTGCAGTTGACGGACTTTGAGCGAGGGCGTATAGTGGGTAAGGGGGAGGCCGGGTGGACGTACCGCCGAATTGCTCAACATGTGGGGCGCGAGGTCTCCACAGTACATCGATGTTGTCGCCAGTGGTCGGCGGAAGGTGCACGTGCCCGTCGACCTGGGTCCGGACAGCAGCGACGCACGGACGCACGCCAAGACCGTCGCATCCTACGCAGTGCCGTAGGGGACCGCACCGCCACTTCCCGGCAAATTAGGGACACTGTTGCTCCTGGGGTATCAGAGAGGACCATTCGCAACCGTCTCCATGAAGCTGGGCTACGGTCCCGCGCACCGTTAGGTCGTCTTCCGCTCACGCCCCAACATCGTGCAGCCCGCCTCCAGTGGTGTCGCGACAGGTGTGTATGGAGGGACGAATGGAGACGTGTCGTCTTCAGTGATGAGAGTCGCTTCTGCCTTGGTGCCAATGATGGTCGTATGCGTGTTTGGCGCCGTGCAGGTGAGCGCCACAATCAGGACTGCATACGACCGAGGCACACAGGGCAAACACCCGGCATCATGGTGTGGGGAGCGATCTCCTACACTGGCCGTACAACTCTGGTGATCGTCGAGGGGACACTGAACAGGTCACGGTACATTCAAACCGTCATCGAACCCATCGTTCTACCATTCCTAGACCGGCAAGGGAACATGCTGTTCCAACAGGACAATGCACGTCCACATGTATCCCGTGCCACCCAACGTGCTCTAGAAGGTGTAAGTCAACTACCCTGGACAGCGAGATCTCCGGATCTGTCCCCCATTGAGCATGTTTGGGACTGGATGAAACGTCGTCTCACGCGGTCTGCACGTCCAGCATTAACGCTGGTCCAGCTGAGGCGCCAGGTGGAAATGGCTTGGCATGCCGTTCCACAGGACTACATCCAGCACCTCTACGATCGTCTCCATGGGAGAATTGCAGCCTTCATTGCTGCGAAAGGAGGATGTACACGGTACTAGTGCCGACATTGTGCATGCTCTGTTGCCTGTGTCTATGTGCCTATGGTTCTGTCTGTGTGATTATGTGTTGTATCTGACCCCAGGAATGTGTATATAAAGTTTCCCATTCCTGGGACAATGAATTCACGGTGTTCTTATTTCAGTTTCCAGGAGTGTAGGTTAAGTGACATCTTACATTGCAGTTCCATGATCGGATTCACGTATCCGTTTATCAGAACGCCCCGTGTTCTCCCTGCAGGTGAGTGTGTCAGCTCTGATTCGTGATGCACTTGGCACCAGCCTCTACCTAGCTACTGCTCTGCCAACAACTTCGCGGTCACAGGCACACGCATTTAGGACCCTCAGCTTAAAGTGTTTGTCCCGTTTCGTATCCGCAGGACGTTTCTTCACTACTGAAACAAAACTAAGGTTAAGAAAATTTCCCAAGTGAACCAATGTCCGAAATTTTTTCCTTTAACTAATTGTCTAGGGTTCAATATGCAAACCAACAACAATTAAAAACTTTTGCTGACAGATCATAGTTATCTTTGCGGCTAACTGGTATTCATAATTCAGAACATGTTTTACATAAAATTTTGCAGTTGTTTTGGTCATTAATGCTGTGAAAATTTTTAATTTAATTGCAATGGAATGCACGCTGCGGTGGCGATTTCTCTAAACACCTATCTTCCCCTTTTTTTCCAGCAACCACCGACATTTGCTCTCTACAGATTTTAACTTTAAATTCTTTCAACGTTTTTGGTAAATTATTCACCATTTACCCCGGTAATTTATTCCAATCCCTGACACCCTTACCTAAAAAAGAGATTCTTCCCAAACCCTTGAGCCTGAAATCAGGTGCCAGCTTGTGGTGATGGTCATCTTTTCCCTTCCATGCACTACTTTTCATACCTACACCAATATCTTTCCATGCCTCATCACCAGTATATGCCTTTCACCCTCTTCACCCTCCTCCTGTCTTGCAATGAATCCCATTCTAGCTCTTTTATCATATTCGTCACTAATTGCTTTCTGCGATAATTTCCAGAAACAAATCTAGCAGCTCTTTTTTGCACCCTCTCCAACTCCTGTGTTTGATACTCAAAATGTGGGTCCCATACATCGCTCGAATATTCGAGCGATGGTCTGACCAAAGTTTTGTAATCCAATTCCTTTACTTCCCTCGTACATCTCCTCATCACTCTCTCCAACAAGTGCAGAATCCTGAAACCTTTTCATACCATCTGTCCAATGTGTCCTGCCCAGTTAAGCTTGTTATCAAATTTAATCATTTAACATGCTGTCTAGCAAGATAAGATAATGAAGGATTCAATATAAACACATTTTATTTTGGTTGGTGTATTTTAGTTAAGAAACACAATACATGCCAAGCTATTATACTGTAATTTCTTGTACAGGATTTATTTGTAACATGAAATAATAGCATGAAAGACGCTGCAGGAAAATTCTGTGATGTCCTTCATAAATCAAAAAATCATATTGAAGAAGGACAGAAAGATTAATAATATTAAGTTATAACTAATGGGAGTTGCACATAACTTCAGTTGTAGGCAAAGCTAATTCTAAATTACGATTCATAGGTCGTATTCTGAGGAATTGTTCCTGCAAAACAGTTTTATTACGTATCCTACATTTAATACTTCATCATTACCATAAAAATTAATAATAAAATTTTCACAAATAGTTTTTGTTTGAAAGTACGTCCACAATTTGCTATTATTCCGAAGTACGAGAAGTTTTGTGAGAAGTCTGTGTTGTGGAATGTGGTGGCGTGAGGTTCAGTGTCCGCAGCGAGCGATGCGGGAGTTTTTTTTTCCTCCACGGAGCAGCTGTCATAACATTGGGATTTAAAAATAAACAACATTGTTTATTTTCTAAATGCAGGCACATAAGAAAAATGCACATCTGAGAACTTATATAGGTGAGACGACTGACAGATCAAAGGGACTGTCAGTCTCCCAACAGCTGGCTGAAATAGTAAAAGTTTTATTCTTTTTTGATTCAGTTTCCTCTTAAGCTGTCTTAGAGTACCATTCCATTTCTAAAGGACAGCTTCATTGTTTCCTTCATTTGATGAGAAACTTTCACAGTTCATCACCTGGCCATTATATGTTCTTCTCAGGGGCGTACCTATCGGAGGGCTAGGTGGTGCGGTGCACCGGGGCCCCCAAGCTCAGGGGGCCCCTACTGGCCTGGGGGCCCAAAATATTTTTTTTACACCGGGGCCCTTGTTAACCTAGCTGCGCCACTGGTTCTGCTCCGCAAAATGAAACAAGACTAACATATCACTTGCACTATTGTTCTCGAATTGACGTTTTCGCTCCTTGGTGGTATTCCACCTATTAATTTTTATTGCGGCAATTATTGTGTCTGTTAAAAAACACTGTAATCGAATCACAGGCATTATACCCATCAGAAAATTTTATTATTGGAAGTAGATCACTGATTAAAGATATTGAAACGCAAGAAAGGAAAATTTTAAGGAAAATGTTTGGCCCAGTTTGTTCATGAGGTATTTGGATGAAAAGGAAATTGCATGAACTGTATCAGCAATCGAAAAAAAAAGACACATTCAGGGAAAGACGAATTAAATTCTACAGCCATATTATCTGAATGAAAAACAACAGACTAAACAAAAGACATCTCAACCTGGCCATTCGAATGGAAAACAATTGGTTAGTTGAAATCTAAAAGGATCTACAGGAAATTGGAATCACAGATGATATCATACACGACAGATGCACATTTAGTAGCTTGGTTAACAACTACCAATTTTCCAACAACAGAAGAACGTAGGAAAGAGCTCAGCGAGAGGATGAAGAGATTTTGGGGAAAGTAGAAAAGCCATCGCCTAAAAAAGTTCATTCGCGCTCATAAGTTGGGAATAACGATGGAAGAAGAATACTGAATGCTCTAAAAATTAATATTAAATAAATTCGTTCGGAGATTTTCCCGCAAGAATGCTGAGTAGAGAGGTTATTTTCCATTTTTTAACATTACTGTCCTATAAAGTTATTTATCCCCTAGATCAGAGGTTCCCAATGGAGCGGTACTGACCACTGGTGGGCCTTGAACAGGTCACAGGAGGCGTTCTGGTCCAATGCAAATTCAGGGGAAGTTTAGGACCAACCGCTACCTCCGCTGCTTTCCAGTATTATATCCGCTTTAAGAAGAAAGAATGTTTTTAGTTCCATTCCTGCGATGATGCGATCATCTGTCACGAAAAGAGGATTTAGCATAGTGAGAAATTTACTGGCTATAAAAAAGTGAAACAAATTATCAATAATGGAACGAGGCGATTTAACAGTGCTCATGACAAACAAGGCACGAAATTTCGAAAACTTATGTCATTATAGGGAGCACAGCACTGTAATTAATAATATTTTTCATAATATCTGCTTCGTTTATTAACTACGAACAGTGCACAAATATTGTAAATATCTTTAAAAAAGTAAATTTAGAAATCTTTTCTTGTTTTTCTGTACAAGATATTGTACACTTCACCTAAGAGGGGCGCAAACAGTTAGTTACGAGCAAAAAAAAAAAAAAAAAAAGTTGTAGCACTATGGGTTACATTATTTACTGCAAGAAGGGGAGTTAGTTGGTTTGTTTCTTTTCTGGAAAGGGAGCGATGAATATTATTTTTTAAATTAAATTAAATTAAAATAAATTGCAATGGAGCGAATGCTCCGGTGGCAATTTCCCTAAACACCCATCTTCCCCCTATTCTCCATCCACATACATCTACCCTTTACAAATTTTAACTTTAAATTCTTTCCACGTTTTTGGCAAATTATTCATCATTTCTCTTGGTAACTTATTCCAATCCATGACACCCTTACCTAAAAAAGAGAATCTTTTCCTTTCCATGCATTACTTTCAATTCTTACACCAATATCTTTCCATATTTTTTTTCGAAAAGGAGGCGTTAGGCCAAAAAGTTTGAGTATTTATGCCCTAAAGTATCAGAAATGAAAGATAATTTATGATATGAAATTGTCCGTAAGTACATAATAAATACAAGGTCGTACTTTGTAAACAGATTAAGCAGACTAGGTTTGTTCATTCGAAATGTTGCAATATATATATACAAGTAATTTTTTTAAAAAAGAAATATTTTAACCTGGAGCCACTGACAGTCTATAAGATAAGATACAAATGGACATTACATGAAACAAAAAAGTTAATTGTTCATTGGAATATTAGCTGCCCGTGCTAGGTCGATTTTGAGTGAAAATTAGAGCAATCTGACTGTCTATCGTACAAGTTGCCTCGTCGATTCAGTTACACGCTTAGAGATACTATACAACATTTACGAAAAATATTCACTTTACAACTCGCGATATCCTCACGTAATAATAATCTTTGCCTAATATTCCACAAATTAAAAAGAAACAGTAGAGTATTTATGCCCTAAAGTATCAGAAATGAAAGATAATTTAGATATGAAATTGTCCGTAAGTACATAATAAATACAAGGTCGTACTTTGTACAACAGATTAAGCAGACTAGGTTTGTTCATTCGAAATGTTGCAATATATATATACAAGTCATTTTTTTAAAAAAGAAAATATTATTAACCTGGAGCCACTGACAGTCTATATAGATAAGATACAAATGGACATTAATTGAAACAAAAAAGTTAATTGTTCATTGGAATATTAGCTGCCCGTGCTAGGTCGATGTTGAGTGAATAATTAGAGCAATCTGACTGTCTATCGTAAACAAGTTGCCTCGTCGATTCAGTTACACGCTTAGAGATACTAATACAACATTTACGAAAAATATCACTTTACCAACTCGCGATATCCTCACGTAATAATATCTTTGCCTAATATCCCCCGATTCCACAAATTAATACTAACCTGAGTTACTCCCTAACGTGAATACATTTTTTCTATGCACTCAAAGCAGAGAATGGAAACTCTGTAGGCATTCACTGCGTCAAACCAAGCACACCACCAAGGACGGGCGCGAAAATGCTCAGCCAACCACGTTGTGCCTCGCATGCCTGTGTTCGCCGAGTCGTTCAGGATATGCAAACTGAAACAGACACAACAATAATTGTGTCTTCAAAATACACTATTGGGTGTCCATTCATACGTGACTCTCTTTCAGTGTCGTGATTGATGTTTGTGTTCCAGTGATGTCTTCTATAGTGAAATAGTTCCGTTTGTATCACTCCGCCTTGGTTGCAGCCTGGCGAAACAAAAGATTCACCGGTAACATAGCACCTCCATGTTGCCTCCCTAATAACTTTTGGTTTAGCGGCCATGTGAAATTAAAATTTTCTTCAGTTTCCTTTAATTCCATGCTTTTTATATTATTTTATTAAACATTGTCCTTCTTATTAATTTCATTTTATTCTTCCTATCCAGTGTTTGAATAATGAGCTTTTGAGATAAGCCGACATACTTCCATCATATATAAATTAAACCCAAATTTTGAAACGAATGTTATAAACATAATTTATTGACTATTGACAGATACCCAAGAATTAAATTGTTTATTTGTTTACCGACAGTATCAGGGTGACCGATCTTTGCTCGGCATCTTTCGATTTCTGTTCAACATGTTAAAATTTACGTGAAGTTTGATTAAAGTTAAACTTTTTTCTTTAAGTCTTCCTAGGCATTTTGAAGGTAGAATTTCTTGCTCTGACCACAGAGAAGCTCAAAAAACAAACATGGACTTACAGGTACCTGAAACTTCTACGAGATGAGTTAAGAATCGTTTGCGAGGCGCGAAATACAAAAATGTCTCTCTCTCGCTCTTTTTTTAATTCGTGTTACAAAGTTAAAAATCAAAACTATATCTACACATGAAATTTCATCCAAATCGCTAGAGCCATTTCCGAGATCGTCCTCTTTACCATCTCATCAATTGCTTTTAAAGAAAAATCCTGCTATTATGTTAATTAGAAATCTTAATACTCATCAGGAATTAATTAATGGTACAAGATTAGTGGTAATTCACTTAGACGAGTACATCATTAGTGCTAAATTCATTCACTCCGATAAGACTATCCTCATACCTCGCATTAACCTCACACCTTGTGATTCAACTTTGCCTCTCTAAATGATAAGAAAAAAATTCCCAATAAAAGTAACCTTCGCGTTCGCCATTAAAAAAAGCATAAGGTCAGACGTTTCATAGCGCAGGATTATATTCACCAGATCCTGTTTTTTTCGTATAGACACCTGTATGTGCTTTTAGACGCGTTCGTAGACTCAATGATATTTATGTTTGTGTTAATGACACATACGATAATAATGTAAACGATAACATTATAACTGCTAATATTGTTTTCAAAGAAATTATGTAAAGTAAAAAGTTTGAAAAAATCACATTTGACAAAGCAAATATCTATTTTTAAATGTTTTACAATAGAGCATGTAGTATTTAATGCTAACGACTTTTTATAATAACACTGATATTTATTACTACACTTCAAAATAAAATACCTTCCATTAATAAATATTCTTGCATTTAATTGTTTCAATAAATATACTTGTATTTCCTTATTTCCACATTATTATATTACCATTCGGTGACTGACCACGATTCTGTGCGAAATATTCACATGGTTCAACTGGTATAGAAGAACTGTTCGTTTAAAAATATAGGAGTTCCCTGTTGTAACCAAAGAGAAACTAACTATCAATAGGCTTTTTGTTACCTGAAACGTCTACCAGATGGCGCTAGATCAGTTTCAGAGGTACCATATACAAAAATTGTTCGTATTTAGCAAAATCGCGCACCTATTTAGATAAACTTAAAAAATAAAACGTTATCTGAATATGAAATTTCATACAAATCGTTAAAGCTGTTTCCGATATATATATATACACGAGAATTGCTAGTTTGAAGATATGAAATTAAAATCGGTAATTAAAAATGATAAAGAAAATCGAGAATGAAAAAGCTTTGACAATATTGGAAAGTGCGCTTTAGGGTATTCTCCAAGAAGAGATTCTGCGATGTTTCTGACAGTTTCCTGTCTACTTCCATCCTCCTGAGAAGGTTGCGCAATTTGGGGGAGAGGGTTACAGTTCGCTGTCCTCAACCCGGTTGACAATGGAAGGCTGGGACTGCTCAAATTCAAGTTTGTCGAAAAGTGATGTATATGGACAATCGTATCACAAAAGGCAGCATGTTTAAGTAGCCAGTTTCACGGAAAGACTTGCAGTAAGGAGCCGTGGACTTCAAAAGCGAATGAAGGGTGTGTGTGTTTTGAAACACCTATGCAGCCACTAGGAAACAGGAGTTTGTTATTAACAAAATAATAGTTTATAATTGCACTATTTCCCGTGGCAGACCCGATCATCCGACAGTGTGAACTGGCGGAGGAGAATTTTTCCTCGCAAAAAGAAACGAGGTGTGGGGATATTCGGGTGTGAGCAACTGACGAGAGGTTTGGCTTACTGACCAGTGTTTCGGATGTGATGGTCTGGCGATAGATTTGGCGCACGCACTTGTATTTCTGTGTCAAGAGTGCTCGCCTGTTCTCTAGTAGTTCTGATGCACAGAGAACTCTATCTCTATTACTTCATACGGAGTATTCTGGCAAATGTAAACCGCTTCTCCATTTCGGGGGCTTAGAGTCATAACAGCGTATATACAAAATTGGCTATTTTGACATATTTACACCACTATTATTGTGAAGAACCAATCAATCCAATGGAAAAACACTGGGACTCCTATCTTTAACCGTTCCAGAGATAATGTGTGGCGTATCTACAATTTCACTTTACTGTTTATTGTGAAAATGACGTATTGCCTTTTGCGTCATTTCGGTTCCCTTTGCAGTACTGTATTGTTCAGTGACAAAAGAGCGTATCTCCAGATATTATAAAGGAAAAACGTTGCGAATAGGATTTCTTCTACAAAAAATTGTCAGATATGAGTGCTTTTACCTTAATTTAATGCACACGTCATAAATTATTAACAGTATTTATTCATTATTCGATTCTTCATGACATTCCCTAGGTAAATCATTGTTTATTTTTTTTACAGGTTGCCCTCTATCATTTCTTCAGAAATCTTTAAATATTCCATTTCTGCCAAATATTGAAGCACAAACAATCGATATTGACAATCAAAATGTTTTCTTACAAGAAAGAACCAATCAGTTCGGATTTTTAGGTGATGCTAGACCTAAAACTGGCAATAATAGTACAGACCTGCTCGTAAGTGAAAACATTGAAGTAGAGAATGAGATAAAAGTAAAACGCCGACGAGTGTCTCAGCCTGAGAAATGGAAAAAAATTGATAGAAAAATTAAACGGCAGTCTGGAGAGCAGTATTATTCTTGGAAAGGCAAATATGTTCCAGGGCGGTCAGTTAAACCAAAAGATTGTTCAAAGTGCTCGAGAAAGTGCAGCTTTCATTTTACTGAGGCTGACAGATTAAACATGCACCAAAAACGTTTGAATCTAGGTGATATAAACAGGCAGCGTTTGTACGCCAGTTCTCTTTTAAGATGGATAAGCAAAGTACTAGGACTTCTGAGGGCTCGTCCAGGAGAAAATTAATACTTTCTAATCAAAGATGATGCAAAGTTTCAGGTTTGCCAATCATTCTTTCTTACTACATTTGATTTGACTGAATCATTCATACACCAGGTTCTGTTAAAAAGGAATGAGCACAACATGAGCAAAATATCATTTCCAAGGATGAAAGAGCAGTAGCTACATCAGATATTGTCAAAGAAAGAATTGGATCTCACATTAAAAGCGTTCCAAAACTCCCTTCACATTATGCTAGGAAGGATTCGGAAAAAGAGTACTTGCCATATGATTTAAATCTTCGAAAAATGTATGAAATGTATGTGGAAACTTGCAAAAACGGTAACACAACCCCTTAAAAGGAATCTTACTATCGACTAATATCTAAGACAGAATTTAATCTATCTTCCATATACCTAAAAATGATTTGTGTGATACGTGTTACAGATTCTCTCACATGAATGTCAGAGAAAGAAATTCACCGTTCAAAACAGAATGCTCGTATATCTCGTAAGTGTTTAGCAAGAGCTCTGAAAGACCACATCAAGATGGAAGCTGCAACAAGGAAAACTAATTTAGCTTAATTTGATCTAGAAGCTGTCTGCTACTTTCCAAAGACAAATGCTAAAGCTTTGTTTTATCATCGAAGACTTGCTGTCTACAACCTAATCATATACATCAAGAGAAGCTGCATTTGGCATGTGGAGTGAAAGGACCGCCAAATGTGGATCTAGAGAAATTTCTTCATGCTTATTCAATTATTTAGAACAAAATGCAGATGGGAAAGATTGGAACTTCTTTTCTGATACATGTGGAGGGCAAAATAGAAATGCAAATGTGTCTGGTATGTTCCTGTAAGCTGTTAAGCACCTTGATATCCCTGTTATAAAT
This sequence comes from Vandiemenella viatica, assembly GCA_031002005.1. Taxonomy (NCBI): domain Eukaryota; kingdom Metazoa; phylum Arthropoda; class Insecta; order Orthoptera; family Morabidae; genus Vandiemenella; species Vandiemenella viatica. Next base: position 223,538,094 of record JARYHS010011408.1, on the reverse strand, counting down.
TACATGTTTTTTTAGCCAGGTCACTCGCAAATGGAGTGTGACTCTGTTCATGCCTCGATAGAGAGAAAAAAACTGTTGGATATCTTTGATCCATCAGGATGGTTCACTTCCATGAGAATGACAAATAAAAATATCATGTCATTGAAGTTCAGCAGAATGATGTATTAAATTTCCCAGAACTGAGACGCTTCATAATAAAATACGGAAATGTTGATAGTGACGAAAATAATGTCAATTGGCTGAAGATAGTGTTCTCTTTATGGTATTGAAAGAAGGCTGAGTGTATTTACTTTAAATACAACCATACTGCTGAAGAATTTAAAAGACTCGAATATCCCGAAGAACTAAAACAAGGCTGTAAGAATCTTTCACGCTTAAGCCAGCGTATTCCTCTCCAATTCCAATACAGAAAGATAAGCTCAAGGACCTTCTAGATCTGTGCAATATGGGAATCATACCCGAGCAGTATCACCTCTTAGGTAAGTCTACTGCAGCTGACGAAGGAACAGAAACGAGTGCTGATGATGATAGTGACTAAAGTGTAATAATATATATAAAATTAAGGTTTTTACAACTCTCTCACTGACAATTTTAAAAATATGTGTGTTAGGATTCTCATGTGTTTTTTTTGCCATTTTGTTTTTTTAATTGCAATTATCTATGCAGTGTTTAAAGACGAAAGACGGCCTAATTATTTCCCATGTAACTCGCGAACACTATGAAATACTTTAAAATGTCCAAAATAAATTGTTTAATAGTATTAATCAAAATTAAAACAAAAATAAATTCTTTTAAAGAGTGCATTGTTTGGTTTTTTAATTACAACTCTATAGGACGTAACTACCCAGACCACCAAGATGTTTAAAGTCAAAACAACGTATCTGCGACATTGTTCACTCTTTTGTTCTGCAGTACCTATTGTTACATATTATAAATTGTTGGAATTATGTGAATACATTCTAAGGACCATGAGGTATCACAGCTACAAGTGGCTTAATGTTAGGTGGTAACAGTGGTAGTGTTTCAACAGATGCAAAACTTCTTTTGCCTTTTTCTCAAAACACACATTTTGTAGATACGTCGTTATGACTCTAAGCCCCCGATTTGACCTCGCACTATTGTTACTTCGGACTTCCAGACGCTGCAAGGTTAAACAGGTAAAAGTCCCATTCTATCGACTCATCAGTCACCAACATCTAGCTAAACGATAACCTGACAACGAACTACACTGACCAATCAATGCAAGAGTAAATCTTCAGAATGGAATTTGACCCAGAGCCCCTGACAAACGTCGTCTGATAGTCTCATTGTTCTATATTTATGAATATTACGAAGATAAATACAAAGATTCAGCTTATTAGGAATACAGATTAAAAACCTAAAGGTTGTTTATGATTAGGTATATAAGGTGAAGAATGAATTACTTGTTGAAGAATTGAAAAGTAAATACCTTGGCATAACATTTGACAGCAATCTCAACAGAGCGTGACACATTGGACAGGTTGATGGGAAAGGTTTCAAAATTGTGCACATGTTGGAGAGAATTATGTGGGGATGTACCATACAAGTAAGGGAATTTGTTGGAAAACTTTGGTCAGACCATTGCTTGAATTTGGTGGTGTATTGTGGGACCAATATTTTTGGCATCAGAAATAGGAGTTGAAGGGAATGCAGAGAAGGGCTGCCAGATTTGTCTCTGGAATTTACCGCAGAACACAATCATTAACCGAGCCAGGATGGGAATCACTGGAAGACATGAGGAGGTTGAAGGGTGTCGTGGGAGTGTACATGGCGTATACTGATTGGTAATCATGCGCGGAAAGATATTGGTGTAATAATTAGAAGTAGTGCATGGAAGTGAAAAGATGGCCATGACCACAAGCTGGCAATTGATTTCGGGCATAACGTTGTGAGAAAATTCTCTTTCGTAGATAAGGAGTCCAGGGATTGTAATAAATTACCAAGAGAAACGATTAATAATTTACGAAAAACGCTGAAAAATCTAAAATTGAATTGCGTAGAAGGAAAAAGTAGGTAGGTACTGGAAAGTGGAAAAATGCGGGTGTAAGAAAAATTTCCACCGGAGCGTGCGTGCACTCCATCACATTTCAAGCAAATTAAATCTGTTTATGACCTGGTGAGGGAATGTCAACCATATTTAACCATTAATACTTTAATTAAATAAATTGTGAAATAATTTTGTTTGAGAATTCATTGGGGCATGATTCTTTACAACAGCATTACTATTCGGGCCCATTCTTTCCATTTTATAGCTTTGATGCATACGTTTGTAATTGATTAATAATTACCTTGTTAATTTAGAAATAACCCCATGGCGCCTAACATATAATTTATAATGTGGTGGAAATTTTTAGCAATCGTACCTACAATCTGGAACCTTACACTGAGAATCATTCGTCTCTGACATACGTTCGTTTTGAACGACAGCTTATTCTTGTAAGTTTTCACAGTTTCTAGTTTCAGATTTTTCCTGCTATTCTGGAAGGTCTGGAAAACTTTAGCCACTGAATCCTGGCAAAAGTTCCAATGCTGTGCTGATCAGAGGTTGGCAAAAGTCCCCACGAAATTAGGTGCTCTCATCTCGTCTTGGATCATAAGTGTTAGAATTATTTTAAGACTTGGTTCGCCTGGCCTTCCAATTTACCTGAACTCAAATTGTCCTTTACGATACAACAATAATATGTACTCTGATAATCTCTTCTGGTACACTAGAACCTTCCCAATCTATGAAATGCTTAAGTGATGAGAAAAGAACTAACCTCATTTTTCAGACGGGTTGTGTTTTTTGTTACAACTCCAGAATTTGAAACGTGGTTGCATTACATCAGATACCAGGCCAGTTAACTGAATTTTAGAAAAAATTGGCGATGTTAATTTTGATTTCTTTAATTACACTAAGTGAACTTTGATGCTTCCTTCAAAAGGCCATGGCCGAAATCCTTCCCGTTCCTTGTCCCCAGTCCCATCACACCTCTAATGACCTCGACGTCGACGAGGCGTAAAGCCATGGTAAAAAATAGAGAACTATGTAGCCGGCTACGACGACAGATAACCAGAAACAAGGAATACGGTAAAGTTGGCGAATACATTCTACCATTTGTCATGTGTAGAGAATGCGATTTAATGTTCTGATCACAACTTCCCTTTATGCGAAGGAAGAACTTTCCTCTGTTCGTCGACTGAGAAGATATTGGTCATAATTGTGTCAAATTTTGATATTTATTTATTTTTTATTTCAAGTAGTACATGCTGCTGCTTATTATAATAGCGACCACTAAGTACCTAGCTGTTAAGTCTATGTCTTCCAGATAATTTGGAGTTAAATTGATTTTTAATGAATGCTAGAAATGTTTAATTGAAATTTATAAATTTTTTCTTGTGGCTCGTCGAGGCGGGAAAGGAAAGGGGGTAAGGAACGCGAAGGGATTCAGTCATGGTCTTCTTTAAATGAACCATCCCGTCATTAACCTAGAGTGATTTGTGGAAACCATGTAAAACCGAAATCCCCTTGGCTGGAGGGGGATTCGAACCCGCGTCCTCCGAAATGTCAGACCTGAGCGCCGGCGCTCAACCACGTGGCTCCGTAGAAGAATGTCATACAAACTGGTAGATGTGATAGAGAAAAGTAAAACCAGCTTGTATGGAATGAGATGGAAGAAAACTTTTAACGACAGAAACTGCCTTTACGTCGCACCACAAGAAAAACATTTACTGAGATTACATTTTAACGTTTATAGCCATCTGATTATATACCCTATATCATTTTCTCTCACGTCTGTAAGCGTCTACAATTTCGTTCTAATTTATCAGTATGCTACAAACTACTTATTGTGATGGTCGGGAGTGAGGCGTCGAAAGACGGAAGTTGTCTGAATGCCATTGGCAACCGGCCACAGACCTACTCCCGTATCAAAGACAGCTGTAGCCCCTCGAATAGCGATAAGTGTTTGATGTTTCACAGACTGAGTTGCTACAATTACTGTTGCTTCCCAAAATAAAAGCACAGGATTTCTTTCAACAGGAATTTTTTATCGTTGTAAATCTAGAGACTAGTATCTCAAACAATTGTTACATTTTTTTATGTTTTTACTATGGATGAGTATCCTTCAGCTATGCTTTAAATGCAACGACGGGTATATGTTCCCGTGATTTTTAAATAGATAATTGCCCTTATTTCTTCTCATTCATTCTATCAACAATACCATTTAACACAATTAGAAAAAAAAGCTTTCACTATTTCTTTATAAAATCATCTACCATTGGAATTTGCAGATAAATTTGGTAGGATGAATATGGAATTGAACTTGAGCATTACATTTGATAACAAGCTTAACTGGGCAGGACACATTGTACAAATGGAAGGAAAAGGTTTCAAAATTCTACACTTATTGGAGAGAGTGATGAGGGGATGTACGAGAGAAGTAAAGGAATTGGGTTACAAAACTTTGGTAAGATCATTGCTCGAATATGGTAGTGTAGTATGGGACCCTCATTTTACGTATCAAATACAGGAGTTGGAGAGGGTGCAAAAAAGGGCTGCTAGATTTGTTTCTGGAAATTATCGCAGAATGCAATCGGTGACGGATATGATAAAGGAGCTGGAATGGGATTCATTGCAAGACAGGAGGAGGGTGAAGAGAGTCAAGAGAGTATACGAGGCGTATAGTGGCGATGAGGAATGGAAAGATATTGGAGTAGGTATGAAAAGTACTGCATGGAAGGGAAAAGATGACCATGACCACAAGCAAGCACTCGATTTCAGGCACAAAGGTGTGGGAAGATTCTCTTTTTTAGGTAAGGGTGTCAGGGATTGGAATGAGTTACCAAGAGAAATGATGAATAATTTCCCGAAATCGTTGAAAGAATTGAAAGATAAAATTTGTAGAGGGAAAATGTAGGTGGGTGCAGGATAGGTGGAAGATAGGGATGTAGGGAAATTGCCACCGGAGCCTGTGCTCCATTGCAATTAAATCAAATTAAATTGAGTGAATATGGTCCAGAAAAATACTCGGTATACAGAGTCACACGGTGTGTAGTTACAATTACCTCCCCTGTGCTGTCAATTGTAATTCCACATATTAATTGAATTAATTATTTTATTTAATTTAACAAGCATTTTCCTGCAGTTTCACCTTGGTATGCGGAGGTGTACAACACGCTATCAGCTCTCAGCACGTAAAAAAGAAACTGTGATTACGATGCTGTCTGTGGTTTGTAGTCTAATATCGTTGTAACGTTTAACGTAAAACGGAAAAATACCATATTTTTATGCAGTTAAAGCCAATTGGTAAGTTTTCTTTCGTTATTGCAAAAAAAAATAATTAAAAAAAAATTAAATAATAAAGGAAAAAAAAACACGTGATCAACTTTCAGTGTCGATGAAAAACAGATTACTGAGTTGAATTATATCTGTGGTATGTAATACAGAACCTTTGTAGGAATTAAAGTAAAGAAAAACATCACATTTTCGATCTTTCCCGCATTCTATAAATGTTTATTGCAAAATGATTGAGGAGATGTTTATCCTAGTGTTGCAAATTGAAAAAAAAGTTTTTTTCAGATTTGTGAAAAAAAACATGAAAAAAAACATAGCACCGTGGTTTTTTTTTCTAAATTTGTTTTTTTTTCAGAAAACAATAAATTCGATAAATTATAGTTTTATTTATGGAACTTACATTTTAGATGTGTGTTTTGTATCTTACTGAATCCTATAATGTCTTACATAATGATTCATAAATTTATCTATATAGGTAACATAATTTTATTCATCCTCTACGTCAGTACCACATTCACTAGTATCAGCACTACCAACATCAGTTTGGTCGGTGTCGGAATTTGGTGTTTATTCTTCTGGCTCCTCTAGATCCATAACTTCAGAAATAGTTACATTTTCTTTTACTGGTTGTTCTTGTATTGTACGCAAAAGATTTTGAGATTGCAATTTTAAATTGTGAACAAAGTACACACTGTGCATAAAGACTGCTGCGCTGATAATTCTCTTATTATGGTCTTTCAAGTTTGAAATTATTATCATACAAAATAGGAGCTTTATTTCTTTTTCAATCGTTGGTTTACGCCAACGGTTGCAAGGAAACGATTCATAATTACTGACAATTTAATGACTCAGTATCACTATACGCTGAGAGTCAAACAAGTGTACGAATATAGGGAAAGCACAATAAGTAATAAAAAGAGGCAAAAAAGAGTAGATAAATTTAAAATTCCCAATTTTTTGAAAAGATCCGTAGGTTTACAGATAAATTCGTAGGGTTGGCAGCACTAGTTCAAATAGCGAGTATCAATCCAAACAATGGGGAACGGAGATTCCTTCCCGCGCAACCAAGCATCTTCGGGAAGTCCCCGTTCCTAAAAGAAAACTTCAATGTTACCAATATTTTCGTAATTTTCTTTTCTACTGAACCAGAAAAGTATAGTAGATATAAAAATTAAGATAAGTACTTAGTATAAACTCTAAAACAGTTATATTAAACGATAAATGCCTTACAAATTTGAGATTTAGTAGTTATGATCCAAATGTGGCCCAGAAAAAGAAACTTTTTTTCATAGGTTTTTTTCCATGTTTTTTTCAAGTTAGAAAAAAAAACGTTTTCTTACATCACTAGTTTATCCACCACCACAGACGGACAAATAGTAGTGTAAGAAATAAACTAAACTAATTTTGCTATGTTACAAATCGCGAATAGCAGAAAAAAAAACAGGAATAACGTTTTCACGGATGTTTACATTTATCCCTGACGAAGTGGAAAATCTCTGGTTGGGTTGTGTTAATAATCTTTGATGTGTAAATTGTGGGTTATAAAGAAATTATAATTTCCTGCTCCGACGTCCGGTCACGTACGCAAAAGTCAAACTGTATATTTTGCGCTAGACTACAAGCTTTCAAACTGTAAAACCCCCTCAAAATCTGTTATGTAATTCTTGCGTGATACCATTTCAAATAAACAGACAATCACCTGTTGTTAGAGATGATGGAATGAAATTTAATTCTGTCTTTAATAACTCATTCATTGATTTATTTATTAAAAAAGTGGAATAATAAATTTATCATCTCGCATTTAAAAATTGTGTTGCATTGATATTAAAAAATATGTGACGGAAACTTTTGTTATGTTACTGGCTAGCTCTGGAGCAAATTTCTCTTATCTTGGGCAGATGCAGACATGACTATCCTGGCTGAACACAAATTATCAATTGCTTCAAGAATTACGTTACTGTTACCGTAACACAGCTCTTTCAAAGTTGCTCTATCCACATATCTAGACGCAGAATCGTGTACGCCAGTGACATTAATATCTCGTGATATGTGCTGCTGCTATCTCGCGGCTTGGCTCTAAGCCATCTCATAAGCGACATACACAGTTATTACTTTTGTCCTTTAACGATCAAATCTGAAAAATTTTGTTCTTAATTAGAAATGTTCCTGAGTGGATACCTTAATCTTTTAAATGACACTCATTTATCGATTTCGGATTGGTACCAAGGGAGAACAATGGCTCGTAACAAAAAAAACACGTTATACGTTGGAAATAATGATACTTTTGCCTATAAGGATCAAATTCCTTTCTTAAGATGTGATGTGACCAAAGCAGAGACATTAATCTTTAACGTGATATCAAGGGAGATAAATTATTCGTGATGAAAAAAATACGCTAGGGAATTAATTTGCCCTTTTGACCTTAAGGGTCAAATTCCCAAAAATTCCTTTCTTCAAATATGATGTGAGTAACGTGAGGTCCTTAATCTTTAAAATGACACTTCATTTTATTTATCTGTATTGGTTTGATACCAAGGGAGATAAATGGCTCGTGATACAGAAACGCTTTGTAGAAATATTAATATTTTTGCACCTTAAACCGGAGATCTTAATCTTTAAAATGATACTTCATTTTTCGAGATAAATGGGTCGTGACACAAAAAATAGCATTTTAGAAATATTGTTGTCTTTTAAGGGTCTAATTCGGGAAAAATTACTTTCTTACAATATGTTGTGAGAAAAGGGGATACCCTAATCTTTAAAATGATACCTCATTTATCGATTTCGATTTGGTATGAAGGGAGATTTTGGCTTGTGATAACAACAACAAAAAACACCTTTTAGAGATAATTTACATGATTTATGATGGTGTATCAACTCGTCAACTTCGAAGTCAATAGGGGCGGGGGAATTGCGTAAAAAGAACGACAATGAATGCGGCCAACTGGGAGTGATTAGTGTTTTAGCAACTTAAGCTAATGTGATCTGTCTGCATACCATGTATGAAAATGATATTTGATAAATTGTAAAAAAAAAAGTAACGAATTTTTTAGTGTCTTGTGTATGGTATGTTACCTCTGTTGTATACAACAGTTAGAGACTATTCGTGTACAATTATCTTGGGAGGTAACGTTGAGAAAGCGACAGAATATGTTTCGATCGATACTACGTTGGATGGCCTTTCTCTGGTCTGCACAACAGTGACTTCTCATTTGCACTACCTCTCGCCTTCCTAGTGAAAAGTAGTGAACCACCACTTTATTGTGTTTGGTCCACATAATTCAAATAGTCACTTTACATCATCAAATTACCCCCTACTGATTTATCATGTCTTGTTGTACTTTTTTATCTTTAGAATGTAACAGAGACTATAGAATAAAGGATCTGTGCTTGTTTGACGTTTCATAAAATGGCTTGCCTTCCATCTCAGTTTTGTGCTTGGTTGCAGGATTATGTTCGATTATTTGCTCTCATACCTTCATATTTAATGAGGCATTTATTTTGTATTGTGATGTTTATTCAAGACATTATAGCATAACACTATATTTTTATTTACTGCTCTGTTACAAGGAAAACTAAAGGACTGCTTTCATTATAGTTGGAGTATCGTCACTTTCCTCTAACATGATTTAATGTTTTCTTTTGCACATTCGCCGAAGATTTTCAGCGTTCTACCATCTGCTCTGACAGTCTTGTTGAAGTTTCAAGACACGTGCGCAAAAGATATTATAACGGGAATCAGTTTACTTGTTCACCAAAAACATTAAACTGATTTAACAATAAAATATATGAAGAACACAACTTCAAAAAAATAAACACAATAAAATTCACACTGTCCCCAATCTAATCCTCATAGATTATACATTTCAGAAACACAAAAATACACTTACCATACCGAACCCAGGAAGTTACACGTTTCGCCGACAGATGGCAACTCCAGTAGATTAGACACATGGCGTCGGGCCTAACAGGCCGGTCATACTTCCAGCAGTAACTCAATTTCTCAGCCCACCCCCTTTTTTTCATGACACTCGCCATCACAGGTCTAACCAAAACTAAAAAGTCCATCCAAGATCGTAAACCATGTTTAATGAGAACGGTTTTTCTCTATAGTTCGTTGAAACTGTTAGTTGTAGATAGACAAGAGCCTTGAATCTGCTTTTCTTTGAATTCGCTAATTCAACACGAAAGTTCTCACATAGGACGGGGGAAACCCTCACCGTATATTAAAGGCGCTCATAACAGCTTTCGTAAATTCAAGTATTCCGCCATCTACCTACCCACTTGAAGAAGTAATCACAACAAGCCGCTCGCATTCAGGACCAATCGTGTTGATTCGCTTGTAAGTAGACGTTGAAGTAAAAACCCATTGCGCAGAGTCACAACAAGGAAGCTAATTAACGATTATGTTAGTTTAGGAGTCTGACCACGTCAGCTGGTGCAGTCTGCCAGTTTCGGTATAGAACATTCACGATTTACGTATCTGATATCTACATTATTGTATTCATTTATCAGTTATTTCCTTTTACTGGTTACAGTATGTAACAGATTATTAAGTGAAAATTGCTAATCAGATAGCCAACTGCTAATACCAATAGCGGTTTGCTGAAAAGCTCATGTAGTTACACTGATCAGCCAAGACATTATGACCACCTGTTTAATAGCGTTTAGGTCCAACATTGGAACAGAATACACTTATGCCTTCACCAGCATTGTACTCAGCCGTCAGATCAACACAAATCACAACCTGTCCTTTACAGAGCGGGCAATACTCCGACCTGCACGTTCTGTGATGAGGCGTGGACGTCCATCACCTCATCATCTACTCGTGGTTTCTCTGTCATAGATATTCACTACAGTTGCACGTGAACAGCCGACCAAAATAGCCGTTTCACAGAGAATCAGGACTTACCTAGAGACCATCAGACATGTTAAAAACGGATTTCGATCCCCTGCATATATGTTGGAGGCTACACGCCAAATATGTCTGTGGTACAGTCGTTTCTCAAAAGGCGGCCTAGTTTTTGAGTTACTCGCAAGCAAAGAAACAAAAAATCTAAATTTTGTCTAAATAAAAAATTATTGCCGCAATTTATCAAATGACAGCGCAGTATCAAATATTTTTATTTATTTTTATCTTCAGAAATTGTGAAGCCCGACATTTTTATTTTATTTAAATTTCATTTAATACTTTTATTGAGTGAAATAATATTTAAAACAAATCATATTACCTACAATTCGCCGTCTTTTTTTTCTACTGAAAATAGTTTTTTCGTAATGAAGTCTTCTAGGGCCCGCCGACGGATTGTTTTTTCACAACACAATCCGTCCGTACACCCTTGAAGACCTCATTGCAATTATACGTCAGGAAAGTCTCCATTCTTACATTATTTCTTCACTTTTTGTTAAAAAGTTTATTGTTTTGGTGCGTACTCAATTGAAATAGGTACTATTATTTCATTTATTTCATGTTCGTCGTTTCTTTACGTGTATATCGTCAAGAGGTATTTTAAACGAAATACGTAACATTTGGAAGAAGTTTTTTTTTTTTCTTTCTAATGTTTAATTCCAAGGGAGGTTGCGTGTAAATGTTTGAAAATAAAATAATATGTGTGAAGAAAATTGGAGCTCAACAACGAAATGGAAGAACAGGTGACAAATGCTTATAAACATTGCAAAATGGTTGTGTCAGATTCCAGTTTACTAACAGATTCACCTACTGACCAAATTTCATTGAGTATGGGTGGCGTTTATTACGAAGACATTGGTTGATGTATTGGTCGAAATAGTGTTTGTTGTATTTGTTATAAGCAGTGTGATTTGTTTTAAAATTTATTTCACGAAATAAAAGTACGTAAATGAAGTTTAAATAAAATAAAAAAGTCATGCTTGACAAGATTAAAATAAATAAAAATATTTGACACTGGGGGGATTTTAATCGTGGTCAGAAAATTCTGAAACCTTATCACATTTGATATCATAGGGCAATAACTTAGTATTTAAAGGACATTTAGATTTTTTTTTTTTGTTTCTTTGCATGCGAATACTCAAAAAAAGACTATACCACAGATATATATGGTGTGTAGCCTTCAACATACATGCGGGAGATCGAAATAAGTTCTTAACATGTCTGATAGTTCCCAAGTTAATTAACTAACATCACACTTAAACCAACTAGGGAACGTGCACAAACTACGTGGCTCGGTCCAGGGGGAGGGAGGGGTTGACTGGAAGGCTAAACTGGGCTACGTGGTGGGAGGGACCACGTAGCTTTCATAACATTTTTCAGAGTTAAAATAAGGAACAGGACACATAACAGCATGTGAATATTTATTTCCCGCAGTTAATTATCTCCGTATGTAATTTACGATAGTGTGACAAGAGAAAACAGTACAAAATGTCTTCTGGAATCAAAAGGGAAAATAGCTACATGCTACGTGGGGGCCTGGGGGGAGAGGTCACAGGAGGCCAAATTAGAGCTACGTGGTTTATGGACGCTTCCCCACGATCTGATGAGTGCGAGAGACCTCACTGAATTGCCCTAACGAGAACTTTTAAATTAGTCACAGACATGCATGGGACGTATCTCGTTGCCAATTATAATCCCACAGATTTCTCATGCACCGTGCAGGTGAACTGTCAGTACGGCTTACACGTGATGAAGTATCTACTACTTTTTAGTCTCTTGGAGGCAAAATTCGCCCCTTTTGACTCTCACGGACTGTCAGGTTGGTGACAGTCCTCTTCCAGATGAAGTGAAGCGTGAACTGCTTTACAACACAATGAAAAATTGCGGAGCAGAAGGGAATATCTTAGTACATAACGTGGCACTCTCTTCCCCCCCCCCCCCCCCCCATAAAAATAATAATAATAATAAAAAATTATCAACTACTTGAAGAATTATATTGTTAAGCTTAATTTTTGTTGTTGTTGATATATCTATATTTTAGAGATATCGACTGTCAAAAATTAATTATAGTTCCTTGTGTCTTGGGCGGAGTTCTTCTGGTCTAGATCGCATTTCAGCCTAAACCATAATCGGTAGTTAGAAAACAAAACACCCATTGTCCATATCCAACATGTAGTTCCTTCTTTCTCGAGTGTTTTATTAGACCAGGTGGCTTAGCAACTTAAACACCTCAATTTTGAGATAGTATATCTCAAGAAATAAGGGAGATATCGAAAAAATTTATTCTTCACTTTCGATTTATCTCATCGAGTTACGAAAGAATCTATCATCAAATTTGGCTCTGACGAATTTTTTTTCTTCTGTTCCAGGCCGCATTTCAATCTAACCACCTCACTTTTGAGGCAGTAAATTTCGAGAACTAAGCGATATATATATATATAAATAAGTATCCCTCACATTCGATTTGTCTTTTCCAGCCATCTTCAAATTGCAGCACCACGGTTGTCGTAGAATATCCCTAAGAAATAAAGCTAGCCAAATGGTAATAGAGCCACAAATACTTAAGGTTACGTACTAGAATGGCCTTATCACATAAACCTAACCAAACACACTGTTTAGAATGATAAACACACACTTATCACAAAGATTCAAAAACACAATAAGCACACACACCAAAAACTGCATTAAATCAATTCACTTACTTTTTCCTTCCATACATCAAATAAAACATATCATGAAGACATAGCTCATTCACACACGTATAAAATTGGCGCTGTCAGCGCAATCGCTTACATAATAGAAAATATGGCTACGACAAACAAATGAATAGCGAGAAGACGCACGATACAACTTGACAGGAGTACGATTTTGACAGATCAATAATTTTGGGACACTAGTAATGTAAAATGCTTGTTGGGGAAAGCAGAGACGATCAGCTACCAAACCTGCTAAGAGTGATGAAAACTGTAAGTAGAAAACAATCAGCATAGGCCTATTGTAAATTCCAGTATAACTTTTCAAAAAGCGATTTAACTAAAATTGTGAGCATACATTTTCAATACAGATGCGTTGCTGACGATACCTCGATGAGAGGCGTATGGTATAAAACAATAAACCACTGAAAATATAATCATTTACTTTAGTTAGTAACAATTCAACTAAAATAAGCAATTGTGGAAATATGGCGTGTAACAACATTGCATTAAAATCATAAATGTTATCATCGGTCATTTTACGATGATTGGAGTTTGTAAATAAACATTTGAAATACCGGTACCATATTCCATCTACAGTTTTGATGGTTTATATGATTATTGCTGATTATTTGTGATACACCGATAATTTCAATTTTGTTTTATATGAAATAAGTTACGATTTACAGTCTTTATACAAAAATCTTACACTTGCTACAGCCAAAGTAACATACGATAGCACAACAAAATGTGTACACCTTGAGTTTCTAACCAAAGGTTAGACCATATTAATAAAAAAAAAAAAATAAAAAAAAAAATGCCATTTGTACTTCACCGTTAAATTCTGTTCACTATGAAATTACAGATAAAATCACTTTCTTCTAATCTTATTCCTTGTATTTAGTCACTAATTAAGTAATGATCAGAAATCTATTTAGTAGTTCTGTTTCATTACATTCTTTTACGATTGATAAACTTGTGTTTTTGTTGTCCCCTTAACCGTTAAGACGATAAATTATGTATAACATACAATTATTCCCTTTCTATAGCTCTGGCTATAAATTTGTGTTATATTCCGAACGTGATAGATAGCAGCAGCGTGCATATACGCATCACACAGCTTCTCATATAGCTTCAGTTCTCGACGCTAGATAGCACCACAATGCTAAGGCGGAAGACATTCGAACAGGCCAACATTGTTTTCTTATTTTTAAACCACCTTCAGTGGTACTTAAACTATGTTTTGACATGTACAGTCGAGACATAGAACACTGTTTTAAAACCATAATAAGAAGCAGATTTTATGATTATTTTATAATCTTATTTCTGTTTCCATGTAAGAACGTCTGCCTTTGGATACGCGTACTTTTATTGTATTTCTTTCAAAGGAAATGGAAATATCGTTTTGGGAATCCGGGTATCGGAATCATTGATTTTTGATGGCTGTACGTATATAAGATAGATATTTGTAAAATATCGTCAATGTGGAAATAGTTCTGGTAACAATTTGACAATTTTAAAGTTATATCCAGAGTGTCACATGGCATACAAATGATTCAACACGGTGAGTGGCTTAAACTCTTCACCTAAGCAGCATTATCTAAACCAACGTCCGGAGATACAAATGTACGACTGTTTATGAGCCACAGAAGTATTATATAAATTGGACAGACAGCGGTGAAACGTTAGCAAGGTTCAATATACATCGTCACCGACGTAGGAAACAGTATCAAATAATGACTCTGAATTTGAAGAATTTTTGCGGGTTCGAGTGATTTGTGTATGATTATGTACCAGGACTTCTTGGTTAAATCCCAAAACCTTCCGTATGGAGTGTATCCTACGCTGTTGACTATAATCCTTCTGTCGGGCGGGGCAATAAAATTGACAGTTCCTTAGGTATCAACCGGAAAGTAGGCCCGAATTAACCTTGCGACGCGACGGTGCGCTTCCAAAAGTCACACTTCAGGGTGCAAGTATCAAAATGATAAAGCCGTTAGAAACTTACCATTTTTTTGTATTTTAATGGATCTATTGTTTGTAATCTTGCCATGCTTCGTAAGGGTTTCCATTGAACGAGAATTTTCAAGTTGATCGATCATCATGATTGCTTTCATCAATTGTTTTTTTTCTAATTATGTTGAATCCAGTCTGTGATGATCGCTCCAAAGGCCGAAATCCTCCGTAGGGGTGGTGTCACAGTCAGACAACCTACTTCCTGTGATAATCTTCATCATATTTTTTTTTTTAACAGCATTTATACAAATTATTGGATCTTCGAAATAAATTTCCTGAAGCATTCAGCAATTAACAGCTAGCAAACTTGTTAAATAGCACCCATTCGTTCATTTAATTAATTGGGGATTTGTTTCTCATAGACTGTAAGGAATGCAAGTTTTTTTTAAAAAAAATTATTCATTATTTTTGGCTACAAATTTCTCTAGTTCCAGCATCAAGGTAAGTATTATTTAAAGAAGTGCCGATAACGCTATCACAATTTCTATTCCAGTTAACAATCGAAATGGTGGTTTACTTTCAATCACAATGTAGCGCATCTCAATGCGTAGCTCTAGAAATCTTTAGTGTACCAGCGTTTTGATACAGAACATATCAGCGTTTTTCAGCGTATATTATTTACGCAACTAATACCTTGCCAAGCAACTTTGTTTAGTAAAGAAAATGCCGACGGTATCAAATTATTATACTATATTCACTCTCAAGTGGCGCGTCAAGGTCATATTCCCCTCGTCCCGCGCCTCACCTCATCACCCCCTCCAGAAGCCTTCCCCTCCGAGCAGACCGCTGCCTACAGGCATTGTCGTTTGTCGCAGTATTGTCGTGTTTATTACGATACACCGTTATAGAAATGAAATGGCATCAGATAGTTGTTACATTAGGCGACATTATTTTTATGTGTATAGTTTTTTAAGACGTTAGAAAACTCTGAAGAGAAAGTTAATATACTTTTTAGGGAACCGCTAAAAATGACGGCCTATCGTTACGAACCGTGCAGCGTGTACGTAGCGCAGCCCAGCTGAGCCAAAGAAAAACATTCACCGAGAAAAACTGGTCACGGAGATGGATGGCTTTCAGAAAGATGTCATTCGACGTTCCGTTCTAGAATTTTATGACCGAGGTCAATACCCTACCTTACGAAAATTGAGGGAGGTACTGAAAGAGAAAATTAACTACACTGGAGGCGTATAAATTATTAAAAGCACTCGATTTCATATACAGAAAATGTAATGACGTTGGACGTTTTCTAATGGAAAGGACAGACATTATAGCAGCAAGGGCCTCATTTTTAAGAAAAATGCACGATTTAAGGAAGGAACATCCTCTTTGACCTGTCATCTACCTTGACGAGACGTGGGTAAATCAAAATCACGCAAGGAAGTTTATTTGGCGACACACTAAACGCAATTGTGGTCTCATCAACGATTTCTGTAAACAGAAACTATCGCTTCGAGTAAATATCTCTTTCATTTCGAAATTTAAACAACGTGTTTAGAGAATTAACTTCCACTGGGAAAGGCATCTAAAAATTGGATTTAATCGTCGAAATGTCTTGCGCAACTTTTAAAACTAAAAATAATGATTGGAAGCAGTAAGTTTTATTCATTGATATGTAAATAATTTTATATTTATTAATATATGAAATTGTAATTGGTAAACACGAAATTTCTATGACATACGATTCACTCATTTTCGTCACGACAAATAGTTAAAATGTTGGATTTTCTGAAGAAATCATCAAATTAGATGCAACATATTGTACCACATACGTCGTGATGACGTTTGCGCATGCGCGGCAGCTGTTTCCCCTTCGCCTGTAGGGGCTGGGGTAGCGAGGTGGGGATAGAGCGGAGTGACCTTGACCCGCCCTTCCTGGCTGAACATAGTTAGCTAGTACGCATAATCAATACTGCCAACTTAACGAGTCAAAACAATATTTAGTTCCACGCAGCTAATCTATAAATGATCCCTTCCTTCGATAAATCAATTATATTACATCGATGTACATCGTCGATTCAAACAACGTTTGAAGTTGTATGGAATCTGACGTTTCGTATTAAAAATATCAATCTTCCGCTGCATCGATGTGTATCAAACACCTCTACAACCAGTACACAAAATTAGTGGGCCCGTGCTGGATTTCCGCACTTCGGAGAAATTATGATTCTAAATGCAAATGAAATTAAATGATTTTTGATTTTGCTTTATCCTGGCGAATAAAATATGATGGAGCGTTAAAATTTAATAAGTAGAATTGTTAGTATGAGTAGAATTAAAAACTAATTTTTTATTGTGTTAATTCAGTGATAGCGTATTTAACTCGTATGAATAACCTGTTTCAGATAAAATGTGCTAAAAAGCCAAATATTTTAAAATAATAACTATTTGCAAAAACAAGTTATTGTAGAATTGTTACATGTTTACAAAATCTGTTGAATGTATTTATTGTAGTAATTTAAATATATGTTTTTTTTTTAATTGAAATATTGAATCGTGTATCCGCGAAAAAGATATCAAGTCACGCGTGCTATCGACGCATCCAGGGAAAAAAGCTTACAAATTTATAAGTCATCGGACGCGGAAGTTAATGTTTAAAATGGTACTTCATTTCCAGATTTTGGTTGCGTGTGAATGGAGAATCAGTGTTTGTCACGAAAAATCACTTTCTACCCGCCAGTGTGGCTCAGTGTGCTGAGGCTCCGCACACTGGATCTGGGAGGTACAACGGGACCGGGCACGAGCCCACGCCACCGCGTATACGCCGTCCTGATTGCAGGTTTTAGGCCGTTTCCCTCAATCTAAATGATGGGATGCTGGGATGGTTCCAATGTCGGCCTCATAAACCGCACGTTTCACTACACATTAAATACTATTATCATACAGAACACACAAAGTTACCCTTTCGGCAGACACATGGCGCCAGAAGACTTTCCTCCAATAGAATATGTGCGCCCCTCATAACCTTGTTCTAACTTTATCGGATTTATAGTTACTTCAACTTGTGAAAAAATCATGAATGTATCACCGTCCAGTTAATTTTTTTTTTTTTTTTTTTTTTTTTACAAAGTCTTGAGATAGGTCTTCTATAGAAGTTACCTCTGACGAAAATTCTGCACTGGAGAAAGGGTGTGCATAAATTGAATTGATATAAATTTACGGCAAACTCATACTCCAGAATGTCGCAAATGCAGTGTGTAATGGTCCAAGTTACATTTTATATTTATTAAGAATGTATTGGTTATTATCGGGAGCTGGGAGGAAGTGTGCTAAAGATTTTCCCAAAGTGTCGAACGGACTGTTCGTTTGAATATGTCCGTTGAGCCGATGTTGTTATTCACGACCACCGATTGCGGCACCAGCAATCCTTTGTTGGCGGAAGAAGGTTCTCTACTTGCGTGTAGGAATTCACAAAGTCAAGCTCAGAAAATAATCCCCTATACCGAAGTATGAAGAGCACCCAAGGCGAGAATGAAGCGTTCTGGAAACTAAGTTTCGGCCATTTTAATATTCATTCTGTTGTGGAGCACGTAACGTGCCAGGCGTATTTTCTATGGACTGCCCAGGAGTAATGT
This sequence comes from Vandiemenella viatica, assembly GCA_031002005.1. Taxonomy (NCBI): domain Eukaryota; kingdom Metazoa; phylum Arthropoda; class Insecta; order Orthoptera; family Morabidae; genus Vandiemenella; species Vandiemenella viatica. Next base: position 223,519,608 of record JARYHS010011408.1, on the reverse strand, counting down.
TAAATATTTTTTTCTGTTGCTTGCATGCAGCATGAATCAGACTAACGAGCAGCTGACCGGTTAAGCTTGGTTCCACCTGTGCTTAATAACGATACATGCATTTACCGTATCCATTTGCCCACCTGTTCTGGCGAGGAGACAAGAAGGGGATGAGATAAGCATCTCGAGTCTATTACCATGTGTGGCCGCTTCCTACATTCTACAAGAAACGGTAAATCACATACTTCTGTTCAACGAAATTATCACGAACAATGAGGAATACGTAAACCGTAACACGCCCTTAAAGATAATTTCATTGTTCTACTTAACAATTCAAATGCAATCAGTGCTTTGGTGTTGCGTGATTAGCTAGCCGGCTTAATCATATTTGATTTCATACGATTCCGAGGCGATATTGATTTTCTACTACAGTATGTATGAAAATGTGTAACTTTATATTAAGTGTAAATAATTTTGGAAGTGATAGTGCGATATATATGTGTGTATAAACATTTATTTGTTTTTTTTGACATGTCACCTTGTAATATGTAGATTAAATGCAGCTTTTTACCTAGTTAGAGATCTTTCATTTCTGGATCCCGAACAGCAAAAATAATATTACAAGAATTTCAATTACCAAAGTTAGATGACTATTACAAGTGAGAAATTCAATTAGTTAAACCATTGATAATGAACATCATTTTCATTTCCGCAGAAACATAAGTTCAGTTCCGAATAATACAATGCCTTTTCTATTGCAAGAAGTAGCTTATCTGTAAATTAATAGTATTTCACTGACGCTTTAAACTAGATTTCTAAGCTTCTCGAAATCGCTTCAAATTACCCCATTTTATTCCTGGAAGCTAGGGCTGTTCATTGTTCTAAACCCTATCAAAATCAACCAGCAGTTTTTCACGTTCAGCGAAAAAATATACGTTTTCATGAATTACACAGCTTCCTGATGCTCCTTTTAACTTCGAGGATTCTGGGCTTCACAGTGTTTGAAATCCTATGAAAATCCATGCAGTTATTTTTGAATGAATCACGCACATCGAAACAGAATTTGCTTCTCGCAGTGGAATTGTTAATTCTATTTATATATATCGAAATCTCAAATTTGGTGAATTTGAGATGTAATTTTAATTTCTTGTTCTACGTGTAAAACAAATTAAATACTTAACCATTTGCACAGATTAGGGATGTTCATCCAGAAAATACATCGATGTTTTTTTCGATGTGATTCATCGAAACGTTGCATCGATGTTTCGTGATGCATCGAATAAAAACATCGATATATATATATATATATATATGTATATCGGTTAATAAAGGTTAGGAAAGCTTATAAATGAGACAAAGATTACGAAACTAGCAAAATGAAGTATTTATTTGAATAATATTTTGAATTAGTCTTTTACAAAGGCAATTTGAAATTACTGGGATTTATAAATTAGAAATTCGAATAGAAAGATAGAATAAAAGTAAAACGAGGAACGCTGAAAGAGAGGCAGTATTGGGATTCTAATCTAATTGGAATTTATAAATCCCAATATTTTTTCTCTAAACTTTGCATAAATAAAATTTTATTAACCCGCTTTCCTTGAAATCTGTTTCGTTGTTGATTTAAAACTTGTGCAGCTTTCGAAAAAAGTCTTTCTGATGGCACTGAGCTGGCTACCAAAGTTAAATATTTATAAGCTATTTTGTACAATTTTTGAAACTGTTGATTATAATCGGAAGATACTTCTAACGGATTACCACTAAGCCGGCCAACCGGAGTTCTCAAGTAGACAGACAGCTCGTCAGAAACACTTTCTTCGGTCTTGTTTGATTTCCAGGTTCTTTGTGATGATCGGTCCAAAGACTGAAATCTTCCAATGTTTTGTCTGAACTATCTGAATCAGATTCTGTTCGCATTTCTTCCAGCTCCCTCTTAATCATATCTTTGATCTTTTGAATAGAATTTGAAGCCATCGTGTCTTCAAAATATAGTTTTTTGAACCGTGGGTCCATTAAGGTCGCGATAGCTAAAGACGAAACTTGTTCGATAGCACCCATCCGTTTGTTGATTTCTTTTAGGACGAGCTTATGTACTTCCATCACTAAATGTTCATCAGTCTCAACTGCATTGAGTTTTGAAAGCATGCAGTGCACTAAAGGAATCACTTTACTGCTGGTACAATATTTATCCCCAGATATTTCTTTAGTTGCTGCTTCAAGTGGGCGTAATATGTTAAGAAGAAATGACGCGATATTTAATTCCAAAGCAGTCAGCATTGGAGGTGCTGTTTTATGGCAAATCAATATATCACTTATCTTCTTTCCAAATCCTAATTCCACAGCTTTTACCATATTCGGGTCGTTATCAGTAACGACCGTAGAGACTTTGTCCGTATCAAATCCCCAATCATTGCAGGTCTTAAGGAGCATGTCTGCTATATATTCCGATGAATGACTTTTATTGAGTTGATAAACTCCTAATGTCATTGATTCGAACACTGTGTCTAGACCAAAATGCGCTGTGACCCAAAAAGCTACCCATCTGCATATCTGACCATATATCACTTGTTAATGTGAAGTGTCCAACATTTGAGAGTTTTGAATTTATTAATGTTGCCAAGACGTCATACTTGTCATCAACCCACCGTGTCACAGTTGCTCTGCTGGGTATTTTATAATGAGGGGCAGTAACTTTGAGCAAATTTTTGAAGCCTACTTGGTACTTTTAGCCTTGCCCTAAGATGTAACTCCGCCCTACACTGTCGGGAAATTTCATGTCAAATGTAATTTTTTGTTGTTTTATCAAAATTAAATTAAAAGAAAAATGTGATGTGATTTTGTAGGTGACAAAAGAAAATATATCAATACAATATCCTATTTTTTGTTTTACTTTAAAACCAATCATATAACGCAGTTTTTTGTATTTTTTTTTTTGTACAGTAGTTTTATCCAAGTTAAAAAAAAAATGAGATTTTGATGGTGACAAAATATCGTATAGCGATACAAGTTCCTGATTTTTTTTTTTTTTTTTTTTTTTTTTTTTTTTTTTTTTAGCGTAGTTTTTTCTTTTTTATGCAAGTTAAAAGAAAAAAATTTAATGTGATTTTGTAGGTGACAAAAATAACGTATAGCGATACAATTTTCCAGTTTTTGTTTTGCCTTAAAACTAATCGTGTTGCATATGTATTCGTTTTTTTTTTTTAATCAAGTAAAAAAATGTAATTTGATATTTTAGGTGACAAAAATAACGTATAGTAATACAATTTTCTGTTTTTGTTTTGCTTTAAAACTGATTCTATCGCGTCGAAGAAACGCATCTTCTTTCGATGTATCGAATGAAAAACAGCGATGCATCGTTAAACATCGAAAGTAAACGATGCATCGGATTGATTCGATGCATCGACTAGTAAACATCGATGTTTTCGATACATCGATGTATATCGAGCATCCCTAGCACAGATGTTATTCTGTAGCTAATTTGTGACATGAATATAATAATTTAATTAAATTCATTTTAAATTTGCATTTATTGAATACAGGTTAGTGGAATGAGAAGTAGGAAACATAAAGCTTTAAAATTATTTTAATACTTCATGCAAATATCAAATTTGTATAAAGTTTCCTTTACGTGATTGTGTAGGCAGTTAAGAGTTCTACATTTTCGTCGCTAGTGTTGAAATCGGCCATCAATACAAGCGGTGCGTCACTGTCATATTTTAGATCAAAAGTCTCTGCGTATTCTTTGTATTGTTTCAATTGTCTAATGATAAGCTGCTTGATGTCATTAGAAGACTGTCCAGGTTGTACGTTGGTTTTGGACTCAGGTACGGCGTTTTAGAAATTATCCACCTTTTAATGTTGTGAAATTGGCATTTATGTTCGATTTTTAAAAAATTCTAGCTGTATTCTCCTGGCATACCTTATATCGCAACATTTGAAGGCAATAGTGACCTGTTTTAAAACTTTAAGTTCACAGACTTGTATTTGTTGGAGCTTTTGGGATACGGACTTGGATACCAGAATGAGTTGTTACACATTACTGACCAGATATTAATCTCAGAGCTATGTTTCCGAGTATGTAGACGTGTTGAATACTGAAAGTCGAAAATCGTGGGTTCACTTTGCGCACGTATTTCGCGACGTCCGGTTGCGATGAATTTCGGAGTGGTACTGTCACAAACTTTCATCCTTCTTCCTTAAAAGAGATTGAGATGGCGGTGCTATATTTATTTTTAAAAGTTTTGTCGAAGTTTCAATTTACTTCAACAGAAACTTGAACAGGCAACATCATTTTCCCTGCAAAAGGTGTATCCAATGCCATATTCGGTTAGGGGGAATTAACGTCCTTTTCCTGCACTGACAGTTATTCTTATTTTTGTGTAAAATTATGGTAAAGATACTGTAATGTTTCAACCCGCAGAAAGGAATTTGTGATACAATAATCACTCATTTTACCGCGGACATCAAGATAAATGGACCAGATACATACATAATTAACATTTATACATGGGACATGACAGGTACGCTTTTACATTGAATCTGCATAAAGGATTCTAATGATTACATAACCATCATGGGCGCCACAACTAGTGCAAATTCTGATACAAATAATTAATAAAGCACACGAATATAATTGGTGCGGAAAAAGTCTAGATGTGGCGGAGTGTTATTGCATGATAGTTATTGTTTTTCAGTGAATTATACGACTATCTAAACACAAAATGTTGGCGACATAATTACCCTTCTCGTTTTTCTATTACTTTTCGTTTATTTTGTAGCCGACCCTATAAACGTCTGAAGATCTGAATATGTATCCTTCGCAGATTGCAGACAAAATTGGATCGATTGTTTTGTTTCTCAGTAGACAGTTTTTGCTGCGGCAGAGATACCGTGAAAGATTTTTGCTCTTTAAGGCAAAGCGACCTTGTTTTTGCACCAAATTTACGCTCAAGCCTATATTCCCACATACGACTCAATCCATGGCCCCCATTTTTCTGAGATATTTAAAAATTTCAATAGATTTCCTAATTTTACTTTCTAAATAGTCTTTTGGTTTTATCCTAACGCTCATTTGCTTGAGTTTCGACTGCGGAGAATGTTCCTTATAACTATCGGCGACTCACCGGTATACAGCTTTTCACATTCGTAGGGAACCAAATAAATTTGTAATGGAGCTCTGCCATTCTTCGCTAATCTTAAATTGCTACTAATCGTATTACTGTTGCTGAAAACTGGTTAAATATTAACTTTGGTCAGCACAATATCCACCCTCTCAGTGACTCCATTATAATAAACTGGTAAAACCTTTTGCCTTTGTTCTTTATATTGTGCACTGATTCAGACTATCAAACGATTGTTGTATCTATTTTGTCCATTTTAGCACAATAGATATGTTTTTTTCCTCTCTATCTAAATGACAGATACCTGCTACCTTCTCGGCAATATAAAATGAAGTCTTTTCTGAGCAAGGTGGTGATTTAAATAACGACCGGTAAGTGCAGCTTTTAGAAAATCTGTGTGGCTTATGTTTCCTTTCAGTTTTATTTTATTCATCACATCCAAAAAAGGCAAGAGATTATTTTAATGAATAGTTTGGGGTTTCCAGCCACGTAAAAATGTAATTTTCCTTGAGACATTTCGAGGATCACAATTTCCGCTCCCATTTTCAACCACAGCTTTCACACTGGTGTAGTAATTGTTTGTTTTGGCGGGCAATGCAACTGTCGGGGACAAATGCCAAACCTAGGCAATGACGTCATTCACTCTTTTGCCCCTTACCGATGAGTTTGCTGCTTAAATATATTGATAGCCGGATCCAGGCCACATTAAACTGGTATCCAGTGTTCTTGTTGACTAATAAATCAGCTGTCCTGATTTTTTAAACTTTCGAGATAATGCTGTCCAAAAATCCCAGACACAGACACATTTCCTGCATGCTACACCACTTTAAAACACACTCTTGGACTTGTTCGATATAAGTCCGCACGCATTCACATGATGGTAATCACCAGGGATTCGGAGTCCCAGGTCACCCTTTAAGCTTCCAATCAAGTTTTTAATTGAAGAATGAATGCTTTCCCAATGTATCAACTATGTGTAAAGTCCCCTGGCCTCCCATCGGTGGTGTGCGCCAATCTGATGCGACGTTTCGAAGCCTATTACCTTGGAGTCGGAACGTAGCCTTAGATCGTCGGGCTACCCACGTGAGAAGCCCGAGAACTACTGACACAGTTTATAATTTTTTGGGGGCGTGCTGCATATTGTCTTTACTCCTTGTTTGGTCAACAATCTACCTATTTTAACACTCACTCATCAAAGAACGTAAGGAACGTGCCAAAAATGTTGTTACACATTTGTTGACAGCACCTTTGTGATATGTCCATATGACAGAAACAGCGAAGGCCAATTCATGGCACATTTGAATTCAGTCACCATGGAACTGGAATATGAGGGTGCTTGCCGTTTCTTGATGTGTTGGTAAAAAATTTCGGTTCATCTTAAGCATACGCATACCTACTTCCGTTTAAAACGCTAACAGCTGTCATCATCCTACTCAACGCAATACCGTTATAACCCCATTCTTACATAGAGCTCGAAGGTTTTCTGACAAAGAAATCCTTGCGGGTGAATTACACTGTCTCTGGAGAAATTTCTGAAATTATGGCAACAACGAAAGGAGTACCAGTCGCGCGTTGAGGAAGAAGGAAGAGCGAAAATAATAGTAGGTAACTAAGTCAAGGAGAGAGGTCAAATGCTTGAAAAAGTGGTGTTGCATAGCTGTCGTATGAAAGAGATACTAGAGAGAAGATTAGGATATTTGTTCAGTTTTGGAGATGTTAGCCGTCGAAAATTGAGTCGGTGAAAATTGTTTCTCTGTCTCGGATGTTAGCTTTATGTAACTCCATCGAAATTTCTAGAACACTTCAAAAGCTTTCGCCATATATTTCTCGAACATTAACAATACTTAAACAATTCAAACATATTAAAAAACAGTCAGAATTAATACATAATCATTTACAATCAATACAAAAGGTAATAAATGGAAATTAAAGATACTTAAAACACAAAATTATTTACAGAAATCATTTCAAACTGTATCAAATTGTCCTTTAGACATCGTAACTTGCATTAATTCTTGGTATTACGAACATTTAAGCAATTCCCTTGCACAATTCTGTTCTTAAACATATTAATGGCCTTTAAATAATTTATTTTCATAAAACGAGTTTATATGCATTGATTTACAGGAAATTGCAAAACAAACCTACCAGATCATATTCAACCAAACTCTAGCTTCAAAAAATACAACTCCATTTAATTTTAGGTTTGAGGGCTGTTACAACAGGGTTACCATAAAAGAATCATTCACTTTCAAAACCCGATTTATTCAAAGGTATTATACTTATAAATATAATTTATGTATGAAATAACCACAAAATATCCAAGTTTGTACACCAGGTGGCGTGGACTGCACTAGTTCAGTATCCGTAATGAGTTCAGTTCAGCGGGGGCGGTGTAACGGTTAGCGTTCTCGCCTCGCATTCGGGAGACGGTGGTTCGAATCTCCGTCCGGGCATCCAGATTTGGGTTTTCCATGGTTTCCCCAATCACTCCAGGCAAATGCCGGGATGCTTCCTTCAAATACCATGGCCGAATTCCTTCCCATTCCTTGCCCCCCCATCCTTTCCCGTCTCTAAAGACCTCGATGTTAAAAGAGACGTAAAGCAGTTACAAAAAAAAAAAAAAAAAAAGTTCAACCTCTCCCGAAATGGAGGCAAAACGAGAAAAGAAGGGTTCTAGAATATACGAAATGTTCGTCTGTCACAGCAGTGCAAACGTTCTTTCAGAAGGCGGTACAGAAAAGAGCCACCCTTGTAAACAAAGCATTATGCGGAGGTATCGCCAATTCAAGGACAATGGTTGTTTATGTAGAGGTAAAAGCACCGGTTGACCACAAGTGTCAGACGAAACAGTGGAGAAAAATTTGTAGAGTGAGCATAAAACCTGGATATTTTGTGGTTATTTTCATATATCAATCATATTTGTAAGAATAATACTTTGTAATAAATCGGGTTTTGAAAGTGAATGATACTTTTATAGTAACCCTGTATTTCGTAATATGAGCTATGCCAGGACGTTCCGTGCTTCGGATTCCACATTAAACTAACTGTAGGTTACCGTGGAAAGGAACTGGCCGTCCCACATCTCACAAAAAATGGCTTAGTATGCCTCCTTTGGGAGGATCCAACCAACCTTCGCGTTGTGGATTAAGTTAGGTTTTACCTCTGAGGAAGAAAACCAAAACGACGTAGCATCCCAATAGATCGATGTAATATTTCCCAAAAATCCGCAATAATCCCAATCGAATCGATGTACAGTGAGTGTCAGACGGGTGGGCGGCCGTTGCCTGGGGCAAGACATTTGGCGAGGTCCGACGTCAGATGTGCCCGGAGAGCTATATCGGACGCGGCGGGGCGCGTGACGTAGGCTGCGGCGGGCGGGCGCCGCGGCGCGGGCCGCCGTCTCGCCAGTGGTGCGTGCTGCGTCGTCCTGACCCCACCGGCGGGCGGGCGGTAGTGGCGGCCGTCGGTCGCGTCGGCGTCGTCGCACCATGGGCGGCCAGTGGAGCCAGTGCTGCAAGGCGGAGCGCCGCGACAAGCACGGGGCGGCGTCCTCGCAAGGGTCCATAGGGTGAGCACCACCCTCATCCCCGTAGCGAGGCGCTTAGCAGGCAACTCAGTATACTAGTCTACCAGTGTGTTACATTGATCAGTGATACAGCAGATATTAAGTGTATAGTGTTTGGTTTTGCCTTAGAGCAACGGATTTAAAAACCAATAAAACAGATCATTTCACTAGCAAGCTAGCCTTCTAGAGGAAAAAATCATGGGTCGTGACAAAGGCAGTGAATGTCAGAATTGGTTTAACGGACGGAGGGAATGTAGTGGAGAGGGTAAAGAGAAAATAAATGAGTTCCTTTCATGAGTGTGTACCCTTTCTTTCAGGAATGGAAAACGTTCACATTTTCCAGTCTCGATTTTGGCAAGGATATGTGTTGTGCATGGTTAGTGCTGTAGAAGTCAACATAAACATTGAATGATTGTTATTAAGGTGAAAACACGTGAAGGTATCCGAACAGGCGTCAAGACAAAACGCGATTTTTCTTTAAAAACCCATTACTTCTTTGACTGCAAATTTGACTATAATTTATACTACCGCATTTCATGCCTCCCTAATTTTCCCAGCATATAAATCAGCTGCCTGTGATGTAGTTAGTGTCAGCTCTCTCCAAAACAGTTTTGAAAAGCCAGTAAGCACTTTTCAACAAGGATTCATCCAAGACTTACACTTATTTTCTTTTTTATTCTTGGATTAGCAGAGACATTTTAGCTAACACGGTATTTTAGATGTTACTGTACAGCATTCAACAAAAGTTGTGAAAGTAAACATACAATTTTCCTTCCATTTTAACTTGCATTAAAGGTGAAGTAAATTTCCTCGGAATTTTTTGTATCTAACTATTGAGTAATATCTTATACTTGAAGATTTGGCTTAGACATCATTAGTTAAAATCCAAACGATTTTCAAAAATCTTTTTGCTGCCTTTCTGTATCGCAGTCACTACGTCACTTTTATTTTGCAATGTTATATAATTACGTAAATTTAACCAAAAATTATAATTCGATTAGGATTTAAAAAAAAAAAAAAAACAACAGTAAGAATTAAAATATCACGTTATCTCATTCAGCTTTAGATTTCCGTTTAGAGACTTCTCTCGGCAAGGTGTTTGTTGACTCACGTCCAAAATTTTAACATCTGTTTGTAAACTTAGTCTGAATGTGTGTACATACAATCCGCCTTTCAGTTTCTATGAGACCTTTGTATTTTATCTCTACGCTTTAACTTCAAGTAACGGACACTCAGAACAATATTATTATTTTACGATTCGGTGCACATGTAGGAACTAGCATTCAGAATACTAGTGTGAACAACATACACACAGTCGCATCATCACCATATTACAGCATTAGCAGAACAGACAAGAACATTTTCTTTTCCTCTTGAAGGACTAATTTTTTTCTTAACCCCAAATTGGTACCTTACGACTGGGGAACGTTTTCTTACTTCAAAGTATCACTAAAATAATTTTTAAAATTGAATTCACTAATTTCTTTAGTACAAATCTGTTCATTACGTTGTATACAAGTAGTTTCAGCAATAAAATATTTCGAAAATTATTTATAAGATTTTTTTATCGTTAAATTATTCATTTGTAATAATGTAATTTTCAAATTTGTGCTCCATTGCAATTTTAATTAAACATTAATACTGAATATACTTGTTGCTTTGACACTGTGAATATAGTCAATCTTTTTGCAATATACTTTGGTTGCTTCAGTCAGATGGTTTATTGTATACGGCATTGCAGCAATAGAACTGCTTCTGATACAATGTCGCACTGTCGTCCGGCATAAACAGCGGAGGAAATGTTTGTTTACAGAGAGCGCCCGTTTCGGACAGCGACAACAATGCCTGAGACGGCGTCCTCGTTCCGTAAATCTCTTTGCATTCTATATAGAAGGCTGTTTAAAGATGTAGAGATACTATAAATCACTGTTCAATTAATGAAACCTCTGTATCTTTTTAATAATATACCTTTATATAAACATCTCTCTCTCTACAAGTATAATATGAGGAGCAAATACAACATTGAGGGCATGCATATCTATTCATAACACACGAAATAGATGTATTAAATGATTATCACTTTCTTGTAGATAATGCCTTACATATTTAGATGTTTGACGAGAAATTTATCCATCACGGACAAATACTAGCGTAAGAAATTACCGAAGCATATTTTAAGTGAAATCCGAAAGTTTCAAACAGTTAAAATTTCATTTAAATGCCTCAAACTACGAATAACATCTCCACAAAAAATGAGTTTATGAATTACTACTGTACATTCTTCATTCTTACATTTCATACAATTTCGTCAAGCCATGTTTATAATTCGCTGACGTAAAGAAAAATCGCAGGTTTGTGAAGTCACAAACGTGTTTTCAGTGCCAAAAACAACGAATAGTGGGAAAAAACTAATTTGCGTTATGTTGTAACGAATTTAGATGTTTCGAGATGGCGTAACGGAACATATTCTTATTTTAAGTAACGCCAGTACCAAAAACAACGCGCTATATCTTTGATTGAGTGTTCAAGCTCTTGTCAAAATATTGTGAGACTATAAACTGATATTGGTTTTCGAAAGTCGCTAAGCACATGTTGAGCCTAAACACTAAGCTTTCTTGGCATTTGATGGCGTGTAAAATCTCTGGTTGGGATTGTATTAACAGTCTTTGACACATATCTGTTCAGGTTACGAAGAATTTATCATTTCTTGCTCCGTTCTCTGTTCATGGAGACACATAAGATTTGAAAAACTGTAAAAGCCACATCCAAATCTATATGGCAGTTTTTGTGTGTTGCCGGTTCAAAGAAATAAACACAGCGCCCTTAGAAATATGTAGAGAACTGATGGAGAGAGGGATTCTCTACTTAGTGTCTTTACAAAGAAAATTAATTACGCCTTACAGAATACAAGCAGCAAAAACTGATACAGCTTCTGCTTCAAAACTCATTTTGCACTGTAGAAAATGTTTATCTTACACTTTCGAGTCGAAGAAAACAATAACAAAGTAAAGGAGGATTTTCTGCAGGATAATGAAAGGAATCTAAAATCACTTATCATCATTGATATGTTGGGAAGTTCTTTGGGAATTGTGTAACTAACAGCAATTAATGTTGGGGTTATATGTATGTGTCAATAAAATGTTCATGTCGTTGAGCTCAGAATTTATCGCATTAATCATAGAAACTATTAGTCTGATACGTCACTTCTTTTTCTGCATCACCCACACTACATTCATAAATATTTGATGCCGCATTTATTTCATTGTATGATATCCTATTGGGCTAACATCACGGCAATTCTTTATGTCAGTGTCACGCTGCCACTGTAGTACGACCAATATCAAACATTGTTAACAATCATGAAACTTTAGGAATTTTAAAACGTTTTATTCTCATACTCATGTCGTTTTCTCTCGGAAAACACGATCATATCGTTTTTCACGGCTATGCGAAATAGTTCAAGGAATGATTTACGAAAAAACTCCCTCAGATTTTTATGCCATACTATACGTCAGTCGAGCCCAAGGCTTCTTTCAAGCTTTTCCTATGTCATGGTGGAGTAGGTTATATGTCGCACTGGTATTGAAGCGTTATTTTATTAATAATTGTGATGAGCTCTTCTCTCTTCATCATACGGTATATTTTTTTAATAATTCTGTACTTTTTCTACCCAATCTACCTGCAACAGTCACCATTAGGTTCACATTTCAAATGTCTTAAGTCATTTTCTGTCAAGGCCCAATTCCCTAATCTATTGTACAACACAGAGAAGTGTGTCACTAACAGGCTTTGATTTTTATCTTCAGACATGACGCATTAATAAAAAAAATACTAAAGGAATTCATTCAAAGAGACACAAACTAAATTCTTATACGTATAATTGTATAAAAGTGCTACCGTGTCTGAATAATTATCTGTCTTGAGTATTAATACGTAGTTTGTACTGTAGCATGCATTTACTCTTTTTAAAGCTACAGAAATATATCCGTTCGAGTGGACATTTTTTTCTTGATTTCGAATATATGCGTCTCTCCCTCTTCATGTACGATATTCATATTCAAAAGTCACGGTGCTGTTTTGAGATCCGGTATGGTAAAGAATTTTTTCGGGTTTTGCTTTGTTCACCGGACTTCGTGGTAAACTTTCCAGCTACGACAGAGGTGGAATGCGAAATTCTGTCACCAGATTGCAAAACGATACGAATATATTTGTTTTACTGTATCTAAACTTACTTTTACTTTTTCGTATCCGAAATTAGAAATTTATCATCCAAATATTTAGCTATGTCAAATTTGCTTGTCAACGGCCTCCGAAAGGAGGGCGGAAGAGGGGGGAGTGGTTCAGGGCACCCTCTTGCCCTTGGGGTTGGAAACGGCCCCTAAAGGCGCATGAATCAGAAATGATCAACGCCATGGGGATGCAGAAGGCAACGGGAAACCACTGCATTAAAGACCCAAAGGGTATCCCGAGGACATGTAATCCTCTCAAATTACATATATCATGATGGCTTCTTCCTGGGTAAAATATTCCGGAGGTAAAATAGTCCCCCAATCGGATCTCCGGGTGGGGACTGCTCAGGGAGGAGTCATCAGAATGGATAGAAACATTCTACGAGTCGGAGCGTGGAATGTTAGAAGTCTGAATAGGGCAGGTAGGTTAGCAAACTTAAAAAGGGAGATGGAACAACTTAAGTTAGATGTTGTTGGGATTAGTGAGATTAAATGGAAGGATGCACAGGATTACTGGTCTGGGGAACACAGGATAATTAGCACACAGGCTGTCAATGGAGTCACTGGTGTAGGATTTTTAATGAATAAGAAAGTAGGAAAACGGGTGAGTTATTATGAACAGTTTAGTGACAGGATAATTTTGATGAGGTTAGAAACTAAGCCCGTCCCAACCACATTAGTACTAGTGTATATGCCAACATCACAGGAAGATGACGAAGAAATAGAAAAAAATATATAGCGAAATTGAAGAATTAATCCAATATGTGAAGGGGGAGGAAAATCCAATAATCATGGGCGATTGGAATGCAATAGTGGGAGAAGGAAAAGAGGGAAATAGTGTAGGAAGTTTTGGTATAGGAAAAGAAATGAGCGAGGAAGCAGGTTGCTAGAATTTTGTGAATGATATAAGCTAGTAGTGGCAAACACACTGTGTAAGAACCATGCAAGAAGAATATACACCTGGAAACGTCCTGGGGATACAGGCAGATATCAGCTAGATTATATCATGGTCAAACAGAGATTCAGGAATCAAGTTCTAGACTGTAAAGCTTACCCAGGAGCAGACATAGACTCTGACCATAATTTGATAATAATGGAGTGCAGGCTGAAATTTAAGTGAATAAGGAAGTAGTATAAGCAGAACAGACTGGAAGTGAATAAACTGAAACAATCTAGCACCAGAGAAAAATTTGCAGAAATGGTAGACTTAGGTCTAAGAAGTAACTCTGACAGGAGCTCAACGAGGACGAATGGAATGCATTAAAGACCGAAATAATGAAAGCTGGTAAAGAAACATTAGGCTTTAAGAAACAAGCTGCCCGAAAACCTTGGATAACAGAAGAAATTTTGGAGCTGATGGATCAGAAGAGAAGGTACAAAAATGCTCAGGATGAAACAGGAAGAGAGCAACATAGGCAATTTAGAAATCAAATAAATAGGAAATGCAAAATAGGAAAAGAAAAATGGCTACAAGAAAACTGTGAAGAAGTAGAAAAGGAAATGGTCGTAGGTAAAGTAGATGTTGCATATAGGAAGATCAAACAGAATTTTGGAGAAATGAAGAAAAGAGGTATGAACATTAAAGCTGCCGATGGGAAACCTCTTTTAAGGTCAGAAGATAGAGCTAACCGATGGAAAGAGTACATTGAGAAACTGTATGTTTGGGACGACTTGAACAATAGCGTAATGGAAAAGGAAGGCGATGTAGGCATTGATGACTTAGGAGATCCTGTTTTGAGGGCAGAACTTAATAATGCTCTGAATGACTTGAAAGCAAATAAGGCAGTTTGAATTGATGAGATCCCTGCAGAACTTCTTAAATCCATAGGAGAGGAAGGAATCGAAAGATTATTCAAGCTGATATCAAAAAGTTATGAAACAGGAGAAATTCCAACTGATTTTAATAAAATATCATCTTCACACTTCCAAAGAAAGCAGAAGCCAACAAATGTGATAATTATGGCACCTTTAGTCTAACATGCCTCAAAATTACTGACCAGAATAATATACAGAAGGATGGAAAGGGTAGTAGAAGAGATAGTAGGTGAAGATCAGTTTGGGTTTAGGAAAAATCGCGATACGAGGGAAGCAATTCTGTCTTTAAGATTAATACTTGAAGGGCGTATCAAGAAAAACAAAGATACTTTTATCGCATTTGTTGATTTAGAAAAAGCATTTGATAATGTTAGGTGGGACAAGATGTTCAAAATTTTAAAGAAGTCAGGTCTAAAGTATCGAGATAGAAGAATACTCTATAAACTATATATGAATCAAGTGGCTGTAATAAAAGTAGAGAATCACGATAGACATGCATCAGTTAAAAAGGGTGTGAGACAAGGTTCTAGTCTATCCCCGTTAATATTCGACTTGTATGTAGAAGAAGCAATGAAGAAAGTCAAAGAAAAATTTCCATGTGGTATAAGTTTTCAGGGAGAAAAAAATCAGTATGCTACTATTTGCTGATGACATTGTCTTGTTAGCAGTGAGGGCTGAGGATATTGAGAAGTTAATGAATGGCATGAACAAAATACTGAATGAAGATTTTGGACTGAATATAAATCAAAGCAAGACTAAAGTGATGAAATGTAGCAGAAATGATACCAATACTAGTAGATTAAATATAAAAATAGGATTGGATGCAATAGGAGAAGTAAGTGAATTCTGTTACTTGGGAAGTAAAATTACAACCGATGGCCGAAGCAGGAATGATGTTAAAAGCAGAATAGCACTAACAAAAAGAGCCTTCATGAAAAAGAGAAACCTTTTAGTTGCAAATATTGATCTAGGAATTAGAAAGAACTTTTTAAAACCCTATGTGTGGAGCACAGCACTTTATGGTATCGAAACATGGACTTTAGGAATACCGGAAATAAAAAAAATTGAAGCATTTGAAATGTGGTGCTACAGAAGAATGCTGAAAATTAAGTGGACTGACAAAGTAAGAAATGAACGAGTTTTGGAAATGGTAGGTGAGAAAAGAAGTTTGTGGAAGAAGCTTACAGAAAGAAGAGACAGGCTGGTAGGTCATATTTGGAGACATTCTGGATTGGTTAAGTTGTTAGTGGAGGGAACAGTCGAAGGTATGAACTGTAGAGGAAGACAGAGATTAGAATATATGAAACAGATAATTGAGGACGACGTGGGCTGTAAGGGGTATGTAGAAATGAAGAGGTTAGCACAGGATATGAAAGATTGAGGATTGCATCAAACCAGTCGACAGACTGACGAAAGCAAAAGAAAAAAAAATGTTTAAACTTGTAAGTCCACAGGTCGTCGGCGGTACAGGTGCCAGGATGTTTCTGGAAGACCAGCAGGTGTTTCATAGTCTGTGTGATTCCTCAGATGCAGTGTATACAATCTTCATTTACAAGACCACACCATGGTCAGTTAGTTATTCCTGGGGCGGCACAAGACCTAATCAGATTTATTGTGTACCATACCTTCTAGTTTGATGATGAGCCATTACGAACCATCACTGTAGTTGGATAGTTGGGTAGACTGTCTCATAATACAGTGTTTCTGTAAAATGAGTGTTGCAGGCGTCATTGGTTTTAGATGAGAACAAGCTCCTACCAATATTGTTACTCCAAAGATTATAGAAGTAGGCAACTCGCAAGTAATTCAGCCTACACGATAAAGGCAATGCCAATGTTGCCCTTTGTTTCGTTCAACTACAACCCCACAGTATTGGGATTAGTCAAACATTAATTTAGACCTTTTTTTTCACGGTTAGCTACAAACTTGTATTGCGTATGCTAAAAACACTACAAATATACGAAAAAGAAATCAGCATACGATAGCATTTCCAGAATCAGACGATATTCAATTAATACTGATACCTAGTGGTAATGGAGGGGTCTGGTGGCTCAGTGGTTAAGGCGTCTGACTGGAGATGTGAAGGTCTCCGGTTGAAATCCCGATTTCGGCTGGGATTTTTAAAGGCCAGCTTGCTGTGTAATGTGAAATGCACCAGAACGCTTCCATGCCTCGGATTCCACGTTAAACTGTAGGTCCCCTATACTCGGTAGGATTACCGGGTTATATTAAAGCTTCTACGATAGTGGCAGATTGTCCAGCGAATTTAACCCTATCACCAGTTCGGTACGAGCGTTTACCTTTTTATCCTAGTGGGAACCAATAGAAAAAAAACAGTGAAAAAAATAAAATATTTTCTATTGTGGTTGAGTCCGGATAAAGAGCGTGATGTATCACCAAGCTTAATTACAAGCAATCCATTGTCCCACTGTCTCTCGTCTTGGCCCCGGTGACGACCAAGCACCTGCGCCAGGTTGTAAACACGTTACGAAACTTGGCCGCAAATCCGCGTTCCGAGTTATTTCACACGGATATGCCCAGTACGTACTCAGGACGAAGATAATTTAAACACCAGTAAAATAATGTATTCACTGCAAAAATATACCAACCAAAATGAAACAGTCTTGAGATCTTGTGAGTCATTCATGGACACTGTTTGGTGCTTAGACTTGTGGTACTTACATAATTTAAGTGACTTGTTTTTTGTAGTTATTAATTAATAGCTAAGGAAAAGAGCCTAAAAAGCAACAAGTGACTTTATGTCGTGGACACAGACTAATAATAGCAGGTCGAGGACGGACACATATGTGTAAAGGAACCTCTCAAGACTTATTCCGTATGATTAGTATCAACATGCATTTTCCCAAACAACTTGCAAAGTCTTTGTCGGAATAATATGATGTTTAAGAACATAATTGAATAAAATCTAGAAAGTTTATTGTAAATATATACTGCAATTTAGATCCAGTCGATAAAGAGAATTTCCTTCTTCCTAGTGAATCATAGCTTGAAATATGCCTGGAAAGTGGTAATACCCAACAGCAACAAATTCGTATGTTCTTTTTCTTCATTATAGCCTTACGGGTTCTTGGCAGTGAGATCATTAATGCCGGAACAGGATTGATGACATGAATGGGGAAGTATAAGCTCATCACCTCGGAAAAAACGCGGACTAATTTCTGGAAACGAAAATTTTAAGAGCTGGACCTGGAATTGAAACCGGGAGTCTTCCTAATAGCAGAGCCGAATGTTACCACACAACCTTTAGTCTCTTGTCATTCAAATTCATCAATTTCTACGACCATCATACGACAAAATCATCTGAAGCCAACAGTTTCTTTTGGAGTAATACCTGTTTCAATCCCTGACAATAGTTCCAAGCAGTTAAATGCTCTATGAAACAATACTCACAGTTATTGAGATTCACATTGAAACATGGTCAATTAATGTGTGAGCGAAAGATTCACTAGCGAGTCGTTGAAATGTTCGCTGCCTGATGATGTTTAGGAAAGACGAGCTTTCGATTGCGTATTGTGGCTCCATTCTCAAATCCTATGCTACGCTGCTACACAGCGACGCATTGCAGCTCCCGGCCGACCGTTGACACGCCTGTAAAGCATTTCGTTCCTACCGCTCACCTTCACCATCCGTCGACCTGACCACGAAATCTATAAAGTATTCTGCTGTTAGACAAGAGTTTAGTCTTACAGAATCCTCCAATCACGTCCTTCCACTTATATTACGAAGAGCAGAACATGACCACTAGAGTATATTTTTATGATTTCGTTAGGTTCAGGTCACTTCCATGATTTTTCACATTTTTTCGTATTTG
Organism: Vandiemenella viatica; assembly: GCA_031002005.1. Taxonomy (NCBI): domain Eukaryota; kingdom Metazoa; phylum Arthropoda; class Insecta; order Orthoptera; family Morabidae; genus Vandiemenella; species Vandiemenella viatica. The sequence goes on along the minus strand of JARYHS010011408.1, from coordinate 223,501,065 downwards.
CCACTTTAACTGCTCATCGTCAGACTTGCAGATGACGCCTGGATATAAGGAATTTTTTCCCGCAAAGACTTTATTGCGGTATTGTCATTCTTCACTATGTCGTAAGAACATGGTGTTTTATCAATTGTCTTCATCAGCAAAATTCTGGAAAACGTGTGAAGCAAATTCTTCCCACAACGTGGAACAAAGTAATCTCTACATTTTTTTTTTTAACTAGCATCTGAAAAGCGTTAAAAATAGGATATTTCTTAAAATGAATAATCTGACAAAGTAGAGCCAGAACTTACCTTTTAATTCCAACAATGAAGGCTCCACAAGAGAATGGAATTTAAATACTCCATTGCAAATGTGCTCCACAATAGTAGTACAACAGTAACATAAATGAAAACTCACATCAACGACATTGCTGCTCTCTGCTGGGAACTAAGCAGAACTTATTCCCTTCTAACAAGTTCCTTCGACGATGTCATAAAAGATTTACAATTTTTGGAGCGAAGTCAGGCTAAAGGTGCGTTTATACGCTCAAGCCATTTGCGCAAATTGGCTTGTGCAAGTAAATCGTTGCGTGTGAACGCTGGAATGACGTTTGTGCAAGCCAAAAAGTTTGGCTTGAATAAAATCTGTCCCGGCAGAAAATTGGCTTGAGGTTGGAGTGTTGGCATGAGCATCTGAACAAGGCTCATGCCTCAGCTCCAATCTTGATCATGTGCAATGTGCATGGGTAATGGCTACGTTCGACCACCTGTTCCCCCGACCTTATCTATTAGCAGTTATCTATTCAGTAATCTTATTCACTTATTTTATTATTTAGTCACTCAGTTCGTGTTAATTGTTGTTTAGTTTGTTTATTGTATTAGTCAACAGTCCAAAGAGAATAATTTCTTTTTGAATTTATTGAACAACACAAGTCGTTTCCCTGTTGGAAAGTTGACAGCAGGGTTGGAAAATAAAATCACGATGTTTTCATAAAAATAAAAATCATTTAAAGAAATGAAATTAATCATAATTTTTCACTTAAAAAAAAAAAACATCATAATTCAACTACTATTTGTGCTAAACGAAACGCATTTGTAGGCGGCAGAGGAAGGGCATTCCTCTCTTTGTTTTGTCAGCTGACGCCGAAAAAACCTATTTATAGGAATTATAACGAAGTACTTCTATTTGACACTATACACACATCCGGAAAGCTACATACGTATTAATACCTCACTAAACTTGCTATGGCTTTAATAGAGCATCTGAAATCTAAGTTGAATGGTAGAGTTAGCAAATTTCGTAATAGATAACGCTTCCAATATGGCAAAAATGAGAAGATACATTAAAAATGGAAATAATATAACATGTGGTTGCTCAGCACATTTTCTGAATTTACTATCAAAGGATTTGGAAGTGTAAATGGGCAACACAAAGGAGCATGTTGTGCAAACATTTCCGAGACAGTCATGCTGCAAATTGTTTTAAAAAGGTGGAAAAGCTTTTGTGTTACCACAACGCGTTCGTTGGAACACTCCGACTGATGTTTTTGAAGTTCACATTTCTGAGTGGCAAACGTTAATAAAGATTTGTGAAGAGAACAGAAATATAGTAGACATTGTAACTCAGTAAAAAGTCGAAAACATGGTAGTAAAAATATCTGTTGAATAATTTCTGAGATACTGAAACAGTATCAATCGCAATGGATATCCTACAAAAAAGTAATGAGCCTCTGTCCGACGCAGTCAAGCCGTGGATAAGACTTGACGCCAAATTTGATGAAACTAGAATTAGCCATTTATGTGAGTTTAAAAAGATATACAACAAAGCTATACCGACCAGCCACTTTTTGGCGTATTATCAGCGTCGGTGAAAAGAGTATTTTCCACATTCGGACTGTTCAGTATATTTTACGAAATAGATTGGGGACAGAAAGCATGAAAAATTAGCATTTTTTTTTGAATATTACAATTCAGACATTGATTAGCTTTTTACTTTGGTTGGTCCACTAAATGACAATTCGATGAAACCCCCGATTTTTGTTGTTGAAACATTCTGATTAAAATCATAATTTTAATCAGAATGATTTAATCAAGCCAACCCTGGTTGAGAGTAAAGAATACCGTGACCGCAACGCTAAATCTCATGGGCATAACATTTTGGTAGAAAAATTGCAAGCAGTTTCTACTCTTGAATTATTGTCATGATTAAATTTAAAAATGCTTTTTCATTTGCCTTCAATTTGATCTTTTTTATATATAATACAAACCGCAGCCTTTACAAGAATTCATTCTTCGTCAAAATTTTCCATTTTGAATACAGAAAACTACAATTTTCGTGATTCTTCACTTCATAATTGTGCAAGCCAAACTGAACGGCAACATTTCATTCAGTTCATTTGCACAAATTGGTTTGCGCAAGCCATTTTGTGCAAATGGTTTGAGTTTGTAAACCCACTTTAAGAGGAGAAAGAAGCATCCACTTTCAGCATTTAACTTCGGTCTGAATCTACTTTTTTCAAATAATATATATCTTTTTTGGTTTATATATGCATCAATACAATCAGCCGCAGGTGCAGATATTTGACATACAGTAATTGAATTAGGTTAAGAGAGTATTGTTGTTGTCTTTATTGTTTACTCGCCGAGAAAGGATTGTGGATAAGAAACGGTAAGAAAATCGACCGTGGGCTTTGCGAAGGAACTGTCGCGTATTTCATCTGGAGTGATCTCGGAAAAAGCAGGAAAATCAAAAACTTTACAGCTGCATTGAGAATCGAACCGCGTCACGTGAATGTCACTTCCGAACAGTTTCCGCAATCCTCCCTTCCAAGTGATTTCTTTAGTGACTTAAGGCCCATTCACACTAGCGGTCAGCTTATCTCAGGCCAGCACAGCTCACGATCCAGGATAGCATTCACACTAGCGGTCAGGTCAGCTCAGGTCAGGTCAGATCAAGTCGTAGACGATGCCCATTTCATACCATTTGCTCACAGCAAACGATACCACTCTCTACGATAACGTTAATTAAAATCGCACTGATTTTGGATGAAGAGAATAGGATCGAAAAGACGACTGTTCAGGTTGAATACAGAGTTTGAAGTCGCAAATAAATCAAGAGATAAAAATGGTTATGTCATGCGAAACTAGTGGTGGGAAATGTTTTTGATATTTTAGCTTAAACATTTCGAATTTAATTTAGAAAACTTTAAATCTGCTCCAATATTAATTGATAACATAATTTTAACAACATTTTTTACAATTGTTTACAGAAAAATAAAATTTCATGTCATGTAGTGAATCTCAGGATGAACGAGAGGAATCCTTTTGATACAAAAAATAAATTCACATTTTTTAATTCGGAAGCAGAATCTGTACCTTGGCAATACGAAAACATGCAATAATATCTGAATTTATATTAAAATTTTGACAACTTTTTAATAATCAGAAATAACATACTTTTAAAACATTTTTTTATTAATTTATTACTCTTTTTATTGCTTATGAGCAAAAGTTTTTAGACGTTCGTTGCCCAAGTTGATCTGACATGACCTGACTGTTTCAATGTTCACACTAGTGGTCAGCTCAGGTCTTGACCGTTGTTGATGGGTGGCGGCGCGATCTTCTGTTTGACCTGCCTTGCCCTGACCTGAGTGGACCGCGTAGTCTGAATGCTCCCATTGGATTACGAGTATACCGATTTTTGACCTGAGCTGACTGCTAGTGTGAACGGGCCTTTATTTATTTATTTTCGTTGTGGCCTCTAGGTTTGACTACGTCGAGGTCATTGGAACCATGACGGCATGAGAGACAAGGAACGGGAAGGAATCCCGCTATTTGCCTGAAGTAATTTCGGAAGAACATCGAAAACCGATCTGTAGAGATCCGTACGGGAACTTACACTTCAGTACTAGCAAATAGCTAATACTCATCCACCAGGCTTAGCTTCTGACATAAATTAGACTGCAATACACAATGCAAATTGAGATATAGAAAGAGAGGCTCCATGATCTACAAAACATTGCAGAAAGCAGTCCGCTACAACACGCATAAACTCCAATGTGTACAGGTGTTTGTTGAGCCGTAGTTCGTTTCTGTACTATAGGGGACGTTTGAGTGGTCAGTGTTAGTTTGGTTGACGGGTGTGTAGAGATCACTGTGTCCAGACGACATTGTCCACCGGGCGCAGTGCCCGTTATAAACGTGATGACACAGTCAGCACTATTTTTACTGAGGCATCCCTCCCTGGCCACGTTGTACGCATGTCGCCACGACGCGACGTAACTCAGAAGCTATCTGTAGACGAGATGGAAACGTGGTACGCAGGTATGCTTACGACAATGACTTGTAAAAACAGAAAGCCATAACAGGTTCTATATCAACAGAGCAATTGGAGCAATAAGAAAAACCGTTTGTGCTTTAAATACCCTGGAAGGATGGTTTTAGTTGTCTTCCGTCCTGATTAGTCCAGAAGAACTCTTTAATTCGCCGGCTCGGTAGGTTAGGGACTAGAGTACTAGCTCCACGTACCGAAGGTCGACGGTTCGAGTCCGGCCGCTGGCATGGGTGTTTCAGTGTTGTGTCTGTGAATGTAATGTCCGTCCTGTGGTATGTATAACTGGTTGTAAAATGCGTACTGGAAGAAACTGAAAGCACTGGATCACACGTAGTCAATGTTGAGCTGGCTATATGGCCTCAGATGCCGAATACCAAATAAACAACAAAAAGAAAACTCTTTAATTTTTATATTACAACCATAATCATATTTGACTACCGAAAAGTCAATCGTTGAATGATATACGGTTGGTTTACATATTAGACATTAGTTGTCTATCATTCTCAACAAATCAAATTCAGAAACGAAAAAAAAAAAAAAAATGCTTGAAGCATAAAAGTCATTGTATGAGTTTAAGCTGAGGAAATATCAAGGATTTACTCAGAGCAGAGAGAATAATAACCATTTACAGCAGAATACTTACCAAGAACCTTGAAAAGATGTCCGATATGTTTGTTTGTGTTCCATCTGAATCAGATCTTCCCAAAGTGTCGCTGTTAAACAGTGTTAAATAGGTCCAAGAAGGGCGAAAAAGAATTTTTCGCTTCATCAAACAGAACGTGCTGGTGCCTGTGTCAGTTCGTCTGATAAGGACACAAGACTTCGAAGTAATTAAAGGTTTCTGAGTTCTAGGCCACTCGACAAACTAACTTCGACATTATAACACACAACTGAACACTGTTACTAATATTTCTAACTAATAACATTTTGAGAAATTGTTGAGTCATGGTGGGCTGAATGTTCCTTGCGAATCTGTCACCGAAAGTCACAAAAAATAAAATTCAAATGTCATTTACAACGGAAACAAAGAATTGATAAACTTGATAAAACATTTAGAATGATATTAGCGACATGTGAAGTTACAAGTCAGCGTACATCCAGTCAACATCGATACTAGAAACGAATTTTTGAACGAAGGTCCAGTAATTGTTACATAAATATAATATAAGAAAATTAATTACCACTGATAAAACTGGCATTTGATAAGAGCGGCATGAAATGAAAACTAGATGACATGGAATTTCGTCTATGTCTAGGTGTTATGCAGTGAAGACTTGTTCGTGGAATACTTATAGCTGTTGTTATGTTATGTGTACTATTTTGAGATAACTTAGACAACCCGAAAATTCATTCATTTTTTTTCACGTAGAGCAACCTTGTATATTTGCTTTTTGCAGACCCCTTGCTAAATCCCGAGCAATCTGCAATGTTCTTTCTTCTTTGTATTAGCGTCACAACAATGCTCTCTACCCAGTGAAGTGCCTCAACCTTCCCTCCAATGCTATGGAAAGTAGCTAGTCAAAATGTCACGCCCGCGCCGTGTCGGCGTCTTGCGGGATGGACTGGACAATTATACTCCGTTCATTTTAAATAGGCGACTCAAGGTCACTTCGCTTCACTTACCCCCATCAATAATTCGCGCATGCGCGGAAGGTCTGCAGACGAGCTCAAGTAAGCCAAGCTTGCTGGGACGTGGTGATCTGGGAGCAAACAGACTATAGCAAACAACGACAGTTCCCTTTCGGGTGCGGTAGAAGGGAAACGTGACCTTGATCCGCCAATTTGGAGTACACAAACTGTATCAAACATCGACAGATCCCTTCCGGGTGCGGTACGATGGGAATGTGACCTTGAACCGCCGATTTGGAGTGAACAAACTATAGCAAACAACGACAGACCTCTTTGGGGTGCGGGATACGGGGAACGTGACCTTGATCCACCAATCGGGAGTGAAAAACTATTACAAACAACGACAGATCCGTTCAGGGCCCAGGATAAGGGGAATGTGATCTTGAACCGCCAGTTGGGAGTGAACAGACTATAGCAATAAACGACAGATCCCTTTCGGGCGTGCTATAAGTGGAATGTGATCTTGAACCGCCAATTGGGAGTGAACAGACTATAGCAAACAATGACAGACTTTTTTGTTTGGCACTGTGTGCATACCATCAGCCTTACTGTGTAGCAACAACTTAGCACCCCTGTGGTATCTGATAAGTTTGTGCTGTTAATGTTTTTATCTCTTTCTATAGACCTCATTTTGATGTAGTGAGATGTTAATTAGATCACTCGGCATCATAAATATTATTACTAGTTGAAAGAACACGCCAATGTAACTGTTGCATTGGCGTGTTCTTTCAACTAGTAATTAATTAAGCAACTGTGGAAACATGGCCTGCAACAACATCGCATAAATATTATGTTTACTTGGATTGTGATGGAAGGACAATTTGGATAGTTATGATTTTCGTATACGGCCATACTAAGGTATTAAGAAATACTGTTAATGTCTTATTTCTTTGCAGCGACTGTTTGTCTAGTTTCTGGCTTTAGGATTACAGTTTAAGTTACTTTCCGTCTAATTTCTGCTTATATTGTCTACGATAGTTGTTTGTGACCCACATGTAGGAATAGTTGTATCTAATTAAAAAAGGGATTTCATTTTTAAGTCAGAATTCTTACGTAATTCCTAAATGCACCTTTATGATGGTACCTATGCTTTTGTTCCGTGATTCGGATTCTACGTTAAACTGTAGGTCCCAGAGGAAAGCAACTGGCCGTACTACCTCTGACACAGTGGCTTAGTACGCCTCCTTTGGGAGGATCCAACCAACCTTCGAGGGATCAAGTTTACATCGCGATGCAGTGAATATTTTATTGCGCGTTTGCTAGTACAGTTGCAGTTTATACTGATGTTGCATGATGAAACTGTAATAATTTATGCTACGCGCACTAGGAATCATGACGTAGGCAGTGTTATTACCCGAAATATAGTTCGCGATGTACTTAATATGTTCAGACGTGTTCCCAGTTTGATTTTATAACGGCATTTCTGTTCAGATTGAGGTTAAGTTGAATTGCAGCCTGGACCAGAACGCTCTTTTTATAGCACGAGGCACCAGGATCTTAGTTATTAGTAATTAGTATTAATAGTTTTATGGGAGCCATGTTATTGACGTCATGTATCGCGTTGTAAACTACTCCCCCTTCGGGTTGGGGGCTAAGTTAGCTTATGTTTTTATATACATGTCAGTAATTGAAAATAATTACACCCATTATACTTGGAGAGAAATTACTTTATAGACTACTGCTATACGTCGTCTTACTAAATAGATGCACATCATTTTTATATATCAAAAATCCCTTATTGTGGGAAAATAATGAGATATTTCATGTCAGGAATAAACAAAACTCATTATATCATGAAATATAACAACTCTGGAGGCAATATGTTCATATCACACTACAGCACCCTGCAATTTGATTATTCGTGCCTTTAAAATTCCGCTTTCGATTTTTTTATAGCGCTGCAGAAACATTGTGTTGAATACATGATGTTAAAATAATCTCAAAAACTTGATGCCGTGAGAGATTTCTGTTATGTACTGTACGAACATTGTTTAAAATAATTTTTTCACGTGAGCGCACCACTACATATGAGAGTCAATGCTTTAATTTTGGCATCACAGTATGTTTCTCATTCTTATTGAGAAAATTTATTTGCCTTCCGCTATTTGATAAATTCTGTTTGTTTGCTAAGGAATTGTTATTAGATTTCATAGAAAACAAAATTATCACCTTTCCGATATTCTTAGACAATTCTTTAGCTGTAGTTTAGATGGATCGAATATTTTTCATGAAAATAAAAGAAAGTCAAAATTGATGTTTGTAGTTGGATTTGTTGAGGAATTATTTTCATAGTATAACCGTTAGATCCGTAAAGTATACGAGTCTTTTGTCTTTAACCTTCCATTGTCTGTCCACCGTAGAATTCGGCCGAAAGCTTTTTTGGAGACTTCTTACTTACACTCTTAACATCGTCTACCGCAGACTGGAATTCCAGTGACGTGACTCCTCTTTTTAGCCCACAGTGTTTATCAAAGATATTTTATGACATTCCAAGTTATTTGTGTCTGCAAACGATGCGGAGACGGCGAGACGTTACCGTCCTACAGACAGAGAAAAAACGAAACGCAGCATCTGAAAAATGTGAACATCCTTTCCTGTCAACGTCTTCTGGGGCACTGTTAACATACCGATAGTTCCACTGTAGGAATTTTCTTAACAATTCCACACGTGAGAAGATGGCCTTCTTGTAATATTGATAATTATTTAATCAAGGGATTTGAATTGTTTATTAATGTCCTCGTAACTCTTTATGCACCCGAAATACACAGTGGGAAATAACATGTATTCTTAATCAGTTATTTCTTAATAACTGAATTAAATCGCCAAATATCTCTCCGCTAGCATATATTCTGTACAATTACAAAGTAAATTTCACTTTATTGTTATTTGGTGTCCAGTTCTTGCTAACTCAGAGCTCATTTTGCGTCCAAATAAAAAATTCTGGAACCCCTAATGTCAAATCACCACACTTGTAATTACTCCTCCCGGTAATTCACTAACTTAGTTGATTTAGTCAATATTCCATATGGTTGCGTCTTTCTTTGTAATCATAATTGGCTGTTTCGTTTATATTCACTATGAGTCACAGCATTCGCGGTGAAGTATCAATTCAGGTATTATAGGTTCCCCGCTGGGAGATGCACTTTCTTTAATCCGATGAAATATTAATTATGCTTATATGGTTATGATTTTGTGTTTGGCGTAAAAATGTTCTCCTTACAACTCCTAAACTATAAATTGTTTATAGTGTTTAGATTTTTAAGTCGCTGATCAATATTGGTGGTTTAATTTGTTTTTTAGTTCATGAAGATAAAACAGACTTAAGTCAAAATTTTTTTTTTTTAAATAATGTCCGCACCTAACCCAGATAAACAGTAACAACTATTTCTGGAGGATGGAATTTTAAACACCGAAGTAACAGATATAATAGACAACAGAAAAATCTATAGAGAAGTAATTCAAAAGGCAGGTTTTCAGGAAAAACAGAAATTCATGAAGGGAAGGAAATGGACCCAGGAAGAAAAGGAACAACACTCTCAAAGGACGAAGGAAGTCTGGAAGCAAAGAAAATTAAATACAAAGAAACATAGCCAAAGCTGATTTATTGTACCCTCTAAATGGGTTATTTGGAAGAAGAAACACTGAAATCTAACAGGATATAGCGTACAGCTACAAGTCTACGAACTTGCTGGATCATCTAGAAAGTTCTCAATATTCATCGTAAATTTTGTAATGCAACATTCCACGCTGCAATGATGAATAAATTAATAGAATATCGATAGGAAAGTATGTCTAGAGGTAGATGATCACTAAATTTACATGGTAGTACATTTTCCATTTATTTGCAGCCCCACCTGCTGTAGAGGACGGCAACTTTTCAGTTCATCCTCCTGAGAATGTTTTACGTTAGTAACGTAAAGTTTCTATTCCAGCAAGCTTTGAATTTGCTATCCTCAACAATTAAAGACAACAGAAAATTTTGTTTCCTTAACTACTACTCGAATCTTTATACGTGCCAACATGTATAACATTACACATAGTTACGCAACTTCAGTAATGAATGAGATCTTCCTTAATTTTGTCGTGTCGTTTACCCATTAAATTGTTTGTTAATTTTATATATCTTGCATTCTGTATCAACATTTTTAACATACCCCTCGTATGTATTAGGTAACAAAGTCAAAACATAACAAGCCTAACAAATCGGTTCCCACTGTTGTATAAAATTGTGTATCTTCAGTTTTACAGCAACTTTATTGCATATCACTCGAAACTATGAGAGACCATATGACGAGTGCAATGGATGTCTCCCGGTACTGACCTTACAGCAATCGAAACTAAAATAAACTTTGACTGCGACCCAGTTTCTAAGCTTGGCTCATTGTCAACGACCTCCCGCTTTGTTTCATTGAACCCAGAGGACGATTTGCCGTGCGAATAATTAAAGCACTACTTGCCAACAATATACTCCGATACTGAACGATTTACGTTAAGTGATTATCTGGACGTCGAAATTTTCTGAAGGCCGTTAACAAATCAAGAAGAAGTTTTCACTTAGTAACATCATTTGTAGATATTATTCGTACTTATCGATATTGAAAAATTCTGTCCTTCTTAGATCTTGATGACGTACTGAATACCTGAATACGTATGTTTCTTTACATGGAACATCATACTTGTAGTTTTTTTTTTTTTAATGACGGCATCAGAATATCACAAGGTTGTTATAATCAGACATAAATATAATATTTGTCACAAGTACTAATGAGCGAGTATTGCAGTGCACAAAAAGATCAGTTTCCTTCTTTTTAAGTTTTTAGAATAATGTTGACTTCATAGAACACATTACCTATATTTTTTTTTCTTTTTTTTGTGATTTCAGTTACACATTTTTTGAGCTGCCAAAGATATACAGAGAAGCTAACGAGGACAACCAAGAGCACTTAATTAAGTTTTTTCTTTTGTTTAAAAAAAAATATTGCTTCTAAGATGACGTTTTGTATCATCTTTTTCATTGTAACAGAAGAACTGTTTTGGAGATGAGCAACTAACTTCCATGAGAACAATTAATGACAGTAACATTAGAAACAATGGCAGTTCTATTATTATATTGGCTCCACAATCTGATGATGAATTCTTGTAGAACTCGATGAAACAAATCGAAAATAAAGAATAAAATCCTTTGATATTTCGCTTGGTTTTCGATATATCATCATCATTTATTGCTTTTCATGGACCTTTGAGGTCTATCGCAGAATACCCAGGTATAGGCCGTCCGGCTATTCCCTTTGTATTTTTCTTTAACCCGGTTCTTTTTACAGAAGTAGGGGGTTGGCCCATCTTCTAACCCTTCTTTCTTTCTCATTTGGGCTTGGGACCTACAGTTTAACGTGGAATCCGAACCACGGAGCGTCCTGGCATAGCTCATATGATTAAACACAACTCTCAAATTCCTGCGCCTGCCGGGATTCGTGCCCGGGGCAGGAGCAGCGAAAGTTTGAAAGCAAGCGCCTTAGCCACTGAGCCACCAGAACGCTCTTTCGATATATATAGCATGTTAAAATAGTGGTATAGTGTGCTTTTGGGGTGACGTTTCTTCTTCAACCTAACAACAACCACTAGGATGAAAATAAAACACCTATAGTACATTTCCAGCGTGTTGTGGTGTATTTTTTTTTTTTTTTTTTTGTCCAGGCCTGGTCTCACCCTAACCTCCTCACTTTTGACATACAATATCTCGATAACTAAGCAAGATATCAAATATATATATATATATTTATTTTCGATTTTTCTCGTCGAGTTACATACGAATTCATCATCAAATTTGACTATGGCGAAATTTTATTTGTGGTCCAGGCCGCATTTCAGTCTAACTACTTCAATTTTGAGATACGATATCTCGAGAACTAAGCGAGATATCAAAAAAAATTATTCTTTACTTTCAATTTGCCTCCATCATCAAATTGCGACGCCACGGTTATCGTAGAATTCCCGAAACAATTATTTTGAAATATCGTGCTCGTGTTACTTATGTGCTATTACTTTCAACATTCGTACATTAAAACCACAAAATATATACATTAATACCACAAAATATATACTAATGAAATATGGGTGGATGCATACAACGTATTACGCAAGTATTGTGTGTTATTATCTGCTAATGTTTATTGCAAGTGTTTTCTGTCTTCATTTTTAGCAAAAATAATTGCATTCCACATTTAATGGCAGATACGGAAGAAGTAGCGTTCTCCAAAACATAGAAGTCAGTAGCGTATAACGATGTTGCACTGCCTGAGCTAACAATATTCTAAAGCATTTTGCATGACAGGTGCCCTAGAAATTTAGTTTTTACTTGTAAGTTAGGCTACTTCGTTTTTAAAGTGGAGGTTGTTGTTAGCTTGAAATGCAGCCTAGACCAGAATTAAAACTGACACTTCTTGTTACAGTATAAGACGAAACAAACTTATTTTTCACTTAATCTGCCTTGATTTTCGAGTCACAACTTATTAGGGGAGAATATGCTTAAGTTTAATTGCAGCCTGGATCAGAATGAAAACTAACGCTGCTTATTACAATGAAAAGCACAAAAAATTTAGTTTTCGTTTACAGGAATTGGAAAGGGTGTAAAAAAGGGCTGCTAGATTTGTTTCTGGAAATTATCGCCTAATGCAATCAGTGACGGATATGATGAAGGAGCTGGAATGGGATTCATTGCAAGACAGGAGGAGGATGAGGAGGGTCATGGGAGTGCATAGGGCATATACTAGCGATGAGGCATGGAAAGATATTGGAGTAGGTATGAAAAGTAGTGCGTGGAAGGGAAAAGATGACCATGACCTACAAGCTGGAACTCGATTTCAGGCACAAGGGTGTGGGAAGATTCTCTTTTCTATGTAAGGGTGTCAGGGATTGGAATGAGTTACCAAGAGAAATGATGAATAATTTACCGAAAACATTGAAAGAATTTAAAGATTTTTTGTAGAGGGAAAATGTAGGTAGGTGCAGGATAGGGTGAATATGGGGGTGTAAGGAAATTGCCACCAGGAGCCTGTGCTCCATTGCAATTAAAATTAAATTAAATTGCAATAACTTCTCGTTATTACAACTAAGGCTGTTTTTCTTTACTACATTGATGGAAAGTTAGCTGCCATATTATACTCGCAACTACCGTTGATGCCAAACATACTTCTACATTTTTCTTATAGGTTCATTCATTACTGCCTATGGTAACTTCAGTTTTTTTTTGTGTATATTTTGTTTCCAGCAGAACTGCATAAGGAAGGTATGCACCAAATTTCAGACCAACAGGACAATTTCTTCTAGTGTTATTATCATTAGAGCGCCATCTAATTTATTTAACCGTAGTGGCGCAACGTGCAACATTTCAGAGACGATATTACTCAATTCTTTGCAAACCCGAGTCCGCATGTTCACTTGGCGCAGTTTATTTCTGCTCGCTGTGAAAGTAAGAGCCACAAGTTTTCTCGGTGCGCTATAAATGTCGCCGTGTATAACATGAAGCAGGCCCCATGGTGTGTGTACGCACGTGAAGCAAGCACGAGGTGTCATTTGATCTAGCTCATTACAAACCACACTTACCATACACAACAGAAGACGTCATTCCTAGCACTATTTCGGCTTCTCTCATTGCTCTGTTACCTAGTTCTTGCTGTAATAATTCTGTTAGTAAACAGTAGTGAAGTAGATGTTATAATCGCCGGTACCACAAAATCTAAGCGTTTGCATTTACCTCAAGCCAAGGAATATATCAGTAAATAAATAAATTACAACGTTACGATAATTCTATCTCTTCTTCAGTATTTCTACTATTTGTCTTCTTTCTTTTTATGCTGGCTGCTAAAATCTTTCTCTGTTTCCTCCTTGCTCAATCCTCAAAATTATATTACTCTTCAATTATATTTTCCATCAACTAGGTTGAAAGCTGTTTGTAAAGCAAAGATTGTTATTTTTTCAAAGCTGTCTTACCAGTCAAACTAACTTCCAATTTGCTTATGATATTGAAATCTTATGTCAATCATTAGTGCTCTTAGTATCAATTTCTCTCTTCTGCAAGGCAGAAAAAATTCTCATGGCAAGATTTTAATACTTTTGAACATCTAAAGAAAGAATTGTTTCCTGATATTCACCTGTCTTTCTAAACACTTTTTTTTTTTTTTTTTTTGCTGTCGTGAATCCTTTAATAGTTTGATGCAATCCTCCATCCTTTCTTATCCTGTGCTGACCTCTTCATTTCTACATACCCCATACAGCCCACGTCCTCAGTTATCTGTTTCATTATTCTAATCTCTGGCTTCCTCTACAGTTCTTACCTTCGACTGTTCCCTCCACTAACAAATTAACCAATCCTGCATGTCTCAAAATATGACCTACCAGCCTGTCTCTTCTTTCTGTAAGCTTCTTCCACAAACTTCTTTTCTCACCCACCATTTCCAAAACTCGTTCATTTCTTACTTTGTCTGTCCACTTAATTTTCAGCATTCTTCTGTAGCACCACATCTCAAATGCTTCAATTATCTTTATTTTCGGTTTTTCTAAAGTCCATGTTTCACTACCATAAAGTGCTGTGCTCCACACAAAGAGTTTTAAAAAGTTCTTTCTAATTCCTAGATCAATATTTGAAACTAAAAGGTTTTTCTTTTTCATGAAGGCTCTTTATGCTAATGCTTTTCTGCTTTTAACATCATTCCTGTTTCGGCCATCGGTTGTAATTTTACTTCCAAAGTAACAGAATTCTCTTACTTCTCCTATTGCATCCGATCCTATTTTTATATTTAATCCACTAGTATTGGTATCATTTCTGCTACATTTAATCACTTTTGTCTTGCTTTGATTTATATTCAGTCCAAAATCTTCCTTCAGTATTTTGTTCATGCCATTCAGTAACTTCTCAATATCCTATCGTAGCATACTGATTTTTTCTACCTGAAAACTTATGCCACGTGGAAATTTTTCTTTGTCTTTCTTCATTGCTTCTTCTACATACAAGTTGAATATTAACGGGGATAGACTACAACCTTGTCTCACACCCTTTTTAACTGATGCATGTCTCTCGTGATTCTCTACTTTTATTACAGCCACTTGATTCTTTAGGCCTGACTTCTTTAAAATTTTGAACATCTTGTCCCACCTAACATTATCGAAAACTTTTTCTAAATCAACAAATGCCATAAAAGTATCTTGTTATTCTTTATCCGCCCTTCAAGTATTAATATTAAAGCCAGAATTGCTTCCCTTGTACCGCGATTTTTCCTAAACCCAAACTGATCTTCACCTACTATCTCTTCTACTACCCTTTCCATCCTTCTGTATATTATTCTGGTCAATAATTTTGAAGCATGTGTTGTTAGACTAATGGTGCGATAATTCTCACATTTGTCGGCTTGTGCTTTCTTTGGAAGTGTGAAGATGATATTTTTATTAAAATCAGTTGGAATTTCTCATGTTTCATAACTTTTTGATATCAGCTTAAATAATCTTTCGATTCCTTCCTCTATTAGGGATTTAAGAAGTTCTGCAGGGATCTCATCAATTCCAACTGCCTTATTTGCTTTCAAGTCATTCAGAGCTTTATTAAATTCTGTCCTTAAAACAGGATCTCCTAAGTCATCATTGTCGACATCGCCTTCCTTTTCCATTACACTATAGTTCAAGTCGTCCCCATCATAAAGTTTCTCAATGTATTCCTTCCATCGGTTAGCTCTATCTTCTGACCTTAAAAGAGGTTTCCCATCGGCAGCTTTAATGTTCATACCTCTTTTCTTCATTTCTCCAAAATTCTGTTTAATCTTTCTGTAGGCAACCTCTACTTTACCTACGACCATTTCCTTTTCTAATTCTTCACACTTTCTTGTATTACCATTTTTCTTTTGCTATTTTGCATTTCCTATTTATTTGATTTCTAAATTGCCTGTACTGCTCTCTTCCTGCTTCATCCTGAGTATTTTTGTACTTTCTCCTCTGATCCATCAACTCCAAAACTTCTATTGTTTGGCGGTTTTTTCAAATATAAATGATTTCAGTAGTTGTTGTTTTGTATGTCCATATTTACTGTTGTTTTTCTGTGTCGATGTTTCTATTTTATTTTAGCTTCAGTGTTTTGTATAGAAGACTGAAAAAAACAAAACAGCACCGCATAACTACAAAAACTCCATGCTTAGTAAACAAAACAGAACGGCCATTTGCAAGTAATAACAAACACATAGTGCAGTGCAATAAAGTGTAGTGTTGTGAATCTCAAACATGAAGACACTTCCCACCGAAAATGCAAAAGCACTGATTCTGAGAATGGAGCTAAAAGAAATACAATAGACCACAAAATGTAAGTAGATTATAAGTTAGATAATAATTCATTCCACTGTACAAACCACAAACATAACCTGCTTACAACTTTTGTACATAATTAACAGAAAAAACCCGCTGAAGATGCTTCTGCAAAAGAAGTGAAACGCGTACGGGAGACAAACAAACATAAAAAAGTCAATTGCTTTGGCGTAATTTATTTATTAATATTACCAGCAATTGAGGAAAAAATGATCCACAACATCCAGATATACAATTGTATTTAGCTAAGCAGTTGCGAGGAAATGAACTGCAAGAACACTGCGTTTAACCAGTTATTTTTTGACAGTTTTAGAAACTATTTATTTTCTATGTAGATGTTTTCATTACCTTCTCTATCACTGTTATAGAAGTTCAGAGAAATGAATTGCCAGAACTGAGTTCAACCAATCAGTTTTGATGGCTTATAAGCTAGTATTACACTAATTTTCGTTTTTCAAAGTCAGCTATCACAGACAATAACGATATAACGTTGTTTCTATCAATCTAAATATTTATTTATTTTTCTTCTTATGGCTTTACGCCTTGTCAACGTCATGGTCATTAGAAGTGGGATGGGATTGGGGAAAAGGAACGGGAAGAAATTCGGCCATGGCGTTTTGAAGGAAGCATCTCAGCATTCGCCTGGAGTGATTTGGGGAAAGCATGAAAAACCCAAGTCTGGATGCCATGATGGGGATTAGAAACCGCCTCCTCCCGAATGCGAGGCCAGAACGTTAACTAAGTATTTAAATCATTTCTCGGTGGACACAGTTCCTAATTAAAAACGGCTACGCGCGTGGCAGGACCCGAGCCGGAGTCTTTTAGCAAGCATATATTTAAATGAAGTCGGAGAAGTATTTTATTTGTGGGTAAGATTTTAATTTCTGCTGACGTTTCGCAAGAAACGCGCATAAGTCACTCAAAGCAGGAAGCGTCATGAACGGGGCGCCGACGGCTCCATTGAACATCAGAGCCTGGTAGTGGGCCCGCGTTCCAGAAACACACATATGCCAACAAACAGCTGCCACGGACGAGCGTAAAAATAAGACGGCTTCAGCGCCGGGGCGGGGCGCCGGAGAGACAGCACCAGCCAACTCGGCTAAGGGGGGACAGGCGGGGGATTATGCTTTCTTCTTGGGGATACTCTTGAAAATTCTGATATCATCTCCTACACGCTGACCAGGTGCAAGGACACTTATAAAATGAGACTGCAGACATTGCGGTAGCATTTTTTGGGTTCTATTGATTGTTTTTTGTTTTTTTGTTTTAAGTGAAACTTCTTTGGACACGGTAGGGACAAATTTGTTAGAGTCACGCATTGAGTGCACATGCGCACTCAACGATGCTTTGATGCAAGCAGCTACTCATGTCAAACAATGGATCACATTAAATGTGAAACACATATTTCTTATTTCAGTTAATATAAACTTTTGATTAAAATAGTGTATGATACAAATTCACCAAATACGATGGAAGTAGAATAATAATAACAATAATAAAATAGCAATATAAGTTGGTATTAATAATAATAATAATCATCATCATCCTCTTCTACATACTATCTGTAAACATGATATAGTAAAATAGTTTTAATTTGTTCCAAATAATTATTTGTTTTGCTGATGTCTCCTGCATTATATTGATTGTAAAAACAGTAGTCAGATAATTTTATCTCAAACTGTTCTCTGCTATAAAAGCTCTACACACAAAATACAGACTAATGATCGATGCATAATACTCTATAATCTACTGAAGTGTAATTTAAAATTTTGGAAACATCCATTTTTTACAATAACTTGAACAAAGTTCCTGTTAACTGTACAAATGCAATAAAAATAGTATCCATCCTCGACTAAATTACGAAAGAAACGTCAAAAACAAAAAAATACACAGAAAAAAACAGAGAAAATGTACAGACACAAAAATATATAAAACCCATTGAAATTTCACTTCTTGCGTATGTACTCACTGATACACACAATTTACCTTTCTTCTTTTTGTTGTTGTTCTTGTTTTATCATAGTCGAGTTCTGCATGATATACACAGACGGAAAAAAAAATCCCAACACCAAGAAAAAATTATTGTAGAGTAATGAAATTTGGTCAAATCATTTGTCAAGTTAACATGTTTAATTGATTAAATTTTCAAGATCACAGGTTAATTTAAGCTCAAGAAAATGCATTTCAAATGTGAAATACTGTTAAATTAATAGCCGGTGTAACCTCCAGAATTTTGAATGCAAGCCTGCAAACGTGAATGCATTGTGTCATACAGGTTTCGAATGTCACTTTGTGGTATGGAGTTCCATGCTTGTTGTACTTGTGCTGTCAATACTGGGACGGTCAGTGCTGGCTGTGGATGATGCTGGAGTTGTCGTCCAATGATATCCCATACGTGTTCAATTGGAGACAGATCTGGTGATCTCGCAGGCCAAGGTAACATGTCGACACTCTGTAGAGCACGTTGCGAGACAACAGCGGTATGAGGGCGAGCGTTATCCTGTTGAAAAACTCCCCCTTGAATGCTGTTCATGAATGGCAGCACTACAGGTTGAATTACCAGACTGACGTACAAATTTGCAGTCAGTGTGTTTGGTATAACCACAAGAGTGCTCCTGCTGTCATAGGAAATTGCTCCCCAGACCATGACTCCAGGTGTAGGTCCAGTGTGTCTAGGCCGCAGACAGTTTGGTTGCAGGCGTTCCCCTGGCCTCCTTCTGACCAACACTGGAGATCTGTTGTGTTTTCTGATGAAAGCAGGTTCTGCCTTGGTGCCAGTGATGGCCGAGTGTTGGTCAGAAGGAGGCCAGGGGAACGCCTGCAACCAAACTGTCTGCGGCCTAGACACACTGGACCTACACCTGGAGTCATGGTCTGGGGAGCAATTTCCTATGACAGCAGGAGCACTCTTGTGGTTATACCAAACACACTGACTGCAAATTTGTACGTCAGTCTGGTAATTCAACCTGTAGTGCTGCCATTCATGAACAGCATTCAAGGGGGAGTTTTTCAACAGGATAACGCTCGCCCTCATACCGCTGTTGTCTCGCAACGTGCTCTACAGAGTGTCGACATGTTACCTTGGCCTGCGAGATCACCAGATCTGTCTCCAATTGAACACGTATGGGATATCATTGGACGACAACTCCAGCATCATCCACAGCCAGCACTGACCGTCCCAGTATTGACAGCACAAGTACAACAAGCATGGAACTCCATACCACAAAGTGACATTCGAAACCTGTATGACACAATGCATTCACGTTTGCAGGCTTGCATTCAAAATTCTGGAGGTTACACCGGCTATTAATTTAACAGTATTTCACATTTGAAATGCATTTTCTTGAGCTTAAATTAACCTGTGATCTTGAAAATTTAATCAATTAAACATGTTAACTTGACAAATGCATTGTCCAAATTTCATTACTCTACAATAATTTTTTCTTGGTGTTGGGATTTTTTTTTCCGTCTGTGTATTCTCTGCAGGTTGTAATGTTTTTCTTATGAGGGTACGTACAAATTGTGGCATTTCTGGTGGGAAGGCATACATTAACAAATTTCCCCAACTTCTTAACGATATCTGCTTTTGCATCATCTATTCGCTATTGACCTCTAACATAAATGTAATTAAGGTTGCGTTTCCCATTATGTTGGAAAGCACATTTATGTCCTTTCAATCTTTTAGAAGCACTAATGTAAGATTACTTTATACTATTTGTATTTGTCTTTCTCTTTTAATAGTTTGTCATTCGATCATTTAATAGTGATAACATCTAGAACCACTTTTCAACATCTTATTTATTGATCAACGATACATCTCTCAGAATCTCATATATATTTTAATTATAACAGTTTATAGCCGATTACAATACTTCTTATTAGTTTTATTTTTATTAAAAAGAGTCCATCGTCAACTTTCTCCATGATTTCTATTTCTGAGTCCTTATCTTGACTATTATTCACATTATCGACCTTTCATATTTACTCTTTGCTGTCAGTCGTTCTCTGCTTTCATTATTCTTTTTCACTAGGTACCTTTCTGTAAATAGAATTTGATATTAATTATCTTTTCAGCCGTGTAATTTTATTACAATAAACACACCATCACCATCGGCTTTTTCCGTCTGTTGTGAAGTATGTTTGTTACAACGTGATGTTGTTCCCAGTCCCTAACATTGGCTACGTTATCCTCTGACCGTTCTTTTAGGTGGAAAACGAGCGGTATGCTTGTTAGGTGGTTAAAGTGCTCACCTTGAAAATGAAGGGCCCTGTATTCGAACCGGTACAGTCAGGAATTTTTATGGACTGTTATTTCTTCATGTGATATACGTTATCGCGCTCCGCGGTCCGGAATTTACATTCAGCCAACACAGAGTAACTCTGCTATCCGGTCGCTTACTGCCGGTGTAACCAAATTTTTCATTCATTCATTTGTTAGCGAACGTGTTTCACTTCTTTCACAGAAGCATCTTAAGCGGTTTTTAATTTTCTATTAAATTGTAGTGTAATGGAAGTTAGTATTATAAATATAAACCGAACAGAAAATTACTTGCTGAACGAGAATGGTGCAAGGAATAAAGTAAATAGATAAATAAATCAAAGTAAAAACAAAATGAAAAGTAGCTGAAAATGGTTCTTCGAATGAAGTGAAACGCATTCACTAAAAAAAAATAAACGGAAAAAATGGAATGAATTGGCAGTAACTACTTATCCACATATTTATAAATATTATCTAAATTTCACTAAAATGCTCTAAAAATTCTAGTTATCAACCATTTACCATTTTAATGCGAAAAAACTATCTGTTAAGAGATCTAAGGTAAATTTCAACAACACTTGGCAAACAAGCTATTTATTCATGACACTTTGTAAATTATATAGATTTTTATCCTGATTATATCAACGTTAGATCTTATCTTTTTCTCTTCTAAATAATGAGTTTAGCCATATTGTCAAGGTTTGATTAGAGATTGGACTGACCGGAGAGATTTCTTTCTCCTTGTAGTCTTCAGGATCTTGAGATTTCTTTCGTTCTTGTCGACTGATCTGGAACTCAATCTAACAGTATTAAGTCATCTGACACCAGCCGTTTAGTTTCGGTACGGTGACCGTTGCTGGTAAATATTAGTACTAGGTAACATGGTAGCAGGTGCAGCTGCAAATCGGGATGTTATCTATTTCCAACTATGGAACAAAAGACTTTTAACCAGTTAAACCTTGTTTATTGGTTCACTAAAAGCTGCATAGTATAATCAACAATGTTATAGCTACGAGTCTGGAACCTAAGTCTCAATATGATAAGATGAATAAAATCGGAAAGTCTTTCATCTGGAAAAGTTACGTTGGCTGGCTACGCTAACTGGTGAGAGTGCCTCAAGATGTTACCCTCTCTATTGCTGACGATATAATGAGAGCGAAATTTTTTTTTAACTTATGGCTTTAAGCTTAGCCAACGTCGAGGTCATTACATGCGGGATGGGACTGGGGACAAGGAACAGGGAGGAATTTGGCCATGGCCCTTTTGAAGGAAGCATCTCGGCATTCTCCTGGAGTGATTTGGGGAAACCATGAAAACCCAAATCTGGATGCCCAGATGGAGATTCGAACCGGCGTTCTCCAGATTGCGCGGCCAGAGCGTTAACCGCTCACCTACCATATTCGTTGTGCAGCTCTAAGCTAAACCAGTCTTGACGTCTGTGAATGGAAATTTGTACCAGCTAAGATGACATCTGCATTAGCTTATCAGCACTTTTACGAACAAATAACCTCTGCCGATACAGCAGCACGTTATAATGGGTCGTTTTGGCCGGGGTATTAGTTTTGATTTGAAAAACACCTTGTATGGTGCCAGTTTGCAAAAATAGCAAAGTTAATTTATTTAAATTAAATAATATTTATAATGGGCTCTTACATGACAATTCTCAGGGGATCACACAAAAGAAATGGGTTCACATTAAAAGAAATTTGAGTTTATTCATTAAGACAAAATTGTTGTCATTTAAAGATCACAAATGTATGGCAAACATATGATAGGCACCCAGGCTAATAGCTCTTTAATTCTGGCATGAGTCTCTCAGGGCAGTTTCCAGGGTTTTGAGATGTTGCAGTAAGTCTCTATATCAGCAGGCGGTACACATTACCCGGCAGGACACTGGTCGGCGGCGGCGGAACGGCGACGGCGGCGACGGCGGGCCAGGGTTTGACCAGCGCGACCGGCTGACACACACAGCTACCTCCGTTTATCACTTGTCGCAGCAGCCACTGCCCACAACCTTGCTCTCGGGCGTCCAGCAACGTTCTCCCTCTCCCGACGACATAGAACATAGCAAAAGAAAAACCTCGGAGGAGTAGATGCCATCCCCTCCATCCTCTGGCTGTCCCACACACTGTACCACATACGGCAAGCCCTCCAGAAAAAACAAAAATATCGCGAGAAGAGAGGGCGGTCTGTGTCCCGCGCCCCTGCGCCAAACTAAACATATCTCTGGGGACAGGCGTCTGCCTTCTATCATCGACTGGCCCTCAGATACACACAGTGTCGGGCAGCATACCTCCGCGCCAGCGAGCCGACGTGCTCTGTAGGACATTACAACGTGTATACCGATTTTAATTCGACGTCAAACTTAACGTTTTAAAGTCTGATTATTCACTTAAAATCTTAATATCTCCAATAAACATAGTGAATGAACAAGAAATATAGTATTTCTCTGGCTGTTTTATATTCTTTCAGTTTGATATATTCATGACTGTTGGGAAAATTCAGTGGGAAAACATCTGCTATTCAATCGACAGAAATGAGCAAAAGTAATGTAACTGATACAGATGGAAAACTCGCTGATGATATTAGCATGTGAACTGAACTGCAAGCCCTGGATGGTACCAACTGGATCGAAGATGCAATAATGAGGCATGTAAACCATCAAAACCCACTTCACTGCTGCCGTGCATGGGGCAACTTACCTATACTAACTGCAATGTTTGTCCACAAGTTTTAGAACTGATAAATGGGCAGTAAAAGATGGCTCCAGAGACTGAAATCATCTGGCAGAGCACAATTAGGTTTCGCAGTGTTTGTGCCATCCAAAGTTTTTCTTGTCTTCTCTGATCAGGGCATGCAAAGAAAGCTTCCCTTTCAGATGCACTTTCCACTATATTACTAGATAAATAACTAACCTGTGATATTCTCACAGTGTTTAGTGGAGGAGCTGTAATTTTTGAGAATTGAAAATTACCTATCCCACCAACTAGATTTGGATTTTGTGGTTTGACGGAAATAAAACTTACACTTGTATAAGAAATTAGTGACATTTCATTTTACTTACTCTAAACTCTCAGTTAACATAATCTGAAATTCTTACACAATTTTACAGATAAAATATTATTTCACGTTTCTGTCTTTGGGAAACCAGTTTTTAGAAATGCCCTCTTATGGTATTCGTATAATGTTCCGATGTTTATTCGAGAAAATGACGTGTATTATTTTTACTATGTGTGATAAGGATGTGAATTCATGGAGGAAAAAATGCGAAGAGGATACTTTGAAAGTTTTGATTATTAATAAGAGAATGAGTAATGAAATTGTAACTAGATGACTAAATAAAAAAAAATTGAACGTAGGTTAAATAGTTTAAAGGACTTGTTGACTATTTATTATTGTTTCTATGTATCTCTTGCTGTTGATTCTGAGTTGGATGGACAATTGTATAAGGCGATTGAAGTTCTGGAAATACTAGTGTTTTACTCGGGTGACCACGAGCTGTGTCACAAACCGACCAGTAGTTTTTGCATGATTCCCATTCATCGCAGCTTTGCTGACCGACAGAGACAGATCAAAACAAGACAACCAGTTGATTCCTTCTCAGTAGCTTATAAATAGCGCTCAAAACTCACCAACTAACAAATGTCTTAAATTTACAAACTTTTTCTGCGTAACAGTTTTATTTTATATATAGTTTATGCCATCTACCTGCCAGTTCTTTCAGATCCCTTCTGTTTGCTCAATCCAGGTAGAGAAACAAGCCCAGTGATCAGCAAAATGGATATCGAAAGACAACTAAAAACAACGACTATAATCGTAGGCGGGGTTGAACGATCTTCCCCTCTTAAATAAGGTGGATGATAGCCTAAACATTAGTGTTGCCCAAAATCGGTCTTGGTCTTGCATTTTTGCAAGACCAAGACCAAGACCAGGTGTATTGATGCAAGACCAAGACCGGCCAAGTCTGGTCTTGTTCTTGCATTTGGGCAACACTAGTGTTGCCCAAAATCGGTCTTGGTCTTGCATTTTTGCAAGACCAAGACCAAGACCAGGTGTATTGATGCAAGACCAAGACCGGCCAAGTCTCGTCTTGTTCTTGCATTTGGGCAACACTACTAAACATGTTCAGCTTTACCTTACAGACATTAATTTTTTTAACTGGAAGCTCAGTCGTCTTCTGACGTTTTGTGTACGTTTTGCTCTCTGTTTACCGCAATGTACATCAAGCGCAGAAAAATGACTAACACAATTCTGAATGAAATAAAAACACTTGGAGATTGATACGCCTGTCGGTAATTAACTAATTCGTCCTGCCGACGATTAAAGATGCTTTAATTAGTTTTTTTTATTTATTTTAAATTTGGCATTCGGCATTGTAGCCATTTAGCCAGCAACTGTTTTTCTATAATTTCTCAATTGTGTTCAAAGAATCTTCACGTGTTTTTGATTATCACAAGTAACAGGACAACACAGGACGGACCCAACACTTAATTAAAACCACCCATGCCCTGGGCCGGACTCGATTTAATTACTTCGTCCTCCTATCACATGCTGCTGTCGTTGGTCGTTAGAGGGGTTTATCTTTCCACAAAGGTTAAATAACTACTGCTTTGAACGGATTAAATAGTTCCATGAAATGACAACAACAACGAAGCACATTTCGCTTCATATTTACTTCTCAGCGATCTCCATAATGTTACACATGGATAAAGCAATAGATTCGTCCAAAGATACCAAACTACCATTACATTAATCTTCCAGCGATTAAACTCACAAATGACGGCTAGACGAACTACAAATATATATATATATATATTCGACAACGACTGATAAATGATGACTGACTCTGCTCGCCACCTCCCTGCGTTTTTATAAGCTCGGGAGAAATATGCAGAAGGCCACAAAGAGTGCTGACAGACGTTTCTCGAGCGTTAACATCACTTTCACAATTAAATCCATACAAAAATAACTACTGGTTGTACATAATCACTCACAGTCATTAGAACACACGTTAAAATGAAAGTTAGTACTGTTTATATGCATTTACACGGAAAATTATCAACATAAATCATTCCAAACTGTCCTCCAAACATCAAGGCTCACATCAACACTTACAATTACAAACTGTTAACTAATGTTTCATACACAACACTGTTCTTGATCGTATTACATATCATTTAAACAGTTTCTCTCCATAAAACAATGTTAATTTCCATGACGAATATACACAAACTCAAAATGCATCACACGAAAAATATACTAATCCACAATTAATCAACTCCCATCTTGGTATACATAATTCTTAAAATAAAATTTTGTGAAAGGGCTGGATCTGAGGGGAGGGCTGTTATAAGATGACATAGTAGTCGTAAAGTCAGAAACTCACAGCCCTTTTTTTTTTTTTTTTTTTTTTTTTTTTTTTTTTTTTTTTTTTTTTTTTTTTTTTTTTTTTTTTTTTTTTTTTTTTTTTTGCTGTCGTCAGTTTTTCGACTGGTTTGATGCAATCCTCCATCCCTTCCTAACTTCTGCTAACCTCTTCATCTGTACATATCCCTTACAACCCACGTCCTCAATTATCTGCTTCATATATTATAATCTCTGTCTTCCTATATAGTTCTTACCTTCCACTGTTCCCTCCACTAACAAATTAACCATTCCAGCATATCTCAAAATATGACCTACCATCCTGTCTCTTCTTTCTGTAAGCTTCTTCCGCAAACTTCTTTCCTCACCAATCATTTCCAAAACTCGTTCTGGTAAGTCCATGTTAAGTTATGTGCTCTACACATAGAGTTTTAAAAAGTTCTTTCTTCCTATATCAATATTATTTGAAACTAAAAGATTTCTATTTTTCATGAAGGCTCTTTTTGCTAGTGCTACTCTGCTTTTAACATCATTCCTGCTTCGGCCATCGGTTTTAATTTTGCTTCCGAAGTAGGAGAATTCACTTACTTCTCCAATTGCATTCGATCCTATTTTTATATTAAAGCTACTGTGATTGGTATCATTTCTGCTCCATTTCTTCACTTTTTGTGTTGCTTTGAATTATATTCAGTCAAAACTCTTCCTGCAGTATTTTGTTCATGCCATTCAGTAATTTCTACAGCCTGTTCTGCTAACAAGACAATGTCATATCATACTGATTTTTTTTTTCACCCTGAACACTTATGTCTCATAAAAAAATTTCTTTTACTTCCTTTATTGCTTCTTCTACATACAGGGTAAGTATTAATGGGAATAGAATACAACCATGTTTCATATCCTTTTTAACGGATGCGTGTCTCTCATGGTTCTCTTCTTTTATTATAGCTACTTGATTCTTCTATAAAAGTATTCTTCTATCTCGATATTTTAGACCAGATATCTTTAAAATTTTGAACATCTTGTCCCAACTTAGCGATATGTATTGATCGTAAGGTTTGTGTTTCAGGACACGCGGTGACAACGAGCTGTCGTCTGGTGGCAGATACCGTGTCTCCGAGAACAACAACACTGTGCTGCTGAGTGTTGAGAGCGTGAACAATGCTGACGCCGGACGCTACTCGCTACTGGCCAAGAACGCCGCGGGAGAGGCGCGAGCCAACATCGAACTGCGAGTGGGGAGAGACGCTCCCTGCTTCCTGCGACGGCTGTCGGACCTGGCCGTCAAAGTCGGCACCAGGACTCGCTTCCTCGTCGAGCTCAAGGCGCCGCACGAAGTCAAGGTTAGTCTCACTGGCCTCTTCAACATTTACCCGCCAATGAGGGTTTCAGAATAACCTCTAATGACAGAGCAATAGATGTGGTAACTATACTCAAATAAATAAATTTCTGTGCTACCTTACGTCACAGAGAACAAAACAAACTGCTATCGATATATAAGACTGGAGATTTTCTCGACGTTGTAAATGAATAAAATTTTCTCGGGTAACTAGATGAGTTAGTTCATCGTTTAAACACGACGTTTCGGTGGTCACCAACTCTGCCGCCATTGTCAAGTGACTGCTGCCTACAGGTTATTGACCCACTTATATGAGAGTTGGAACTTAAATAGTGGCAACACTGCTGTGGAGACACTATGCAATGGAATCTACTATTGTCGCTGATAGCACACGTTGTTGAAATACCTACCTTACCTCCGAGCAAATGAACTCGCCCGTTCCACGTCCTCGGCGTGCGCACAATCGAGGGAAACGCAGTCACTTGTGAACGAGCGGTCTAACGTAACGGTGTCACTATGTTTTCGAAACAGGAACAACGGAGTTGGATCAAGATTAAATGTGCCAGAGGTCGCACATCACGACAGTGTAATCAAGGTCTTCAAGAGGCGTGTGGGAATCGGCATTGGCGTACAGAACAGTGGCACGTATGGTAAAAGCCTTCAACGAAGGTCGGAAAACTGTGACAGACATGCATCGGGCAGGTCGTCCTAGTGTGTCTGAAGAAGAAGTGCATAGTGCGAAAGTGCGTCAGAGCCCCAATATGGTGAAAGTTATGGTGATTCTCGTGTACGACTGTGATGGTGTTATCCTAACGCATTACGTTCCTCCAAGGCAGACCGTCAATGCACAGTATTACTGTTTGTTTTTGGAGCATCAACGGCGACCAGCTTTGCGAAAGAAGCGGCTACACTTTCTGCGCAACCCGCCCGTCATTTTGCACGACAATGCGCGGATGCATACAGCGCAAGCTGTGGCTGCTCTGTTCGGTCGATGGGACTGGGAAGTACTGTACCATCCGCCATACTCCCCGGACTTAAGTCCTTGTGACATTGATTTGATTCCGAAGATGAAGGAACCACTTCGTCGCATTCGCTTCAGAACTGTTCCAGAGAGTTGACAGGCAGTAGCCCGCTCCATTCACACCATCAACAGAACAGGCTCTGCTAACGATATACTACGCCTTCCACATCGCTGGCAACGGTTTATACATAACGCTGGTGACTGCTTTGAAGGACAGTAACAGGTGCAAACATGTAACGCTTTTGTATCGGTTGTGAATAAATAGTTACCACTATTTAAGTTCCAACCCTCATATATCACGCAAAGTCCGCGCTACGTCATCCTTTTTCCGGTCGCCATATATCTGAATACGAAATATTGAAACAACATTTTATCTATTTTTGCAGAACGTAACCAAAATTGTTTGAGATTTTAGCTCCCTGTTCCTTTAGTAGAAATTTCTGTAACGGCGTGTTGTCGTATTGTGGCCCGTTTTAGATAGCAGTAGGATAATCGATGGAGTAGTAGGAAGATATTTCAAAACCCTTCTTTTGTTTGAGAGGGTGATGAGGGGATGTACCGAAAAAATGAAGTAATTGGATTATAAAACTCTAGTCAGACAATTACTTCAATATGGTAGTGTTTTATGGTACCTGGATCTCGGGTATTAAATACCGAAGTTTGAGGGTGTGCAAATGAGGACAGCTAAAATTCTCTGTGGAAATTACGGCAGAACACGATTGCTAAATTATAAGATAAAGGAACTGGATTGATATTCATTGGAAGACAGGAGGAGGCAAAATATAGAAATACATGTACGTATATATGTAAAATTAAAATAAAAAATAAGAATAATTAATATTAATCATTAAATGAATCAAGGAGGAATAATGAAATAAATATACAGAGTATAAATAAATAAACAAAAAGATAGGCCTACCTGTCTACTGGTAGGGTCCTATCGGAGGCTAAGTTCAGAAGCGGTGTTAGTTTCCGGGAGAAATCTGACAGCTCTGACTGTAAAACAGTTGCTGAGAGTGTTAGTGTTGTAAGAGCAGGCATGGGCTGCCACTGATGCTGGTGCTTCCAACTACTGGACATTTCTGTAACGGGATACAATAAATAGTAAATAAATAAGTATACAATACTTATTATTGACTCTTTGTTTATTCTATGCTGTTACGTTCATATCACTCCTTCATTACAACTCGAACATTAATGGTGATCGACCAGCCTTTTCTCTTCC
The DNA here is from genome assembly GCA_031002005.1 of Vandiemenella viatica. NCBI lineage: Eukaryota > Metazoa > Arthropoda > Insecta > Orthoptera > Morabidae > Vandiemenella > Vandiemenella viatica. Next base: position 223,471,580 of record JARYHS010011408.1, on the reverse strand, counting down.
TTTTCTTAACTATTACTTGAGTGCAGACATATTCCAAATAATGTAACCACATGATTCTTAGAAAGAACCTAAATTATTCTCATATGTGTTTATTATATGCATAATTTTTTTTAAAATAATTTAACCATGGTGTCGAATTTTATATTATGAACAGCACTTTAGAATCTTAAGAACACCTAGCCTTTGGCGAGAATTATGATTTGTATTCGATTCATATTATTATCTGTTACATCATATTATCTGTAGACTTATACTTATCAGAACTCCTATCGGCATTTAATGACAATTCTGGTGAACAGCTTGTACTCCTCGACAATTGTTTTGAATTATTTGTCAATATGTAAAATCTTACATGCCTCTCTCAGCCAAAACTCTTTCAATCTCAATTCACGATACATCATGGACGAAGTTAGATCATTTGTAATGGTCAAATAACTGACAAGGGAAGGCCGCCAATTGTAAAATTCAGATTCGATACATACTGTGTGTAATAAAAGCTCATTGCCGTAGGTGTAATGTCGCAAAGCAGTAACATCCGCTTCGCCGCCTGTCGAGAAATGGCATTGACATATTCCGTTGTATTCAAATACCTTCTACATTACCTTCTACATTACATAAATTTGAGGGGGCGTGTGACGCAACGAATAAGATCTCTTCTTCATAAGCCCGTCGTCGCCGGATAGAATCTCGCTGCAAGCAACTTTTCATATTTATTTATTTATTCAAATATGTATACAGATAATTCCCGGCAATCAGTTTCAACAATTATACATATAATAAGTTTTTTAAATGCCGTTTGTTGTGATAAAATCGCTCCCGAACTTCATTGTATTGTTCGCAAACAATATAATATTGTTTGCGAACAATATAATATTTGAAAAATATAAATATTTATGCAGCAGGTATGAAATACAAATATCGTACTTGACCATAACGGTTGAAGATGTTCATTTCCACACCAGGGAACTGGAAGGTCGAAACTAGACGCCGTCGGTTTTTCCACAGCAAAAGGCATTTAAAGAACTTATTATATACGTAATTGTTGAAACCGATTGCCGGGAATTATCTGTTTACATATCTGAATAAATAAATAAATGTTGCCTGTAGCGCGATTCGATCCGGTGACGATGTGTTTACGAGGCAGAGAGTTTGCTTGCAGCACCACTCGTCCCTGCAAATCTACCTAACGTAGAAAGTATTTGTACGCAACGGTATATTTCAAAGACAATTTTCTCGACAACGGAGAAGAAGTGCACGTTACTACTTTGTCACATTACATCTCTGGCCATTAGCTTTTATTACACACAGTATGAATGGAATCTGAATTTTAAATTTGGCGGCCTCCCCTTTTTATTGGTACTAATTGCACGACTTGTTGAGCGATATTTGTGACCAATACTCTAATTCTTATTTGTGACTATATGCCCCGGGATCCTGTCTCATTATTCACAAAGCCTTAACAGTGCAACGCTGTTGCTCAAGTGACATTCTTATAAAAGTTTATCGAACGGAATAATTTTACGATACAGCGTCACTTGCTGGATACCACAGGATCGTAGCTTTGGTAACTGTTATTTATTTGTTCAGCTTTCTGAAATATAGTACATTAAAATACATGGAAACGTTAATCGAACTACCACATCAAAGATTAAAATTGAAAAAACGATAACGTAATTGTTGAATTTAATTTATGGGTTACAAAGAAATTTAATTACAAACGTTTTAATTTAATTTAATTTAATTTAATTTAATTGCAATGGAGCACAGGCTCCGGTGGCAATTTCCCTACACACCCATCTTCCCCCTATCCTGCACCCACCTACATTTGCCCTCTACAAATTTTATCTTTAAATTCCTTCAAAGTTTTCGGTAAATCATTCATCATTTCTCTTGGTAACTCATTCCGATCCCTGACACCCTTACCTAAAAAAGAGAATCTTCCCGTTTTTACCTAACTACTACCAGCAAAACATCAAGGTTCATACGATTTTTAAAATTGAGGTTCCACCAGTTTTACTTTATAATAATAATAATAAAAAATTGTAAGGCTGCGAAGAAGACCCTCGGATCTGCAAATATGATTTGAGACTTCCTCATTATCTCAACCTCTAAGCCATTCCAACCATCCTTTTGTTGTTCTGTAACTTCAACACTGCAGTTCTAAAAAACAGAATTTATCATAATAGTCTGTTATAGTTCAGTTCTTCTTAGCGGTAGGAGAATAAATTCCTTAGCTTCCATCTGTCTGGGCGGCGAGAATATAGTGAATTCTTGGTCCGTCCGCATGAAACGAGGCGGCACGCATTACAAAGACGGTGGCTCACTTCTGGAAATAGATGATGGCTACGCCCTGATCGCTTCCTTTGGGAAAGGAAACGCCGCGTCTCGTCTCGAGTCGGCAGAGAACCGAAATAACTGCCTCCAGCATATGCTGGAGCCACACCCTGTGACGTGGAACATTCTCAACATTAGTTCAGAGACTGCATAATGTCACCAACATACACTCAAATTGCTACGTCAATCGCACATTCTTCATTAAAGTACCCTAATTTGGCTTCCAGTAAATACGCTTCTCGATATGATAATAGAGAAAGGTAGATCATCTCCTATTGTTAACTACTAATGTTTTCATTCCAGTAGAAGAGTTATTGCAGATGTAATTTGTAAGGAGTAATTTTTTCAAGTGCTTCTCTGTAATTGCTGTAGGAACCGGTTTTGTAGTAAATGAAGAGAAAAACTATCAAATGTAGATGTGGATATCCAGTGTTTAAATCAGTATTGCTGGAGATATAAAAAGTGAAATGGTTATTATTTTAATTGATTTGAATGGTCGACATGTAGATCTGGTAAAGCAAAAATTATTTGTTTGGATAATTTATATTATTACTCAAAGAGCGATAATATTATTTAGTAAATTTGTTCGAGCAGTTACTTGGCATGAGATTGAGCAAGGCGTTTACCGGATACATAATAGGAGATGTAGGAAAATACACGCATTGACAAGTTTATCTGCGATTATTATTGTCGATTTTGTTCATGACCGCTGCACTCTGTGTCGGTAAACTGTGACGTCAGAGATCGTTGATTCTGGATGCCTAAGGCAATGTAACCGCCAGTCGCGCTTCTCGAATCACATGCATCCCGGAAGGTAGCGTTAATGATACGAACATCCGCCATCAGTCGTACGAGCAGTGTGAGTCGCCCGAGAAGTCGTTCCGCTCAGACGAGTCATAGTACAAATGAGTCGTTATTCATCACTCTCTCTCTCTCTTTGATCTTTTTACATTTCTTTCGTATTATCTGGGCTGCTGCTTTTTTTAACCAGCGAATCCACCTTCTTACTGTACGTCACTCCTTCTGGCGTAGGCGAAGTCCCTTATCATTTTACATCTGCCCTTTTAGTCAATAATGTGTCTTTTTCCGGCATCTCTTGTGATATGGCCGAACCCCAGACAGTTAAAGCACGGAAATACACCACAACTCTTGTGTCTATCCGTCGGACACAGTAACTATAAAACCCTGAATTACATTGTAAAGAATCGGTAATTTCATACTTTGGTTAGAAGTTCATCAACAATATAAAAATCTACGGGTTTTTATACATTCCAAATGATACTTTTACATCATATAAGAAATGAAGTTTATGACCCTGCTTGGTCATCGTGATGCATCTGAATTCGGTAGAGCCAGCAGATTCTTTCTCCCGTGAATCTAAGTCTTCATACTTGTATATGTATATGGGTGACATATCCGGGTTATTCTAGTTTTTAAGGCTTCTGGGTTTTGCCTTCCATCCTCTCCTGTCAACTACAGCACAAAGAATTGTATTGCCCGGAAGCCATGCTTTCTCCTTCGCGGACGTGGGAGAAGGATTTACTGGCAGAGCTATTAAAATAAATCGCAGAGGCACTTCTCACAGTTTTAGTTCCCCATGATTCTTCATGATCTGAGACATTTGACAGTGCAGCAGCTATTGATCCTATCGATGTTCTTGCCAGCATGAAATGAAATAAAAGAAGAATTTACAGTTAAAACTTTTAATCTCAGGGAAATAAGATATTTGAGTTGGTATTTCAGATATTTCTCCAACTTATTTCGAATAGTACTGTACTTCGCTCATCTCTGTTCCTTACGTATTTCAGTTTTTTATGGCTTCAAAATTTAGGAACAGCATTGTTTCGTGTGGTGCATAGTTGATTTTAGATTTTCTACTTTGCTCTCCGATTCGCAATTTTTCACGTTTGATCTTCGGAATCGAAGTGAATGATTAGTGATGAATCTCTCGACATGAATTTTACACAAAAGTCGACTGCGGCAAGTTTTTGAAAGTGTTATCTATCATGTTACTTATGTTTAATTGTAAACTTCTTCAGTGACATAGATGACTTCAGTATCAAGGATATTTACATGCAGTGACAATTATTTTTACGTTCTTGAATGTTACAGGTAACCTTTGGTATATAAAAGACTACAGTTTCTTCTGACTTTCTTCCTGTAACTGTTTACACATACCTTACGACAATAAAAAATACATAAGAAAAGTTTTGATCTGTTGCGTCTATACAGATATAACAATTAAAATTAAAAATATTTCAGCAACTTAAAAAAAAAATTACTGCAGTGTGTACAACTTAGGCATCGACAATAATTGTGACTTGAAATTAATAAACAAGAAATTAATTAGTAGTAAGTTCTTCTTCCCCCCAGAATGGAATCACCAAACAATTTTTTCGTATTTATTTAATTGCGAAGGAACTTTGCTGCAATTACAATATTCTTGCACACATTTTTTTCATATTCCTTCTTTTTTCTTTTTTCTTAAATTCTTTGAGCACAATATCCCAAACAATTATAAAGTTTAATTTTACATTATTTCAAAGCGTTTCTTAAATAATTCAGCATTTCCTTCTGTGATTTGTTGCAATCCATGGGTCCCTGTTTTACAAAACAAAATTTGCTCACATCCTTATGCCTGAAATCGAGCGACAGCTTGTGGTCGTAATTATCTTTTCCCTTCAATGCACTGCTCTTGAGTCTTCTACTAATGTCCTTCCAAGCCTCATCACAAATATATGGATTGTATATTCCCAGCTCTCTCATCATCCACCCCCTGCCTTCCAATAACTCCTACCCAATCCAACTCCTTTATCATGTCAGTTACTAATTTTGTTTTATGGTAGTCTTGCTCCTCCTTCGCATCTCATGCAACTCCTATATTTGAGGCCCAAGCAGTGGGTCCCGTGCTACAGTTCTTGGCATTTTCCGACTTCTCAGTGAAGTACACAAAGAAACCATGAAACGCCTGTTAGAAACACACTTTACCTAACACTGTGTGCAGTATGATAACATCTAACTTGCATAACGCCGGCATCGGTAGCGTAGGGGCTAGAGTGCTAGCTCCACGTGCCGAAGGTCGCCGGTTCGAGTCCGGCCGAGGGCATGGGTGTTTAAGTGTTGTGTGTGTGAACGTCGTGTCTGTACTTGATACAACAAGGTACTGTCGAAACTAATACGCTGGATGAGTTATCACATTGAGCTGGCTGTATGGCCTCAGTAGCCGAATGCCATAAAAAAAAAAAACCCTTGCATAACCTACGTCATTACTTAGAAACGTATAATTTAAAGAGCTAGTAATCGCTGAAACTCCAGGTATAACAGGAGGTTGTTCTCTCCAGTTCAAATCCTGGTCTCGGCTGGAATTTTTAAGTGCCTTAAAACTAACCTTGTGATTGCCGAATTGTAAATATGTACGCTCATTCATAAACGTAACACAGTGAGCGCGTTCTGAATGGAGTGCAATATTTTTTGATTCCGCTGCTGGTGCTTCTAATTCGAGTGCGCATCTGTGGCATCCAAAATAGACTGCCGTTGCCTTGTACAGTGACAGCCATATCTACGAGCTGCAGATTTCGCCACTCATCAATGCAGATGCGTTGCTTCCTTCAGAATTTATCGCTTATCACAAATATAACAGTAGCAGCAGTGGCACAAGAACGTCGAAAGAGAATATGATACTGAGAAAACAATTTTGAAGACTGAATTATACAAACAACTCATTTTCACTGAAATTTCATGACCAGGCTGTGTCTATGGTTTCATTTCTTTTTCACATCTCTAGTGTTCCCGTACCGACGTATGCAAAATAAATCGTCAGATACTTAAGATCAAGTACAATCAAACATATTTCTTAACTTGTATATATTAACTTCGAAGTCAGTATACAAATATTCCATATGTTTCTTAAAGCCGTTATTTCATTCAGTCATCGAATATCTTGTAAAATAACTATTTTTATGTAAATTGCAATAATTGAATTGCAATATGACACCGATTTCTGGTTTCCTGTATGCTGTAGGGACCAGAACCGTATAAAGACTGTACTGTGTAATTTACTTTTACCTAAGACAGCAGTTATTTGCCTTGAAACGATATCGACTCTAGTACTGGGTGTTTTCAATATTTATTGTATGCTTTTCAGTACAAAGTTTCAGTTTTATAGTAATTGGATAGTTTGTCAGTAATCAATATTTAATCTGAGTTTAATAGTTAGTTTGCTATAGAAGATTTCACGACATGCTAAATAGTGCGATATTGGAGAGCTCCTCTTGACTCATGAATGTATTTAAATTATTAATGATTAATTAATCTCATAACAGCTTCGATCACAGTCGCTGTTGCTCAGCTGCCCATCTGTTTACAACAAACAAATTAAGTTGTAAATTCGTCAATCACTTTCGTAACGTTACCACGAATGTATTGCCTTTTCTCTTACTTTTTTTTTAATTATCCAACAATCTTTCATCCTTAGTGGTGTACGAGTTTTGTAATGAGGAGTGAGTGACTTTAAAACTAGACCCTGCAGTCTCGGTAATTAAATAAAAGTGTCATTATTGGGACTTTGAACCTTCGCTTATTTTGTTAGTAACCTTTCACTAATTAGAAGTTACATTGTTGAGTGATTTATATAATTCGTTTACTGGCGACTTTGATTTTTTAAATTCAGTCTGTTCCTTCGAATATTGTTTTGCTTGGATTGAATTTTTTATTGAACTTAAACTTATATCCTAGTCGGTAGAGCCGACACCTCCTCCACTTTTCCACGGGGCCCTGCTTTAATTCTACATTAGTCTCGCCGGTTCTGATTAAAATGTACTTTGACATTTTCACCAGTTCAGGGAAATGCCGGGATGGTTCCTTCAAACAGCCATCACCGAAATCCTTCCCTTTCATAATCCCAGTACTTTCCTCCCTCTAATGACCTCGACGTCTACGAGGCAAAAAGCTATAAGCAAAATAAAAAAGACATTTTTCACTTCCACAAACGTTACCATTTTTTGAAATTAATTACTATCAATTTCATAGGAAACTGTATTATTTTTCCTTTAGTCAGAAGACAAACAAGAGGGGTATGGCCTGTTCGTCTTCAGCCTAGTGTAACAGCCCTAATACCTGTATTTTGAATAGTATTGGACTGTGTGAAATATTTGAAATGAGCTAAAGTTTGCTTGAAAGTGATTTGATATGTTTGTTTTGTAATTTCTTGTAAATAAGTGTATATAGACTTTGTTTTAGGTAAGAAAATTATTTAAAGACCATTTAATATGTTTAAGAACCGAATGATGCAGGAGAATTTATTAAAAGTTTGTAATTACTTGTATTAATGTAAGTTACGATGTCTACAGGACAATTTTCCACCATTTGAAAGGATTTCTGTAAATAATTTTGTATTCAAGTATCTCTAATTACCATTTCTAATCATTTTGTAATGTTATTAATTAATTTTGTATCAATTCCGATTGTTTTTAATATGTTTGATTGTTTGAATGATTGTTAATGATCGAGAAATATCGGGCGGATGCCTTTGAAGAATTCTCGTAAATTCGATAGACTCTATATAAACAGATTGCCTGGACAGAGAAGTTTAGTTTGCATTAAGTATTAATTCAGTGTTACAGAGACATTCATGCAAGTCTTCAGTTAGTAAGTCAGTATTGCATCTTTGGATTGTAACAACTATGCTTGTGAATGTCGCAGACTTGTTTTGATTGAAAATAAACGAGCATCAACATAACTTTGTTTATGGTGGACTTTATTAATTAATTAAAGCAGTTATCACACCACCCAAAGAACCTTAACATGGCGACCGTTGACATGACGAGAAGTTCTTAAACATCTGTGGGATGTTTATCTTCTAAAAAGAATCTGCAGAAAATTGCGACGGAGTATCGGCGATTTAAGCGAACATAACCTGCGAGGAAATTTCGACCGGCTACGACACGGATTTGACGCCGAGTGGATCTTCTTCGGCCTAAGGCGGAGAATTTTCATCGGGAATCGGCTGTAATCTTCCGACGTCGAGTGGATTTCCTTCGGCCTCAAAATCGTCTTCCTACAGTGAATTGTGAAAAGTGTGGTTAAGTGTTTGAAGTCAGTGTGGTGTTTAATGATTAAATAAGTGCTTCTAAGTGAAATTTAATGTGATACAAAATTGAGGAAGAATTGTAAGTACTGCATTGAATATTCAAGTGATTTATTTTGCATGCTATTGTGTGGCAGATTGGAAAAATTTTAATTTTTCTTATTTTTGTTTTTTATGTTGATTTTGCTAATTACTAAAAATGGCTGATAATCAGAACCTGCAAGCATTTTTAGAATCTTTTGTAGCCAAATTTGACGCTAAATTTTCTGAATTTAGGAATGAGTTAAAAAGTGATAATGATAGCAAATTTTCTGAAATTAATTCTCAGTTTGCAGAAATCAATGGTAAATTCGATAACAAATTTTCTGAATTTAAAACTGAGTTAAATCTTGACAACAAATTTTCTGAAATTAAGTCTCAGTTTTCCGAAATTGATAGTAAGTTTGACAGTAAGTTTTCTGAGTTTAAAAATGAATTTGATTTTGAGAGCAAATTCTCTGAATTGACTAAATGTTTTGATGTTAAAATCACAGAGCAATTTCAGGGTTTTAGCTCTCAATTCAAGGAAGATATTAACAATTTAGATTCTAAATTGGGGAAGGTAGTAACAGAATGTCAGGAGAAATTTGAGAAAGTTACAAAATTTTGTGAACAGAATAAGGCTGAATGTGAAAATTTGATTTATAAAGAGGTGAAGGAAGTCAGTGAAAATTGTGATAAGATGAGGGAGGAATATGTCACTTTATTCCAAGCCAATGATAGTAAAGCTGCTCAAAGGGTCAATGACTTGAGACAGGAAGTGGTTGGTATAGGGAAAAATGTTAATGCATTGGCAAATCATCAGGAACAACTTACCCAGGGATTGGAGACAACCCAATCTAACGTTAATCAGTTAGAGAAAAGGGTTACTGGGTTGCAGATTCAGTTAAGTCAGGTTCCCTTAACAGGTAATCCAAATTTCAGTGTCGATGTAAAAGAAGAATTTGAATTCTATGATGATAGTGGGAGGCTTCACCCTATTGAATTTATAGATAATTTTGAAAGTCAGACTATTTTAATTTATTACCCGATAGTAAGAAAATTGCACTTGTGGGTAAACATCTAAAGTCTTATGCTAGGGCATGGGGTGATAGACAAGCTAGGGAAGTGACTGACTACAAGCTGTTTAAAGAAAACTTTTTGAAACATTTTTGGTCGACAAGCAGGCAAATTCAAGAAAAGAGGGAGTTAATGACTGGTAGGCCGTATAAACCTGGTAGGGAAACTCAACATGATTTTTTTCATAAATGTTGGATCCGTTGTAAGTATTTAGACCATCCTTATGGAGAGGAAGAATTTATTGATTTGATAGGAGCTAGGCTACCTCAGCAAACAAGAAATTTAATTGCCACTTTGGATGTAGTAAATGTGGATAGAGTTTCAGAATTGTTAAGACGCTTGGATGCCCAGGAGTCATTCAATGAACAACATTACCACCATCAACACCATAGGAGGGGCAGCAGGAGTCCCCCTAGAAGGGGTAATAGGTCAAGGGATGGTAGATCGAGGGGAAGGGCTCGTGATAATTACACAAGGAGGAATGATAATGGGGAAGTGAGAGAACAGAACCATCAATCTGAAAGGGAAAGGCAGCATGGGGGGCAGACAAACTAAAGACCACCCCTGTGATGGGCCCCGCAGTGGTGGACAAGAATGTGGGTCCAGGTACCAACTGCTATAGCGTTAATACCATTTTCATGAATAATCCCCGAGAAGATTTATTGGAAGCGGTGGAGGTAGCAGCAAGTGAATTTCAGGATAAGGTTATGATAGATGTAATTAATGATGTAAAGGTTGATGATAAGATAAAGCGGGAAGGGGACCACCATAGTACCTTATCACTAGAAACAGTGTGCAAAAGTAATAATTTTCATGTAGAAGATTTTCGAAATGGTCACTGCTTAATTACAAAAAGGGGTGCAGAATTTATAGTGCATACTACAGTGTGGCTATCAGAAACTTGTAAGGTCCAGAATGGCATAGTTGGGACTATGTGTGCTTGTATAGGTGGTAATGAAGTTTGTAGAAGTGCTGAAATCGAGGAGTTTCTCAAATATCTTGAAGATGAAGGTGATACAGTGGTGTGGATAGGAGACCCAGATGAGGAGGAGAATTGTAAGTCAAAGTATTTGTCTTCTGAAGAGAGAGAGGTTGAAAAGCCTTATGTACCAATCCCTAAGTTGGAAAAATGTCCTAATTTTGACCTAGCTGATACGTTATTTAGCTCTTTATTTGGTGTAGATGATGACATTGAAGAAATGGGTGGGAGTAAGGATTTATTTGAACCAGTTTCTAATTTGGAAAAATGTACAGAATGTGACTTAGATGACAATATGTTTTGTACCCTTTTTGATGTGGAAGCAAATAGTGAAGTAGTAGTTGCTGAGAAAAATAATTATTTTGTGGAGGAAGTCAGTAAGCCAGATGTTAAAACAGTTTTAGGTACTGATTCATGAAATCTGGTAAGTTTAAGTAGTAATCAGATGATGAAGAGTGGGGTTGGGAGTAATGATGGACTAAACTGTAGTAGTGAGAATAATAAATTTGAATTACCAGTTGAGTCAACAGCATTGCTTTTAAGTGACAATCAATTTGCTAAAACAGAACCATTGTATGTCTCAGCTGTTGCGTGGTTGTACCAAAGTCTGTTGTCTGAGATGATTGGAAGTTTGTGTTTCTGTATATATATAATGAAGCTTTGTGAAAATAGAAATGTAATATTAAATGTGTATACAAAAGTTGAAGAAAACTGGAAGGTTAGGAAAAAGTAACTTACATGGTTCTGGGTTTCCAGGGAAATCCTGGAACCCACTTATGAGAATTAATTGAAATGCATGGTTTGGGGAGGGGTCCCTACCTGTAAATATCTAATTTTGTAAATAAGTTTTTGAATTGATGCATGTAAATAGTTTGTGTGAGTACTTAAGCTCAGATGCAGATGTAAGCATTTCAATGTATAATTTGTGACAGTTTTGTGTAGAGACTTTTGGTATTTTCATGATGTTGTGACTTTCCATATTTTGGTGACAAATTATCAGCTGTAAAATGTAAACAGACTGGTGTAATTAACAAGCAGACATCAAGTGTGTAATTTAGAGTGAAAATAATTGTAACTTAAGGTGATGGCATTGAACGTTTGTTGTGTAAAAACAGTAAATGATAAAATGATTGGACCTGAGAAAAGACAATTATTGTAAACAAAATCAGTGTCATGGACTATGTGCAGATGTTGTATGAAGAATTGTATTTGTTCATTGTAAAAGTCATTATGGTTGACTGATTGTAATCTGTTCGTGTCTGCATTATATGTACATTCAACCTGCTTAGATTCGTGACGGATTCAATCAATTTTATCTGTGTAAAATTAAGTGAATCCTGGGGAGGGGTTGTAACAGCCCTAATATCTGTATTTTGAATAGTATTGGACTGTGTGAAATATTTGAAATGAGCTAAAGTTTGCTTGAAAGTGATTTGATATGTTTGTTTTGTAATTTCTTGTAAATAAGTGTATATAGACTTTGTTTTAGGTAAGAAAATTATTTAAAGACCATTTAATATGTTTAAGAACCGAATGATGCAGGAGAATTTATTAAAAGTTTGTAATTACTTGTATTAATGTAAGTTACGATGTCTACAGGACAATTTTCCACCATTTGAAAGGATTTCTGTAAATAATTTTGTATTCAAGTATCTCTAATTACCATTTCTAATCATTTTGTAATGTTATTAATTAATTTTGTATCAATTCCGATTGTTTTTAATATGTTTGATTGTTTGAATGATTGTTAATGATCGAGAAATATCGGGCGGATGCCTTTGAAGAATTCTCGTAAATTCGATAGACTCTATATAAACAGATTGCCTGGACAGAGAAGTTTAGTTTGCATTAAGTATTAATTCAGTGTTACAGAGACATTCATGCAAGTCTTCAGTTAGTAAGTCAGTATTGCATCTTTGGATTGTAACAACTATGCTTGTGAATGTCGCAGACTTGTTTTGATTGAAAATAAACGAGCATCAACATAACTTTGTTTATGGTGGACTTTATTAATTAATTAAAGCAGTTATTAAACCACCCAAAGAACCTTAACACTAGTCTCAGCTCCTTTGAGCTGGTGTACTGCGGAGTATGTTGTCGTAGGACATTGCCTCCAATGCCTTTGGACGAGTCAGGCCTTCACAGTCGATTAGGTCTTTATGTTGACTATTGATGATGTCTTCAGATAATTTTATCTTCACCGGGTGGAATGCCGGCGCATCTGCCATCTCAGAAATGGTCCACCAATTTGCTGTGGTGCACTTAGGGCTGCCGCAGCGTGTTCCGCGAGTCTTCCTTTGCAGCCAGGTGATTGACCTCAGGACACTCTGCGTGCACTGTGTAGCCGTTTCTTTAACCGACCAATCGCGTCCCTGGAGAGATGCCGGCTAATATACTTGACCGTTCTATTCTCTTTCTGCCGAAAGAACTTTACCACGTTGTCTTCTGTTCATTTGTCTTTGAGTACTAGTCGCTTCATGCTGGACAGTTTTTATGTCGCTCGTAATTCTTTAATGCCACCAAGTACGAAACTTGTAAGACGTGTTCACAACAAACCGGAAAATTTCATACAGTCTGTCTCACAAACATCTGTTAAGTAAGTAAGATTCTATAGCCCATTCAATAATAGAGGCGACTCAAGGTCAGTCTACTCTATCCCCACTCCGCTGTCCTCTCCCCTCCATGCGGAGGGAAAATTTACCACACGCCTAACTTAGTGGGGACTGGGGAACTTGACCCTGAGCAGCCAGTTTGGAGTGAACACGGTATTTTTTTTATGGTTTTAGCCAAAGGCTATTACAGCCAATAACCTCATACAATATATATAAAGATGAATGTATGTTTGTTGATTTGTTTGTTTGTTCTTCATACAAATCCACAGTTTTTATCCGTTCTCGATGAAACTTTGCACACTTATCCTTTGAAACAAGGAGAAAAATACTGTCAACATTTGGTTGAAAAATTATCTGTATAAATAACACATTTGTCTCATAACTTCGAAATACGGCGGTAGACTGACACGTTGGATGTGGACGACTCCGTACCGAGTTTCCCCGTAGTGGCCTGGCAGCTGAGTGGCTAAAGCGCTGGCTTACAAACGTCGTGATCTCCGGTACAAATCTCCCTCGGGGATAAGATTTTTAAAAATTGTTTTTCATCGTAAGAGTCAGGCCTGAGCCGTAGGTTATTCGGATTGAATGTTAAACCCTAGATATTAGAAAGATAGGGGTGCAATGCGAGGCAAAGCGTAGGTAGTCTTGCAATGTTGTAGGTGTACACTTTTTTACGTTATAATGATCCCTCAGGTGTTGTTCACAGTCAGTGTGTGAGTGTGAACCACAGTAATATTATTATAAATACGGAAGTAAGTCTCTGTCTTTTTGTTACGTTTTGACGACTAAATGGCTATATCGTTGTGATGTAATTTTATAAGGAAATGTGTATGAAGGGCACAGGATATTTTTTTTCCAGTATAATTAACAGTTGAAGTCACGAAATTTTGAGATCTTATCGAATAGTGACAGAAATATGTTGGAAATTAATTCTCTTCAAGAGGCAGGTTCGACGGTAGAATGATATAGTGATAACTTTCCTGTCATATTATGCCGACTCGATATTGTTTGGGACTAATCCTTCTTTACCAACAACTTACTACATTTAATTCTGGCAAAAAAATTCTTAATCCACGCGTACGAAGTCGCGGGTACGAGGCTAGTACTAATATAAATACGGAAGTAAGTCTCTGTCTTTTTGTTACGTTTTGACGACTATATGGCTATATCGTTGTGATGGAATTTTATAAGGAAAGCTGTATGAAGGGCACAGGATATTTTTTCAGTATGATTAACAGTTGTAGTCACGAAATTTTGAAATCTTATCGAATAGTGACAGAAATATGTTGGAAATTGATTCTCTTCGAGAGGCAGGTTCGACGGTAGAATGATATAGTGATAGCTTTCCTGTCATATTATACCGACTAGATATTGTTTGGGACCAATCCTTCGTTACCAACAACTTTTTATATTTGATTCCGGCAAAAAAATTCTTAATCCACGCGTACGAAGTCGCGGGTACGAGGCTAGTACAATATATTAGAATTAATTTTAAATTACACCTTTAGTACATTTAACATACAGGGAAATTATCTTGACCGATTTCTTGCTCGGAACTGAGAGAGATTGCATCAGTTATATTCAGACCATCTTCTAGCAGTTGTTTTCTCGCTGGTTGACGTTGCTTGCATCTCAGCATGAAGTGATAAACATCCTCGACAGAATCACACGATGGGCACATCGGTGAACCCACCAACCGCATGACGTATTTTTTCGTCATCTTCAGCGCCACCAGACAAAGTGTGGTACTGTTAACTTCCAGTTGACCAATGAGCGTTTATTTTCGTTTGCGATGCAGTATGTGTACAAGAATATTACTTTTCCAAGACGGAGCACATAAGCTGTAGAAGTACACTAAGCAATAATTGATTAACAGGTAAGAATTCACAACACAACGCCAATTAAGCCTTGAAGGTACCGTGTAATTTAGGCCTGTTGTCGGCGTTTCACTCCTAGTTTTGAACCGCTTTAAATTATTTTAAAATTATAAATGTCTGATTTTAGGTCAAAGTGTTTTTATCACTTTTTTTAGAATAGTCTTTGCGTTACATTTACAGGTTATATAGGAAAGAAAATCTCCTGAACGTCAGTCAAACATTGTTTGAAGTCGAAATTGTTCTTCTGTGTGCTAATTCTCCCAGATTGGTTTAACGAGTTGCGTAATGACCCTAAAAATAATTTTTTCAGGAAGATAATATTAGTCCATAGTTTATTTTTTATTCCTTTTTTTGACTTTAAAAGATCGGTCCATGTTTCTGGTTGCGTGCAAAATTCGCGTCGATTGACGGCTAATTTAGTCTTGAAACCGCTTGAGGTTATAGGTTCTTTTCTTCTTTTTTTAAAAAATAAACCTTTCTTTTAAATACTGTACACAGTATGGATTCTTCAACATCCATGAAAAATCTTAACTGCAATATATTTTTGCCACCAACTACATATTTTTTTTAAAAAAAATCGTTTGATAATTATTACTCTAACCCCAACACATTTAATACTTTTTTTACACTTAAATAGCCTTTCAGTCGATCTAAAGTAATTTTTAAAGTTGACTCATAGAACGTAGCAGAAAAGGTAAACAATCCACCGAAAATAGTTGCCGTAATGTAAGCACAACTACAAGAAAAATAATTTATTTCCAGCATAGGCGTATACAAGGTTTATACAATCACTTCTTACTTTCAATTCAAGGCGTGAAAATCAAGAAATAAAGCTGTCAAGCCATGAATTAAAATCAGATTTAGCAAAATTACGAATATGCCCTCGTGTCAATTTCGATGGAGTTTTTCCTTGCCGCACCGCTTTCGCCGGTCTTAATCTTTGGAGGAGGGGGGGAAATACATAACTGAGACCCTTATTTTTCACCGAAATCGCCAAACATCCGTAGATGTAACGATTAATCGTCGTAATTCCGTTTTTAATAAGCCTTGTAGCGACGATAGTACACGTAAACATAGTGCCAGAACGCAACCGGATGTTGAGAGTACCACATTTCGTGGCCATATTGAAGTTACAATGCTCTACAGCGGTGGGGGTGTGCCTGCAGGTGACATGGCTGCACGAGGACCGGCCGCTGCCGCCGGAGGAGCGGTTCCAGCAGGTGCGGGAGGGCGGCTTCTTCTGCGTCGACGTAGCGCCCGTCACCGTCCAGGACGCCGGCAGGTGGAGCTGCCTCGCGGAGAACACCGCCGGCCGCTCCTGCTGCTCCTGCACCCTCAACGTGCTCGGTCAGTACACTGGACTCAGTTAACCACTCACTGTACCAAGCAGTATGGGTGCCTGCTTCACATCTTACCCACAGGGACGTATAATTTAATTTAACTGCGATACAACTCTTACTACGGTGTCAATATCCCTGCACAACCAGTTTTCCCCTTTCATTTTTCCACCTACTTTTGCCTTCTACTAATTACAACTTTAAATTATTTTAGCGATTTTGGTATCCCTTACCTACGAAAGAAAATCTTCCCACACCCTTATGCCTGAAATCGAGTGCCAATTTGTGATCATGGTCATCCTTTCGCTTCCATACATCTCTGGTAATTCTTCCACACCTCATAATCAATATACACCTATAACACTTCCATGATTCTCTTCATCCTCTTTCTGTCTTCCAATCAATCCCATTTCTATTCCTTTATCATATCTGTTTCTGCTTGTGTTTTACGGTAATTTCCAGAGACAAATCTAGCAGTCCTTCTCTGCACCCCTTCCAACGGCAGTATTTGATTTGTGGGTCCCATACCATAGTCAAGCAACGATCTGACCAAAGGTTTGTAACCCAATTCCTTATGTCTCTAGTACTCCCGCTACCACTCTCTCCAACAAGTGAACGTTTTTAATTTGTTTTTGAGACTACTCTTTTTCTTACTTGAAATAAAATTTTCCTATACTAAAAGAATCACACTGTTTCAACACCTCAAGAATACTCCTGACATTACAAATGAAGGAAGTAACAGCCCCATACAATTTATAAACTTAATTAGAGATGGTTACAGTTTCATTCCACTATTCTCATTCGTAAATTTTTAGCTAGGTTTGTTCATACATGTGGGGTTACATGTTTTGTTTAAGTAATTATTTGCTACATAGTTTTGTGTTCCCACGAATATTTTGGATTGATAAAGTTCATTAGTGATCTGATTCTTCGAAATCTCACTGCATAATACATTCTATAAACTGCTTCGAGTATATATTTTTTTGTAGTTTTAAATTATTTTATTCGGTTGCAATTAAAGCGTTTAATCTTTTCAGGTTATCTATTTGTTGGTAACATTGACATGAAATTTAATTTAGTACCGCTGTTTCCAATTTGTATCAACCACGAATTGTACTAGAATTTCTATATTCTGTTAGGTGAATTCTAGTGTGCACTATAAGAATTTACACAATATATAACTGAATAAAATTTAAAAAATGTTTCAAACAAAGGTCTGAAAGAGAAAGTAGTGAGCAAATGTTTTTGGGATTCCTTAATTCGTCCACTGCCAGGTGCGTATCGTTGCCAACTGGCTTCTTGCCATACCTACGGAATTCTATTATATCTAAAGTATTTCTTTTATTTGTCAATTTTATACCGTGGTTTGTTGATAATGCAGTTAGTTATACGGAATGTCTACTTTTCATGTTATCAATCCAGCATTCTCATTGTTCAAGTACATAAGAATTTTACATGAATTATCCTAGCAATTTCAGCGTGGTGTATGACGAAGAAAATTAAAATGAGGTGAACTAACTCTGAATTAAAATATACAAAATTCATATTACTAATTTCAATCTAAGTACTATGTTTTATACTTTTAGCTAAACATTTAACAGTGTATAAAAGAAGATAATAAAAGAGCTTTAATATACAGCAATGGCGAAAATAATGCGGGTAAAAATATAATCTGTTGATTTTAATCCACAATCATATTGGCCTTATTTCAACTACAGCGTTTAATCACGTATCCCAAGGAAAGTCTCCACAGCTACCGTTCCATTTATGCAATAACTTCTTGTGTTGTCAATTTTCTGTCCCAGAAATTATTGATTCGGCAGTATCGAATGGAAGAAATCTCTTGTGTGACACCCACCGAATAAGAGTTTTCTTTAATCGGAAACTGCAATATCTGTCAAAGGATTCAGCATTTTTTGCAAGTTATTGTCTGTTGTTTGGGAGTCTAATCAGAACCACTTTGCGAAAGTTCATAAAAGTCTGGCCAAGTGCAATTCATACCTCGTGCGACTATGTTTGCGTAGTTTAATGAACTTAAGATATCTCTTATATGTTAAGCCAGACGTCAATCGCTTGTCATAAAAATCGATGTTTGACACGTTTCCAGGTTAGGTAATCGAATGTGCTCTAGCTTTAAACATTCCGTGTAAGAACCACTTGAAAATGTTAAAGGAGACTGAAGACTGAACCGGTACGGTGCAGTAAAGTATGGCCCAAACTTAATTCGCAACGATCCATTTGCGCCCTACTCGGGTCGCCAGTAGCCCACTACATTTTAATGTATCTCTCCGCAGGATTGCATTGTAGAGCAGTTGTACGTAGTAGTGTGGCCGTTTCTGTTGGCAGTTCCGAAGGCATACAAGGCGCCCGAGTTCATGGAGCCGCTGCGAGCGCTGCTGTCGTCTGCGGGTACGGTGTCGCTCGAGTGCAAGGTGGTGGGCGTCCCGACGCCGGCGCTGCGCTGGCTCAAGGACGGCGTCGAGATCCGCGCCGGAGACGTGCTGGCGCTCACCGCGGACCCCGCCTCGCTCGGCACCTACACCTGCGAGGCCACCAACTGCATGGGCAAGGCCAGGTCCTCCTCCAGGGTCATCGTCGAGGGAGCCGCCGCTGAGAGGTCAGTCATTACACACCTCCATTAACAAATGTCGCCATAGCAAAGGCGGATCCTGGTCAGACTATTCAACCCCCACACCGCTGTCCTTAGCCCTACATACCAACGGGAAATTTGCCACTCGCCTAAGTGACACAGCGTTCAGCTCGGGTAGTTAGGAATGGAGGGGTGATGAGGAGAGGAGCGGTGCTAGGGGAAAATGACCTTGAGCTGACAGTTCGTAGTGAACAGGTGTAATCGCACACGGAAATCAGCTGTTTGTTAGGACGGGTAGGCTACAGGCGGGGTAAGGGGAAGAGGGGAATTGTTGAGGTGAGGAGTGGTGCAAGTGGAACATTACCTTGTAACACCAATTGATCATAAACAGAGAATAAAATGATGTTCTTGTATGTAGAGTGCTAAAAAGTATTAGCATGTATTCAAGTTTTAGAGCACTGGATTACTGACACAGACAAAAGCATTGACTTGTGTTATTCAGAACTTAAGGTTATTAAGCGTAAGATATTTTAGGTGATGAGAGCATAGTTAATTGGTCGTACGAACTGGTTAGTACCAAGCTTGGTGGGTGAGCGATAACGTTCTGTGCTCGCCTTCAGGAGGACACCGGTTCGAATCTCCGTCCGGGCATCCAGATTTAGGTTTCCCCAAATCACTCCAGGCCAATGCCGGGACGCTTCCTTGAAAAGGCCATGGCCGAATTCCTTCCCGTTCTTTGCCCCAGTCTTTCCCCGCCTCTAATGACCTCAACACCAATGAAGGTAAAAAAAAAAAAAATTGAGAAAACTAACTATTTACTCTGAGTACTATAGATCACACAAAAATTTTCTGTTAAAAAGAAATTGTTTCCTTAGGGATTTAGATTCTTCGCAAATTTTGTAACAGTGAGAACTACTATGTGTAATTATATCTCTGTTCATTATCCTTTTAGCTAAAAAATCTCAAACATTAACGATTTCGCCTTAGTAAATGAATTGTGTTATTTTATATCTAAATCGACATCTATTCTCAGCAATTCACAAATCTGTGGGTGGCAGATGGTATTTTGCACCAAAATTAATGTCCTCCCTGTTGATTCTGTTTCCCATCGGAAAGAGTTAAGAAGAAATATACGCAACAACCAGTGTGGCACGTTTCTCCCTGACTTCATCTCTCCTACCATTACTACCCAAGTACGTTGTTGTGCGAAGCAATTCTACGCAGTCGTAAATGAAGGTGTCTATTTTTAATTCTGTCGAAATTTACGTCGCCGGTTTGGCAGACAAGCCGATTCCAACCTCAGCAGCAAGTCCATGACGTTTTGTAAAGGTTGTCGTCACAAAGCGAGTGACTCTTCTCTTTAGTTTGTGATGTGGATACCAGACAGTACAGCAGTAGTCAAGATAGTTTTAATTCGATCTATGAATCATAGACCAGAATTCCTTATGTGCTGACCCTTCCCCTTTTCATGATACTTTGTATTCGCTATATGATTGTTTATAATGTCAGTATTATATTTTCTGAATTGTAGATATAAAGAATAATCTCCAATTACCCGCCATTACGGCTCAATGCGTTAAAGCGGCTACAGACGACACAATTACGGTCCCGATCTGTAGGGGTCGTGCAGATTGCCGCGTGAGTAGGCAAATTGGGTGTGCTGGTCCCGATATCGGGAGATTGGCAGAGCCCGACAAACAATTAACAGATTGTTCCTGCAGATAGGGAGCATATTGAGACGTGCGTAGAGCGATTGTAGCGATTAGGACAATTTCGGTTCAGTCGGCTTGGAGCAGGTAGCGAGTGTGTTTCGTGCCATTAGTCGCGCGTGTCGTTAAAAATGTCTAAAGAGAAGGAAGTGTGGCCGAATATTTTCGAAATTTATAAGAATTTACTCCAATTGCGTGAAAAACACAACAAAAACTACATTAACCGCAAAATACGGAAGAAGGATTTCAAGTTTTGCTCGAAATTTACAAGGAATTCGAGCAGAAAGTAACAATCTTTTTTTCTTCCTTGATGTAGGGTTTTAGACACTTGTAGATAGCCCAACATGTTTCAAGAATGATATCTGAAAGCAGTTGTGGTGAAATTTGCGAAATAAATTTCGTATCTCAATAAGTTTGTTTACTTGCCAAAAATGGCAAAGTAACGACTAATCGTTCCCTGGCGCTTGTACTTTCAGGCATTAGGGTTTTTATATATATAAGGGGTCACTAGGTGTTATATCTCTGCAATTCTTTCAGAATCTACTCTCAGAAAATTTCTAAAATCTTCTGTTTCTAGGCTTCACAAAATGTTCATGAAAGATAACTTTTTTCTTAATAAAATCCACGTTTTCACCAAATATCTTCTTTTTCTCTCAATACAAACTATAATACAGGTTATTCTTAAAACGATGTCTACTTTTTGTTGTTTTGACATAAAAGGAGCTATTGTTAAGCGCTTGCAACTAGCTGTCATGCGATCACCATGTAAACTAAAATTCGGAGCAGTGGCGTAGCTAGGTCAACAAGGGCCCCGGTGCAAAAAATTTATTTTGGGTTTTTGTGTTGCTGGTAAGGGCCCCCTGAGCTGAGGATGGGGCCCCTTGAGTTGTGCTCAGGTTACCAGTTTGCCATGAAGGCTCGTGTGGGCGTCTGAATTGCACTTGAGAGCCCTCAGAGGTGCGCTTTGGGGCCCCCAAAGGTATGCTTGGGGGCCCCCTGAGCGTAGGGGCCCCGGTGCACTGCACCGCCTAGCCCCATAGTAGCTATGCCCCTGATTCGGAGCGAAGGAGGGAAGCCCCATTTGATTGCCTTGCTGATTGCCCTTGCAGATTGGGACCGAAATTGGTTTGTGTGTAGCCGCCTTTAAGGTATCGCACACTGTATCGGGGAGATACAACGGGACGCGATTCGAGTCCTGGTCCATGCGTACCGGCCATTCTGTTTGTGGTTTTAGACGGTTTCCCGCAATCTTCTAGGCTATGGGCATAAAGTTCTTCTTACCACGCTCCCTCTTATAAAATTTTATCATTAGAAAGGCAGTACAGTAGTAACAATGACATCTTGGAGGAAACTCGATAACTATGTGACTTAAAAATAAAGGAATTTCAATTCTGAGAGGCACTGAAGGAGACATCGTACTTCTGAAGGTGGAGAGCTTAAGTATCACCCACACAGGCAGCGAAGCTACCTCACCCGCCCCCTCCCCCTTTCCCTCCTCCAGTGACATGTTCTCGCGCCCGCATAAAGTACACATTCACAAACAAACAAACAAAACTTATCATACAGAACACGAAAAATTACGCGTTTCGCATACTGATGGAAATACAAACGTTCCTTCTGTATATTATGTACGCCGGGTTTAACAAACCCGGATTGACTTCCGTCCTTCCCTCCTCTCACAGTTCACCCTAGTCACCAATGTAAAACAGGGAACCGGTGGCGCGTGGTCCTTAGGTGGCCGGATAGAGGAAAACAAAAAATATTCATTTACTCTAGCTATAATACGGTAAAAATATGATATTACATGAAGCGAGTACTCACATGCAACATTTCTTAAGCAACTAAAATAATTACCACGGAATATAATAGTTGTGAATATTCCTGTTGTAATGTAATGGATGGAAACTTTCTATATTTAAAATGATGGATGGTTTTTTTGAAATGGCATTCGGGTACTGAGGCCATATACAACCAGCTCAATGTGCTAACTCTTCCAATGTATTAGTTTCGACAGTATCTTGTTGCTATCAAGTATAGACACATAGACACTACAACACAGACACGACTTTCACACATAAAACACTTAAACACCCATGCTTTCGGCCGGACTCGAACCGGCGACCTTCGGCACGTGGAGCTGGCACTCTAGCTCCTACGCTACCGAGACCGGCATCATGGATAGTTAAAAGCTTATTTTTAACTTTTCATTCAATTTTGAATTCTGGTTTATTTTTAATGATTACTACATTACACGTCTAAATTTCCGATTAGCTAAATTAACCTACATAGAATTGATAATCATCAACTGTTTATGAAACTGATGCTGTTAATCTTTCTTTTTTTTCAGCTTTAAAGCAGCCGGTCCGGCACCCGTTTTCCTAAAGGAACTTCAGCCGCAGAAATGCCGAATCGGTGATCCACTTGATCTCTCGTGTCAAGGTGAGTGGCTTCAATAATTTTTATTTTTGAATATGGTGTTTCATTGTTATTTATTACCAGCTCTCTATAATTCATAACTGGATAATTGAAACTACAGTTAGGAAACAATAAAGTTTAATATGAGAATTCCGACAGAAATATCGTTCTCAGTTCGTTAGTTGTTGGGAGCTAATCTAGGATGATGAAGTTTTAAATTTCGCAGCATAGTTATGGTATCTTTCCATGACCGAAATGTGCTACCGAGCGTGGTGGTGTAACAGCTAGCGTTCTGGCCTCGCATTCGGGAGGACGCCGGTTCGAATCCCCGTCCGGGCATCCAGATTTGGGTTTTCCATGGTTTCCCAAATCACTCCAGGCAAAAGCCGGGATGCTTCCTTCAAAGGCTATGGTCGAATTCCTTCCCATTCCTTGCCCCCCCCCCCCAATCCTTTCCCGTCTCCAAAGACCTAAAGACCTAGCTGTTAGAGAGACGTTAAGCAGATAAAAAAAAAAAAAAAACTAAATGTGCTTTGATGTAATTAATTAAAGTACTATATGAGTAAGGTAGCTACTGCCTCAATGTGCAAGTTACATTAAGAATGTGAAATTTGGTAAAGAATGTAATATTTTATTAAGAATGTAACATTTCTTATTATAGTATTTTTTGTATCAAACGAGAACATTGAATATTTCAGTTAAATTGTATTTATACAACCTTTTGATGCTACACAAAAAAAGAACACTAGTATAATTCATAACTGGATAGTTGAAAATACAGTTAGGAAACAATAAAGTTTAATATGAGTATTCCGGCAGTAACATAGTTCCCAGTTCGTTAGTTGTTGGGAGCTAATCTAGGATGATGAAATTTTAAATATCGCAGCATAATTCCGGTATCTTTCCATGACCGAAATGTGATTTAATGTAATTAATCAAAGTATTATGAGTAAGGTATCTACTGCCTCAATGTGCAAGTGATATTAAGAATGTAATATTTTATTAAGAATGTACATTTCTTCTAACAGTATTTTTTGCATCAAACGAGAATATTGAATATTTCAGTTAAATTGTATTTATAGAACCTTTGGATACAAAAAAGAACACTAGATGAATAGTGGAAGTAAAGAAATTTTGAAGCAAAGATACAGCATACACTAAAAATTTCAGATATTTATTGATTTGAGTGTTTTATCTCTGTTCCTCATTCTATAGCTGATTATATACATATTTTATTGTGTCCTAAAATATTATGTCTCCCGCAATCTGTATCTTTTTCTAAAGTTTACAGTTTTTTTTATTTTTGATTTTTTTAAGGATTGGAATAAATTCTGTATTGTAAGAACAAGCTCTCGTTATTTAAGACAGTCATGCAGCTGTAATGAGAGATCAAATTTTGATGATGTTGAGGTTACCTCTACAAACGGATTCCCTATCACTTCATTTTTAGCATTTGCTTGCTTGTCATTTATGCTTTGACGATGATGATATAAATATATGTTCTTGATGCACATTCCATTTTAATAAATCACCTTGCTGGTGTCATGGAGAAGGAGCCATTGGGTATGACATGTCATAGCTGGTAGTGATTTGAGGAATCTCTCGGAAAAACTGTACGTAACAGATGTCCTGCCTTCTCATGTGATATGTTTCATCAGAGAAAATCGTGCTGCCATTTTTCAGCTGAACAATGCTCGTCCGCACACGGCACGTGTCTTTATGAACCGTCTGCTTGATGTTAAAATACTCTCATGGCTAGCAAGATCCCAAATTCTGCCCCCGATAGAACATATGTGGGACCAGCTCGGACGTCAACTCCGTCCCAGTGCCAGTATCCAGGATACAAAGGACCAGCTACAACAGTTGTGGACCAGCTTACCTCAGGAGAGGATACAACTGCCTTATGACAGAATCAGTGCATGCATCCAGACCAGGGTTGTTACGGATGTAAAAATTTAGACATCCGCGGATGCAGATGCGGATGCGGATTATTAGAAGTTCACATCCGCGGATGCGGATTCGATGCGGATGCGGATTTTGGGATTTTAAAAGGATAATTATTTAAATTTTAAGTGCATAAATAACTGAAAATCAGTTTAATTTTAACTTTTTATTTATTTAATCATATTTTTAGAAAAAATTACACAAGTTTTAACAGAATTTTAAGCTTCGAGTTTCATAATAAAAAATCTTTGTTTAGTAATTAAACTTAAAAATTGGTGAGTTATATTTAATAAATAGCAATATTGAAGCTTTCTCAGCTTCCAAACTGTTTCTGAGTGGATTATATATTAACCCAGCTCCACTAAATAGTTGTTCGCTGGGAACATTGGCTGGTGGAGGTGATAAATATCTGCATGCTAATTTGGAGAGAATTTTAAATTCACAACGGTTAACTTTCCACCAATTAAGTGGATTTTCATCTAAATCCAGTCTTTTTTTGTTACGATAAATAACTAATTCTTTGCGGAGAAGAGCATCGGGGCTACTGTTGTCCGGTTCTCCTTCACCTTCATCTTCGCTCGATGAACCTAACATCATGGCATCTTTACATGTAGTTACTTGTTGATGGGAATCTGCATCCGTAAAAACTCCGCATTGATTGATGCGGATGTGAATGCGGATGCAGATGTCTGAATTAATGCGAATATTCCGCATTTGCGGATGCGAATATTCGTAACACCCCTAATCCAGACCATACGGAGTGCAACGTCGTACTGATAAGTGGGCTCATACAGCCAAGTTCTTTGTATATTGGATTCGGTTTTGTAATCACTGAAATAACATCACGTACTCTTTCAACCCATGAAGTTTCATTTAGTTTTCCCCTCCCCTTTTGAGTGCTTTACCTTTTTATGTCAGGCAGTGTATGTGACGAAGGCCGGAGCAGAAAGAGGGAATCTCCAATCGCTGGTCATGACGCCATGTCAGATTAAACAACCAAAATCTTTCCACTAGGCGAGTTTCTGAAATTCAGTAAGTCACTGTAGGACACTTAGGAAATAGTACGCTCTATGGATGGAGCATTTCTTCTCTACTGCTATCGATCACGGATAAAAGTTCAAATCTCGGTCACGTCAGTAAAAGGGAATGAGCTAACCTCAGGGGCGTAGCTACTATGGGGCTAGGCGGTGCAGTGCACCGGGGCCCTCACACTCAGGGGGCCCCCAAGCATACCTAAAGGGGCCCCTAAGCGCACCTCTAGGGGCCCTCAAGCGCAGTTTAGAGGGCCCACGAGACGAGCCTTCACGGCAAACTAGCGACCTCTTTTTTTTTTTTTTAGCTCTACCGTCACCTAAGGTGCCCCCATCCTCAGTTCAGTGACCCCCTACCACCACACAAAGCAAAATAAAAAGGTCGCTCGTCTGGCCTGAGGGCCCAAAATAATTTTTTTGCACCTGGGCCCTTGTTGACCTAGCTACGCCACTGGAGCCTAACCTACTTCATTTTTTGATGAAGGAACTTAATAACGCAACCTTTGACCTAAATTGAGCTTGGAAAAGCAGATGAAAGTTCTCTGACAATGTCCCACTGATCAGTGTCCAGAATATCTGTCAAAGTTTCTTATACTTTTATTCCGACTCTATTTCTGATGCATCACTATATCCACTTCCACAGTTTGTTCAAGTTACTTTTAATACGACATGTTACTATGTCGTCTTGATGAGAGCCAGTCCATATGAGTCCTCCTGCTGACTACTTGTTTGGTTGCAGTGTCGGTGCCGCCGTGGCCGCGGGCGATTACCTGGTACAACAGCGCTGGCCGCGTGGAGCCGTCGGACCGGTACGTGATCAGAGAGGACGGCCTGGGCGGCTACGCGCTGCACGTCGTCGCCGTCGAGCTGGCCGACGACGGCGAGTGGAAGTGCGTCGCCACCAGCGACCTGGGCGCCCTCGCCTTCTCCAAGACCACCGTCTCCGTACACTGTGAGTAAATATCATGATTAGGAGAGCCAGTTTCTACTTCCCTTAGTTGTAATGCTGTTGAAAACGGTCTTTTTTCTTCTTGAAATTACGAGAGATGCCTGATAAGGGGCCATCCACAAATTAGGTCACACGAATTTAATGATTTTTGGACCCCTCTCCTGTCACAGGTTATCACATTTGTGGGACCCCGCCCCCTTTTTTCCCCTGGTGTGACGTCACATATTTTGCAATTTTAAATTTATAAATTAAAATAGCACTTCCAAAATGATTTATGTATTTCTACTTAAAAAATCATATCAACAATAAATCAAACTTTTAAGAAAATACAAAAAAACACAAAAAAACACAAAAAAATCGAATTAATGATACAAAATTGAGTCATCATGTATCCATGGATTTTGAACCTATTCCTTCATACTGTTTATTATTGGCATAATAGTTACTTCATTCTTGATTTTGATAGTGTTGGGGACATTCGATGTGTCAACATCATCTTCATCCAACCATAAAGCATCATCATCGTTTAATAAGCAAAGAACTTCCCTGTTTCGTCTAGTGTCAATGCTTTGTGGACGAATCTTCATGATGGGGAAAACCTCTAGTTGCCTCTTGTGTAATTGCTGATGTTGCTTAGTAACTTTTTATGGTGAAATATATAGTCCACAGATGCCACATGATCGTTTAAATAAGTATTCCTCGACACTGGGCCAATGCGAACCAAAAAGTGATACAAATTATGCATGTGTTGTCACAAAATTTATGACACGTCCCCCCCCCTTTTTGTCACACGATGTCACACTTTGTTGATCTCCTCCCCTCCCCCCTCAAGGTGTGACGTAATTTATGGATGGCCCCTAATTAATGCACAGTCACATGTCATCATCTTTATCACCAGCCACAGTTTCAGCTACTGGCTGGGTCTACACTGCTCAGAAGCATCTCAATTATCTTCTTTCTTCCCATCAACTCTCAGTCGCCACCTTGCACGAGTCCTCTCTTTCTCGACGCGCCCTAAAACAACAACGAGTCCTCTCCCCTCTTCAACGCATTCTCCTCCATTCCTCTCAGCCATCTATATTTTTTTCTTCCTTTGGGCCGTTTACCTATGCTATTCATTTGATGTACTATGCTTGGTACTCTCAACTTCGCTATTCTCTTAAGATGTCCATACCATCTTAATCTTGTTGTCTCTATTTTTTCCTACAGGGGTTCTTCTTTCATGGTGTCCCTAATCATTTCATTCCCCTTTCCTGCCCATTCTAGTAAACCCTATTCTGCTTCATTCTACTCGCTTAAATCTTACTGATATCCCGTTTCTTCTATATCCAGTATGTATGATAAATTACACCCTTACTTCTCTATTTTATAGTCACATGAAACTGGGGTAAATATTAACAAACATAGCGTCGCGTTCTGCCATTTTGCAGCTACATTGGTGCACTACAAATGCTCAAGACATTTTCTATTTTCTCTTGTTCACTCTCAATAGCTAATACTAAAAAGTGTGTTTGCTATGAGAAATTGTTTAAAACGAAATGCAGTGACTGAATTTCTAAACTGAAATCTAGTGCATTTTGTCCTTTTTTACAAGCCAAATACGCAAACGATACTGTTGGTTGAACTACTGTGAATTGTTTCATAAACTTTCATAAATTTTAAACCGTAAATTTAATAACCATGATAAATATCTCAGCTGTCGGATAGTTTTTGTTACTCGTGAAAAACGTTGACGTGGACGCCTCAGAATTTTCATTTCAAAATTTTAAAGACTTTAAATTGTGTTGTGGTTCGGGAAATTCACCACCGAATTAACTATTTACTGTTTTAGAAAAATAATCCACAATTTGAATAAATGAATGGTTATGAATAACCGTTTAAAAGTGAGTTTTTATGTATAGTAAAGAGTGATTTCATATTTTTTGTTTCATTACCTTTTCTCTATTAAGAGAAATTGCGTTTTAAACGCGTTGACAGTCCCATATTAATCGACGTCAATGGCTACCGGAAGAAGAGTATGTTTGGCATTGCCTTCCATGGCCTGATCACTACAACGAAGGACGTGTGGAATACAACGATATCCAACCACTTCCCGCTCCCAGTCCCTTATTCCTCTATTCATCTGAGGCGGCTAGGTAGAGCAGTGAGGTAGCTCACTTGTAGTAACAAACCTTGGTTTCCTCTGAATTAAAATCATTGTCAGTGAGTCCCCGAGTTAACAGTGAGCTATGTAACATCCAGAATTACGATATATCTAATTCATGTTCGTAGAAACATTTTTTGTTCATTAAAATTTTAGCAATCTATTCCTATCATATTGTTTTGTTGCGCTTGTTTTAAAAATAATATTGTTACAGCAGAATCAGTTCTTATCGCAATTACATTTGTATAAAACAGCAAAATATGGTTGTTCTTAAGAGATTATTAGTGATTCTGTTTCATATGAAAGCTGTATTATTTCTACTTTATGTTTATGGATTTAGCTTTGAGGTATAAAGCGGGGAGGAGAACCAAATAAAGACTGAACTTTGCTGATCAGTTTACAGTTGCTCACTTGTGGTTCACATGTTTTCGTTTGTTCAGACCCGAAGAACTACCGCAAGCCTCGGTTCCTGGAGAGCCTGAAGGCGGTGCTGACGGAGGAGGGTTTGGTGTCTTTCGAGTGCAAGGTGGTGGGATTCCCGACACCACAGCTGCGGTGGTTCAAGGACGGACAGGAGCTGCGACCAGGAGACGTCTATCAGCTGACGGGCACTAACTCGCTAGGTGAGTTGGATGACATTATCATTTCAGTGTGTATTTAATGACAAGTACTTCCGGTAGTCTCGCAGCAACGTACTCAAAGAAACCTTCCTGTGGACTTCAAATCACAAGCAATGAAAGAATATTGGTTTGGGAGAAGAGAGTGCAGCATGATATCGAGTGGATCAAGCCAAAAGAGGGTCTACCACCTGGGTCTGAACAACCATGGGCCATATGGAAGTCGTTAAATAGGCTTCGAGTTGGAGTTGGTCGTTCCAAAGATACTCTTGCCTCATGTGGATACCTGGGAGATCAGCCAGATACCACATGTTCGTGTGGGGAGAGATAGACCATGGTACATCTGTTGTCTTGTCCATAAATCGGAATGAATATATCCCAATTAGACCTCCAATCAGCTACTGACAAAGCCATGGCATTGGGGGAAAAACTGCCTCATATTTCATGGTGCCATCGACACGAGAAGAAGACTCAAAGAAACACGCTACACTTTCGTTTTTTTTTTTTTTTTTTATTAATATGTCTTCAAATTTTGGTACTAATTGGCATCTCAAAATTACGAGCGACATGAAAACTGTACTAAATATTTTGTTAATCACAGGAATAACGCCACACACTTTTAGTGAATCGCGCAGTAATAATAATAATAATAATAATAATAATAATAACGTTGACTCCATCTGACAACACTATACCATTCTCGTTACGTCGGAAGTAATTTCCTACAAAAATAACTTCTCCAATGAGTATAGATAAGTCTCTAGGACAAACATTCAACAAATTCAGTATACTCGTAAATGTGCCTAAACCAATATTCACACAAGTACAGTGGTAAATAACATACTTTGCGACATATTATTGAGTGGTGTGTTTGTGTATATCTCAGAGAACAATGTCCTAAAATTTACACTGCAGCATTAAATATTGTTTATAAAGAGATTATTTGCTTTAGAGATTATTGATTGCAATAATTTTTGTTTACCGTAATTCTGTTCGTTATTGCTGTTCATTCAATTTCTGTCTGCTCACGTATATATATGTTTTATTTTACTTCAGCTAAAATATAGTGATTTTTGTTTTGTTTTGAAATACATGTTTGTGCTGTAACTACTGTTTGTGAAAATTGCAACACCAAGAAACAGACATGTGGTTAAAATTAAATTCATTCTACAGATTAAAGATATGACTATACAGAAATGATTAGATTAATAGAATTTTACGTGCGCTTTTACCGTAAGAATTCATTACAGTGTCTAACCACCTTGTGCTACAATCGGATGTTGTGGCATGGAATAAAAAAATGGCTGAATATGCTGCTGTGGAACACACTTCAGCGCGGTTTGTAGACATGTCCACAAAACATTGACAGTGGTTGCAGGAGGCGAGAACTAACAATTTGTCAACCGACCATATCCTAGTGATGTTCGATGCGCGACATGTCAGGCGAAAGTGCAGGCCGTGTAAGCAGTGGTATCCGTCGTTTCTCGAAGAAGGCTTGCGAATCCCTCGCCACATGTGGCCTGGCATTTTCCTGCTGAAATATGGTCCTGTGGAGATGCCTGCAGTAGGGGCTTTGCCTCGAGCTTTAAAACCTCCTTGATGTAGAGGTTGATGTTCAGATTGCCCAAACCATCACACTTGGCATTTGTCTGCTGTGCCGCTCAACAATGCAGTCTGCCTGATTGATTTCACCACGGTAGCGTTTAATTCATAGGTTGCCATCATTGCAAGACAAGCTAAAGAGTGACTCGTCCGGAAACACTGAATTCTTTCACTCAGCACGCCAACGACGGCATTCAAGTGTCCATTGCAGTCTGAAGCGTTGATGTTTTCTGGTCGATGGAAGTTGACGCAATGGCACGCGTGCCATCATTCCAGTACAAGGCAGACGGCGTCGACAGTCGACGCAGACATTTCCACGTTCGTTGCAGTGCTCAAACGTCGAGTCAACACTGTGGACGAAACTGTTCTGTCGGTTACGGCCGTGCGGATAAGATGGCAATCATTCCACGCTGTGGTTACGTTGCATGGTTCAGTATCCAATCGTCTCATTTTACGATCCTCCTCTGTCCACTGGTTCCACGCACGCATCACAGTCATTTGAGGAAAGGAGGAGGAGGAATGTACAGGGTATAAATTGGTGATGGGGCTTGGAGATATATGAGTCAAAGAATTAGGAATAGTGCATGGAAGGGGAAAGACGACCATGTGCACAAGCTGGTGCTCGATTTCATGCATTTTCTTCTGAGGGTAAGGGTGTCAGGCCTTGGAAAAAATTACCAAGTGACGTGATGAATAATTTACCAAAAACGTTAAAGGAATTTAAAATTAAAATTTGTAAATCGGAAAAGTATATGGGGGAGGAATTTAACACTAGAATTATAAAATAAAATTTAAAAAATAAAAATGGTAATTAGATGACTTGGGGAATTGCTACCGGAACGTTAGCTCCATCGCAATTATATTAATAATAACAATCACTGTCGTAACAGTGTGCCCTGTACGACCTGCAAAGTAACGGAACCAATCATTCTGCCATATAAGAACTCACGCACATGCTGATATTGCACCCTTTGACGTCGATGAGGCGTATCGGCACTTACTTTCACGTTTCCACTTCGTTTGATGGCACTGCATTAACTGAATCTGGCGTAAAACTGACCTGTCCGGTCATACAAAATTGAGTCTCTGCAATCTTAATCACTTATTATAGTTCCGCTCTTCTGCGATTTTGGAGTGATTTACATCAATTCCTTCTTAGTGTTACAATTTTCACAAACTGTAGTTGAGTATTCCCATCTAATATTAACATTCCTTTCGTAGACTCCAGAGTAGGTAAGGACCAGACAACTGCTGTGCGATTCACCCTTGCGGTATCAGCTGGCAGTGTAAAAAAACAAATCGTGTTTATTTCTTCTTCCAGACAATTCTCAGTTGAAAGTTCTTGGCGGCTATTATGTCAATCTGTCTACAGCTGGTCGTTTCTTTGCCTGTACTGCAGGCTCCTACTCGTGCATAGCTCGCAACTGCATGGGAGAGGCAAGCAGCTCGGCGGAGCTGACCGTAGAAGATATTCAGAGCCAACTGAACGAGGAGGAGCGCCTAGCCCTGGTGTCGCACAACCAGCCGCCCAGGTTCGTCAAGGGACTCAAGAGCTGCGAGGGACGCATCGACGAGCCATTCAGATTCACCGTGCAAGGTCAGTACCAAACAGACGTACTGTACTGTATTACAAGATCTGTGCTGAACTGTGCCAGAGCTGTATCAGTATATTAGAACATTATTAACAGCTAAATTTGATAACTTGTAATGCTCTGAATGAGACAGTACTATTTCACGCACAGGTAAATTGGTTGTAAACATACCTCTTGCGTTTCTGTTTCCTTTTCTCACAGAGAAAAAGCACAAATTTTGGCTAGCCACATGAACAATCCGACACGTATTTCAGGCTGCCCGAATCAAAAACAGCTCATCCATTTAATCGCAGACGGTTTCAACAGTGACGTCAATGGACAAAAAGGGCAGCGAAAACTTAGTAATTAATTTGGAGATTTAAACGAAATACGTACCTTTCTTTATGATTAGCTTGAAGTTTTAATTTAAAGGTAAAAATTATTAAACCAGTTCACAAGTAAAATACCCGATGATCCTTCTTGGTAGCTATAACTGCGACGACTATAGACAGAGAGTGAAAACATCTCCAGCTGTCATTCGACAGCAGAAGAAGTACGCGCAGGCTTCATAATCGAGCTGATCTTTTATTATGTTCACCAGCATCTAATCCCATTCAGAAATGATGTGTTGAACACAAAGTTCTGGCAGTTAATTTCCCTCGAGTTTACAGTGACACAGAATACAGTGGAATTATCTGCTCTGAATACCTTGTGAGTCTGTTCGTGGTTTAATTAATATAATAAATAAACAGTGCACCATGCAGTTCAATTTATACTCTTTTTTTATTTTCATAAGCTCGACGCCAAAGATATTGCTTACATACATACATACAATCCAGCCATTGCAGACTACACTTCTTCCACAGACAATACAGTCCTTGGCCGTCGTAAATTGAGTCTGTAAAAACTGTCACTTAAAACTGTATCTCGTTCTCGTAGGTTCGTTTTATATAAGTTCTAGTTCTAGAACACTACAGATGATTCCGACAGACATAACTCGAACATTAACAATACTTAAACAATTGAAACATATTACAAAATCAGAATTAATACATAATCATTTAAAATCATTACAAAATGGTCAGAAATGGAAATTAAAGATACTTAAACACAAAATTATTCACAGAAATTATTTTAAACTGTAGTAAATTGTCCTTTAGACATCGTAACTTGCCTTAATACCTACAATTACAAACATTTAAGCAATTCTCTTGTACAATTCTGTAATTAGACGTATTAAATGGCCTCTAAATAATTTCATAAAACTAATTCTATATACATTGATTTACAGGAAATTTCAAAACAAACATACAAGATCATATTCAACCAAACTCTAGCTTACTACAAATGCTTCATAAAATACAATTCCATTTAAGTTTAGGTTTGATGGTTGTTACACTACTCATTTACAGCAATTGTTTATTTGTCAACTGAAAGAGTTACATAGCAAAACACTTACTACCTGTTACGAAACAGAAGTGATGAAAAGTTTCCCTAACAAAAACAAAAATATTCGGAAAGCTCGTTACTCTTGAAAACAAACACAGTTTACCCATATCTCTTTGAGTGCAGTGCTGCTATCTAGCGGAAAAGCGATCACTCCTGATGGACACCCCGTGACTTTGATTGTTCATAATTTTGCCAGTTGCGGGTTTAATTTCCATAAATTCTTTTATTAATTAATGGTAGTTCCAAAACGGAAAACGTAATCTTTAAAGTGATATCTTTTATCGATTTTGGTTAAGTTTGAAGAGGGAAGGATTTTTGTCAAGAAAAAACACATAATATGATAGATTGTGTAGATATACAGTGACATGTGATTGTTTGCTGCTCCCCGCAGTGACGGTCTCGCCAGAGCCGGCGGTGACGTGGTACCGGGACGACGAACAAGTGATCGACTCCGACCGCTACCAGCTGGTCAAGGAGACGCTAGGCACATGCCACCTCGACATCAAGCGCCTCGAAATCGTCGACCAGGTAAGCCACTACCTCACTCACGTCTAGCAGAGGTGAGTGTATAAAACTGTCACTTTACGCTTCCACATATCCTGTGCAGGCCGAATGGAAGTGCGTGGCATCGAACGACTTCGGTCACAGCGTGACATCCTGCTTCCTGAAGCTGGCGATACCCAAACACTACAAGAAGCCGCGCTTCCTCGAGAGCCTGAGGGCCATTCTGTCTGAAGAAGGAGCTGTTAACCTGGAATGCAAGGTGAGGAATGGCTGTGGTTCTAGGAGCAACATAATTTCCAACAACATTCTACACGACACTGTCTGCTGTCACTTAATTCAGGGTGCCACAAAAAAGAACATATGGATTCGATTTGAGTAGTATAAGTGGTTGGAGTGGAATTTAGGGGTGGGGGATCTGTTGTTTTGTAGATTAGAGCGTCCAGTTTCAGTAGCAATGGCACAGTGGTCCGTGCAGCATCGCGTTCTCGCTGTTGGACATTTTTTCAAGAGTAATGAATCTGTTATCACAGTTCAACGTCTTTTCCGATTCTTGATCGCAACACAATAATTCGTTGGGTTAACTCTTTTCGGAAAACTGGAAGTTTTATGAAGCAGAAGTCGTCTGGTCGTCCTCGTACGGTGCGAACCCCAGAAAATGTCGACAGAGTAAGAGCGTCTGTTCTTCAAAGTCCTCGCCGCTCCACTAGGCGGCGCGCTCCAACTCTGGGTTTGTCTCGTCGCTCGCTGCAGCGCATCCTGAAGGATGAGTTACAATTTCATCCTTACAAAATTGTGAGCTTGCAAAAGATGATTCCATGGCAGTTGTCCGAGAAATGTTTGCACAACATTCGATCTCACGTTTCGGCGATGTCGACTGGCCTGCACGCTCGCCAGATTTGTCTCTTTGTGACTTCTTTTTATGGGGTTACTTAAAAAGTAAAGTTTACTGCAAAAAAAACCTCGTACACACAATGATCTGAAAGTTGCAATAGATGAAGAAATCGCTGTCGTTCCACATGACACTTCGAAGAAAGCAGTGGATAATTTCGAAGACAGACTTTTAATGTGTATACACGAAGAAGGCCGTTGTCTGTCTGAAATTATCTTTAATTGTTACGTTATGTGCAATTCATAAACTGCATAAATTACATATTGTTTTGATGTGAGTACATTTTCTGTGTTACCAAAATAAAGCCAATTATAACAGTTTGAAATTCATGCGTTCTTTTTGCGCCACCCTGTAGAAGTGTTTTGGAAGTCTAGAAAGTGCTTATTGGTACGAGCAAACAAAAACTTAGCAACAAATTTGTTATTCGAACTAAATTTGTCTGTAGGCAAAGGTAAACCTCAAAAATACCTAAATTACACCAGCGAATTATAGCTTAATGCGTTGCATATGCAGCTGTCTACTATAATTACTGTAGGATCAACTGCAAGTTGTAATTTTAGATACATACAAGTCAGTCTGAAACACGAAATTGAGAATCAAATGTGCTGGTAAACTGCCTCCATTTCCATTTTATGGAGAAATTTTCATTCATAAACTTCTACCATCGTTATGTACGACAACCAGCTTCGGAATTGTATTGCCGTAATAATCTTCTTCCTATTTTTTTTCCAGGGACAACAAAAGTAATTAAACTGTATTCCTTATAAAAGTGATTTTATCTGTTCTCAAGTTTAATATGAATTATCATCAAAGACTGATTTTACCTGTTCTCAAGTTCAAAATGTATTACAATCAAAGACAAGGAGATTGCAGATGAATTTCGTGTTGCTTAAAACTAAGGTTAGTAATCAACTAGTGTTCACGTCGGTTGCTCGCTTTGTCCATTACTATAAAAGCTCCTAACAATTCATCGGACTATTTTACGCATTTCGTGTCCTCTGACACCTATGTTATTTATCGAACTGGTTCTTAAGAAATGACGATTATCTTTGATTGGCCAATAATCTTCCGACATCGGTCACTTTGCTGTCTAAAACGGAAGTTGTTACATTGTTTGCGGCAACTTACCATACCCACCACAATTTAAAATAATAATAATAATAATTATCTATGTTCACACAGTGATTGCTGAAAAACTCAATTTCCTGGAAGCTTTGCAGTATTTTGAGCACAATTTCGATGTCCAAACTGATTTCTCCAATAGTTGTTTCACCATCAAAGATAACACCATGCATTGAACTACGCTATTCACTCAAAACGTTGTATCTGCTATACATGTGCTGGTCGCAACGTTGAGCTCTGTATTTGGTTGAAGAAGCTAAAGTACCAAAAAAAAGTATGGCGAATGTGGGTCAAAATACCACTACTTATAATGACTCTAGCCAGTTTTCCAGAGTCTTGTAGGTAAATTCTTTATTGTAATCCTCTTTCCGCCTCATAAATCCTCGTTTTACTAAGCCTCGTCTAGCTATCGCTCAAATAGCATTTCGTTCGCAACGCTGTATACAAATTGCCACAGTAATCTTGCAAGGCTTATGAAATGTTTTGTGTTACAATTTTAGTATCGCTTTATATTATTTCAAGAAATTAATTTTTACATGAAGGTCAAGTTCTCCACATCTGTTGAATTGTGAATTTTGATTTGCACATTGTATTATTTGTTTATAATTCGAAGTTTTAACACAGTTTCCTATCAACAGTGGATGGCTGCTATTAGTTGAGAGACGTTCCTACATGTGACAGTATTTCCTGGCTGTGCCTGTGGCTCCATCTTCGCGGCTAGCTACTAGCTAAAACAAAGAGAAGTAACATGTCACCGCTCTACCTGGTGACGTGTTCACTAACTTCTAGCATTACTATAAGTGGACCCACGCAAAAATTCCATACCTATTCCTGCTCATATATATGAACTCTTGACTTCAATAAGAGGATCGATTTTTTAAACCTTATTTTTGCTCTGACATCGTATCTAACAATATCATTGCTTCCATTAAGATCAAAACAGAGAAACAACAACCAACAATGTGCGATTGAATTGTGCGAGCCTGACTGCCTGTATGTACTAAACACGGTTCCGTCTGGTGCCTACAGGTGATCGGCGTGCCGCAGCCGGTGCTGAAGTGGTACAAGGACGGGTCTGAGCTGAAGCCTGGCGACATCCACCGCATCATCTCTGGGCAGGACGGCACCTGCTGCCTGGGGACGTACACCTGCGAGGCACACAACTGCATGGGCACGGTGGCCTCCTCCGCGTCGCTGCTTGGACTCGAAGGTACGTAAAACATTAAAAAAACTCTGTGATCAAAATAATATGTATTATTTGTCAGCGTATCTGCCTGTTTCACTCTATCGCTGTGAATTATATACTTCTTAATGTAATTACATCTTAATCTGCTGCTTTCAATTCACCTTAAAAAACAGCAATAAGGCAGCTTTACATTCACATTTTATATGCCAGAAGTTCGTGTCTGATATCATTTGATAAAAGTTAGTCTCAAACTAGAACACCTGCAGTGAAATAAATACTGGTAACTGTATGTGTAAAGAGGTGGACATTACTTGTACTGTACATCAGGACGGATTGATTATGAGGCGTTTGTATACCGAAACACATCCCGTTTATTTTTGGTCTACGCATTCCGTAGCTTCTGCGTGTCTCCTGTAGGCACAATATATGGCATTGATGTTGACTGCATAGGTCCTGTAGCAATTTTTCCTTCGCTGGTGACATGGCTTCTGTGTTAACAGAGATGATTGTTAACTGTGACCCTGAAAACGGCTCCGATAGTAATGTTTCTAATTCTCGTAAGATGTACAGCCAATCATCACCTGCTACCAGTCAAGTTCTACAACAGGACCAGGAATTTCAGTCGTAGTAAGTTCATTGTTACCCTTCTGCAGAATTGCAAATTCTTCGTTGACTTCAAAGGACAGCGCAGCCGTTGGAGGTTACAGAAGAATTGTCTACCCCAAGGATGTGTGCTAGCCCCGGTTCTGTTTAACATATATGCCAATGATCAGCCGATGTCCTTCAACAGCAGGAGTTTCCTGTATGCTGATGATCTTGCTATGGCCTCACAGAACAAATATTTTGAATCAGTGGAGAACACCCTCACTAACGCTCTTGAAGGTTTGTCAGGATACTATAACACGAACTAATTTAAACAAAATCTGGCGAAGACACAAGTATGTGTTTTTCATTTAAGGAATAGAGAAGCCACTCGTAGGTTAAATGTAATATGGTCTGTGGTCAAACTGGAGCATTGCAACACTCCAAAATATCTAGGAGTAACCCTTGTAAGATCTCTTACATTCAGGAAATATTGCATGAATTCAAAGCAGAAAGTTTGCTCTGGGAACAATGTCCTTAGAAAAGTCTGGATCACAGTGGGGTTGCCAACCTGAAATCTACTGAACTTCTGCCTGTGTTATTCGGCTGGAGAGTATGCCTGTCCCACATGCTTCCTTGCTTTTGAAGAAATATCTCTGGCCATTATTAGTTCAGCAACGAGGGTCGGAAGCGTTACAGACACGAAGACACAGTGAACAAACTTTGCCATGAATTAGTATTGATTATTCCTTCTGAGACTTTGAAACAGAAATTTAACCACTCCTGAATTTTATGAGATTTTATTCGAGTTTACCACAGACTTACATGTGTCTTGTTCATGGTACTGCTTCTTAAGAAATGACGACATTGGTTTGTTATCCTTATTGGCAAATAGTCTTCTGACACCGGTCACTTTAGTGTCTAAAACGGAAGGTTCTTCATTGTTTGCGGCACCATATCATGCCGTACCACAAATATTTTTAAAAATGATTATGAATATTCACTCAGTGGTAGGTAAAAGCTCAGTTTTCTGGAAGCTTTGCAGTAATTTAAATATAACTGCAATTACCATATTGATTTCTCCAATTGTCGTTTCACCACCAAAGAGAAACAGTATGCATTGACGTTACTATCTGTATTCTAATATCGTTGATTGCTTCGCTCAAAGCGTTGTATCTACTACATATGTGCTGGTAGCAGCGTTGAGGAAACTAAAGCACCAAGGAAAATTAA
This sequence comes from Vandiemenella viatica, assembly GCA_031002005.1. NCBI lineage: Eukaryota > Metazoa > Arthropoda > Insecta > Orthoptera > Morabidae > Vandiemenella > Vandiemenella viatica. The sequence goes on along the minus strand of JARYHS010011408.1, from coordinate 223,431,722 downwards.
GTCGAACGTGGATCCAAATAACACCACGGGTTACGATTCTAGACTTCCATATTCCTGTACGTGAATGCTTGTATGTAATCCTTTTCCGCCTCGTAAATTCACGTTTTGCAAATCCTCGTCTAGCTATCGCTCAAATAGAATTTCGTCTGCAAAACTGTATGCCAACTGCTATAGCATCTTGCAAGTTTATGAAGTGTTTTGTTCATAATTTTAGTATTGCTTTATATTATGTCAATAACGTACGAGGGTTGAATGATAAATAATGCCTCCTAGGTCATAACTCGGGACTGAATGGGAATATTTTAATAAATCAAACACAGAAATAATCCTTAGAATGTCTTGTTTAATTACCGATATTCACTTTTCCACATAATCACCAGAGAATTGGATACATTTCTGCCAACTATGAACCAGTTTTCTGAAGCCGTCACAGAAGAAGTCGACACTGTTTCTGCAACCACAGTCTCACAGTTTCCTCAACGTCTTCATCAGAAGCATTATGATGTCCCCGCAGATCTTCTTTCGTTATCGGGAACAGATGGAAGTCAGACGGTGCCAAATCTGGACTGTATGGAGGATGCCGTACGGTGGTGAGATTCAGTCTCTGAAGTTCTGCTGTGGTGGCACGTGAAGTGTGTGGTCTGGCATTGCCATGCTGCAGGAAAATATTTCCCTTTTTCTTTCGGACCCATGTTAGCCGTCGTTTCAAAGTTCACAGCGTTGTTACGTAACGCTCTGAATTTATTGTTGTGCCACGTTCAAGGACATCAACATGGATAACACCATCTGCGTCCCAGAACACTGTTGCCATGATTTTTCCAGCTGAGGGCTGTGTTTTGAATTTCTTTTTGTGCTGCGAGTCTTAGTGTAGATATTCCACAAAATGGCGTTTCGTCCCCGGGTCGTAATGGTGTACCCATGTTTCGTCTCCTGTCACAATTGAATGGAGAAAGGCATCACCTTCATTCTCGTAACGCGAGAGGAGTTCCTGGCAATCTTCAACTTTGTTCTCTTTCATTTCATGCGTCAGCATCCGAGGTACCCATCGTACACAGATCTTCCGATAGCCAAGCAAAGCAATAATGTGACCCACACGTTCTTGTGAAATTCCGATTATGCTTGCAATTTCTCTCTGAGTGATACGACGATTGTCCTGAATCAGTCTGTCAACTTTTTGCTTGTGAAACTCTGTGGTTGCTGTCACAGGACGTCCAACTCTTTGTTTGTTACGCAAGTCAGATATTCCCACCTCAACATCTTTAAACTTACACAGTACTCACATCGTGACAATTACCATAAAGAGCTTTCATTTTTGATGAATCTCCTTTGGGGTGACACCTTCTGCTGTCAAGAATTCAATTACTTCACGTTGCTTAAATCGCATTGGCCTACCGTCTGCGCAGGGTTCCATACTTTATACTGTAACACTACAACCGTTCGATGCTTAAGCTTCCCACCAACTGGAGTTCTAGAGGAGTCTACAGAACAAGCCAGTACCTGCTGCATACCAGTGCTGCCATCTGTTGAGGAGTTACGAAGGAGGAGGCATTATTTATCATTCAACCCTCGTGATCTTATATATATATATAAACGTGTTTTTCCTATATTTAACTTTTCAGCCACCAATACATAGCACAGATCAGTGTTGTTTGTGTGAGGAAGTAGCATGGAGTTTCCTATCATGCACATGTTGGCCGAATGCCGATAGCTGTGGGGATGTGGAAGATATTGATAATTGAAGTTGATCAATGCAGGACGTTTTCATATTTCGACCAAAAATTTGTGTCTTCTTATACTTCTATTTCCTGCCACAACTGCATAGGATAGAACATTGATGTTAGTGTGTGGTTGTAGCAGTGAATTTCCCATCGTGCACTCTGGTGGTTAAATGTCGGTAGCTGTGGGGGTGTGGGAGATATGGTGGTTGAAAGTGGTCAATCTGCGCCACTTTCATATTTCTGCCAAAGACGCATGTGTCTTGCTGTATCACTTTTAAGCGAAAACTATCTATCGCAGATCACTGGCGTTTGTGTGTGGCAGTAACAAAGAGTTACCTTTCGAACGCAACGTTGCCAGAATTTCAGTAACTGTGGGAGTGTGGGAGATATGATGGTTGAAAGTGGCCGATCGAAAATATTTTCGTATTTCGACCAAAGACATTTGTCCCCGCATTTGTCACTTTTCTGCCACAACTACATAGCATAGACTATTGGTGTTTGTGTGTGGTAGTAGAATCGTATCTCATGTAGTGCACTATGGTTGTTAGATGTCGGTAGCTATATTGGTGTGGGAGATATGGGGGTTGAATGTGGTTGACCTGCGGCACTTTCGTATATCTGCCAAAGACGCATGTGTCTTGGTGTATCACTTTTCAGAAAAAACTGTCTATCGCAGATCACTGGCGTTTGTGTGTGGTAGTAACACAGAGTCACCTTTCGATCACAACGTTGGCCGAATTTCAGTAACTGTGGGGGTGTGGGAGATATGATGGTTGAAAGTGGCCGATCAAGGATATTTTCGTATTTCGACCAAAGACATGTGTCTCCACATATGTCACTTTTCTGCCACAACTACATAGCATAGACTATTGGTGTTTGTGTGTGGTAGTAGAATCGTATTTCATGTAGTGCACTATGGTTGTTAGATGTCGGTAGCTATATTGGTGTGGGAGATATGGGGGTTGAATGTGGTCGACCTGCGGCACTTTCGTATATCTGCCAAAGACGCATGTGTCTTGGTGTATCACTTTTCAGAAAAAACTGTCTATCGCAGATCACTGGCGTTTGTGTGCGGTAGTAACACAGAGTCACCTTTCGATCACAACGTTGGCCGAATTTGAGTAACTGTGGGAGTGTGGGACATCTGGCGGTTGAAAATGGCCGATCAAGGATATTTTCGTATTTCGACCAAAGACATGTGTCTCCACATATGTCACTTTTCTGCCACAACTACATAGCATGGAATATTGGTGTTTGTGTTTGGAAGTATTATCGTGTCTCCTATCGTGCACAATGGTGGTTAGATGTCGGTAGCTATGGGGATGTGGGAGAAATGGTGGTTGATAGTGGTCGATCTGCGCCACTTTTATATTTCTGACAAAGACGCATGTGTCTTGGTGTATCACTTTTCAGCGAAAACTATCCTTGGAGATCACTTGGCGTTTGTGTGTGGTAGTAACAGAGAGTTACCTTTCGATCACAACGTTGGCAAAATTTCAGTAACTGTGGGAGTGTGGGAGATATGGTAGTTGAAAGTGGTCGATCAAGGAAATTTTCGTATTTCGACCAAAGACATATGTGTCCGTAAATTTTACTTTGCTGCCTGAACTACATGGCATAGACCATTGGTGTTTGTGTGTGGTAATAGCATCGCGTCTCCCATCGTGCACTATGGTGGTTAGATATCGGTAGCTGTCAATCCAAATTCTTTGCAAACACGAAGGAAGTCGTGGGTACCAGCTAGTTTTTCAATAAAGTTCAAATGAATTTGTTGATATAATTCATGGCGACGCCTGTTTGGTCTTATAGAACGCGTGCTGAAGGCTGAGGGTGGCGTGGTGCCCCCTGTGGGTGGGCAGCCGCTGGCCCGCAACACGTCGCTGTCCACTATCCACGAGGAGCGCACCTCGCAGCTCTGTGACGTCACCAGCGAGCGGCCAGACCTCAGCTTCTCGTTCGAGGGCCGCGAGGTGTCGGTGTCGCTGTTCGAGACTCCCGACCTCACCGAGGAGCAGGCGCTCGCCGTCGTAGAGATGTACGCAGAGCAGCTCTCAGAGCACGTCTCCGGTCAGTACTGCTCATCTCATCTCATTTATTCATATTAAGGTGTAGTTAAGTAACTTTAATCTTTATACAGAAGTTTCGCTGAAATGATATACTCACTTATTTTTTATTTATAATGCCTGTAACATTTTAATTATTTATTGATCGCTAATTTATTTCTCTCTTCTACGTTATGATTACTATTTCTTACTGCTTTATTACCCTTTTTACGTACTTTTTTTTTTTTTTTTAAATATCCTCAGCCCTTTCTGCTATCAAGACAATGTCGTCAGCAAATCGTAGCATACTGATTTTTTCTCCCTGAACACTTATGCCACATGGAAATTTTTCTATTACTTTCTTTATTGCTTCCTCTACATATAAGTTGAATATTAACGGGGATAGACTATAACCTTGTCTCGTACCCTTTTTAACAGATGCTTGTCTCTCATGATTCTCTGCTTTTATTACAGCCACTTGATTCTTATATTGAAAAATTACTGAATGGCATTAACAAAATAGGGAAGGAAGAATTTGGCCTGAATGTAAATCAAAGGAAGACTAAAGTGATGAAATGTAGCAGAAATGATACAAATACTAGCAGATTAAATATGAAAATAGAATCGAAAGCAATTGGAGAAGTAAGTGAATTCTGTTATTTGTGAAGCAAAATTACAACCATTGGCCGAAGCAAGAATGATGTTAAAAGCAGAATAGCACTAGAAAAAACAGTTTTCATGAGAAAGATAAATTTTTTAGTTTCAAATATTGATCTAGGAATTAGAAAGAACTTTTTAAAACTCTATGTGTGGAGCTCAGCACTTTACGGTAGCGAAACATGGACTTTGGGAATGCCGGAAAGAAGGAAAATTGAAGTATTTGAAATGTGGTGCTACAGAAGAATGCTGAAAATTAAATGGACAGACAAAGTAAGAAATTAACGAGTTTGGAAATGATGGGTGAGGAAAGAAGTTTGTGGAGGAAGCTTACAGAAAGAAGAGACAGGCTGGTAGGTCATATTTTGAGACATGCTGGATTGGTTAATTTGCTGGTGGAGTGAATGGTCGAAGGTAAGAACTGTAGAGGAAGACAGATATTAGAATATATGAAGCAGATAATTGAGGACGTGGGTTGTAAGGGATATGTAGAGTTGAAGAGGTTAGCACACGATATGAAAGGATGGAGGATTGCATCAAGCCAGTCGAAAAACTGATGACAGCAAAAAAAAAAAAAAAAAAAAAAAAAAAAAAGTACTTATTCATACCCTCAGACTCACACTATCTTACGTAGCTGTTGCTTTACTACAAAATAATAACCAAAGAGTCTGCTCTGCATATTTGCCACTCACAATAATAATCTGTTGTCCAACGATATGCTATTTGATTAAAATAAATCATATACACAAAAGAAATTTTCACCTTCAGTCACACTGTATATAAGGTGTTTCCATATAAACACTATGTATCATCGTCATCCTATGTTTTCGATATAAATCTATCTTTACCTCATCTTTCACTGAAAAACATAAGAAATTTATAGAAATAATGCATGGAAATAGCATTAATGAAAATCAATAACGTTACTAATAAAAAATATAGTCACTCGGAGTACCTTTCCTAATCCAGCAGGGACAGTGACGCATTAGCCTGTACCTGAGAATTCTACATGAAGTATTGAGACCCGTGCCGCCATCACGATGTCGAAGGACTCCCTTGAGCGTCAGTCTAGGAGTGAGCTCACGGGCTGTAAGCCTGGAGTGGGGGAATCACGTGCTGGTTCATAATTGGTTTATTAGGCCTTAGCAAGTACTTTTAAGCTGGCAGGGTGGGAGACTGGTTTCTCATGGGATGTACCTCTGCTAACCTTGGAACCTGCTGCGTCTAAAAGAATTAAGTTACCTGCCTCCAAGCGCATGAGAAAAAATACCCCGGCTGAACATACTACGCTTTTGAAGCTTAAAATCCTTCAAGTTTATACAGATTGTAATACATGAAGCAGATGACTGGATAATAGGAAGGGATGGAGGATTGAATCAAACCTTCCGAGAGACTAATGACAGCAAACGTACATAAAACATTAAAGTCTAATGATTATGGTTAACTCGTGCAGGGTAGAAGTTGAAAGTAAACATTAGGAAGTATCAGTTTCGCTTGTGATGAGTTTTCTGTTAAGTGTTGTTCATAGCTCTCACCATACAGAACAACAGTGTAAATAGGGAAAAAAAATGTAAAGCATACAGACAAATAGCTACATGGGGGAAAACCCACATGTTGCAAACTGCACTATTATAACACATTGATAAACATTCTGGTTCTTAGATGTGATAGATAGAAGAGCGCTGTTAATTTATATAGTCTGATCGTAGATTTACGGGTTTTTCCTCACGTCGGAAAGTGATTACTTTCACCATAGTATGATGTTAACTTCTATAACTTCTCAGTATAAGGTAGTTGCTTGAATAACAACACCACCGATACACGTTTATTTAACCCCTTTTATTCCGCTGAAATTCTCATAAACACATGACCGATCAAAGCATAATAAGACTTTCTCCGAAGATTTTTAAGTACTTTATTAGTACCACAGATACAGTGTCTTGGTAGCACTGCTCCAAGGTAACACGTCTGCTCGACTCAATTTAAGTGTCCAATACAAAATATTCTAGACTATTTTTACGATTGATTGTCAGCCCCAATGCAATTGAATTTGTTGTTTATTTCCCAAATTCTTTTAACTTCATTCTCTGAAGCATGTTCAGCGGTTCTGCATTTTTCATTGCTCACATTTGCTTGTAATTGCTCAGTATGTTTAAATAAATATTTGCCATCACAAGTGAGTATAATATAGTGCAGTGAAAGTGCTATAAAATTATTCATAAAGCTGCAACAAGCACCTGTGATACAAACTGCTACTACAGACACAAGGTGCAGTGCATCTTTATAAACAATTGGATGACTGATATTTGTTTTAAAAAAATGCAACAAGCACCTGTGATTCAAACTGCTACTACAGAGACAGCTGATGCCGAAATACTGTGCAATTACAAGCAAATATGAGGAATGAAAACTACGGAACCGCCGAAGATCCTTCAGAGACTGAGGTGAAACGCGTTCGGGAAATAAACAACAAATTCAATTGCATTGGCGTTGACAATTATTCGTAAAAATTGAATCTATCGCAATTGGTCGAAATGTTCCACAATATCCAGATGCATTAAAGAAGCCGACAGTAACTTCTTGAGTGCAAACATTCGCTGCAACAATAGAAATCGTGCATAAACAATTAGAAGATATGCAAAATTACCTAGAGTAATTAGAAAACATTTTAAAATGAAAATAGAAAATATTTACATGCATTTAAACATGAAACTGACAAAACATTCAGAATCATGCTTAAAACACTGTTGATTACACAACCTTGATAATTACAATCTTTTAGTCAACACTTCAAACATTATACTACTGTTACTCAAATTACATTTGATTTAAATAGTTTCCATCTATCAAAACAACAATCGTTCATGTGGAAAATATACATATATACAATTAATCAGTGATTATCTCTCTCCGATATACATGTACAGAGGTCGTCAGATTGCAGTTAACAGGAAACTGGGTCTGTTGGTGGTCACAACTTGTAAAACGTATTTTAAACATTTTTTTAATCCGTTCCACTGCATTTGATGCTATCCTAATGATATCCATCCATTATGATGTATAATTAACTACTAGTTTGTCTTAAAATCCGGTTAACGTCCTTAGAATACCAACGTGTGCATGCGACGACATTGCCTGTCTGTAGGTGGGCATGCGCGATTGCGTGCCGGTTCATGCACAATTGCGAGTCACTCCAACGCACCTTAACCCAGGCGCCGTGAATAATATTCTCACTTCAAAAAGTTATGTCCCAAACACCTAAAACGCCTTCAGCTGAAAACAGAATCTTATCAGCAATTGATTTATACCAGCAAACGAGTCAAACATGGTATAGGGAATGCAAGAAAGAAGCCGTTGCAGGTACGGTGACGACACGAGTGTATATACCACGTGTAGCTAAAATCTATGTGACTGGCATCACTCAATGATAATCCATTGACGTGTGTTAGTTTCTGTTGGGTGCAGAGCACAACGTGGTGGAGCTGCCGCCGATGCGGTTCACGAAGGAGTCGTCGCAGTCGGGCAACCTGCTGATGGAGGCTGTCGTCATCGACGTGACGGGCGAGTACTTCACTCCCGTCGACGAGGACCTGCGAACCGACGCCGACCTCGAGGAACTGTCCATCACCGACGACAACGGGCAGCAGCCGTCCCTGCCCAAGGACGACGACGCGTCGCCACCCGTCAGGCCTCCGAGGTATGCCAGCTCATAGAGAACTCGTTAGTACTCCTTTATGTTTGGTTAACAAAAAGTAAAAGACGCAATATAATCTCCAAGGGTTACCTGATTACCTGGTGAACACAAAAGAGAACGTGGTCGAAACGTTGTTTTTCTATGTCACCATCCGACTGAAAACCCCCGATGAGAATATTGAATTTACACCACGGGAAAATATCCGTTTTACACCGCAGAAGTCGCGTTTGTGCATGCCTTTAACGTCGTGGTATAATGGACGAAAATAAACAGGATGAGTCATAAATTGACTTTACAACTTTGGAATGATACAGAAATTTGTTGAGATAACTTGCAGAATCATTAGTTGTGTCATTTTGTAACAAACAACCTACCTGCATCAGTACACCATTCCGCCACCAGGAGCGCCAGCGTAGTGCACAGGTAAAATGGCTACTTTTACTGGTGCGGAGCGTGCTCGCTGTATGTTTTGGTTTCCCCAGACTTGACACCACTGGTTTTATTTCCCTGGGGTGTCATTAAAGATCGTGTGTACGTTCGGCCCCTACCAAACAATTTGGCTGACCTGAAAAATCGAATCTACGCAGACGTTGCAAAAGTTACGCCCGATTTGTAGCAACGAGTGTGGGAAGAAATTTATTACCGATGGGATGTTTGCCGCATGACAAACGGTAGTCACATCGAACCAAAATGACACTTGACACTTTTATGTGCAACTTGAGATTGTTTGCTATAAAATGACACATCTACCGATTCTGTAAGTTATAAAGTCCTTTTTAACTCACTCTGTACTATAAGTCATTGTTCTCCCCATTACGTCGGTAATGCATGTAATATTTTGACAGAATAATTTTTTATTTTCGTCATCAGTAGCATTGTTTTATTATATTTCCCAAGCTGAAATTAACTAATCTTATTGCCTTTTCAATTAAAACGCCTTTACTTTCAAGTTACTTAATTTTATTACGAGCGGGTTTTCTTATTTCTTTTTCGTAAAATGTGAGAATAAAATAAATAGTATGCTGCATTCATCTGTATATGTTATAAAAAGCTTCTAGAAATGAACATATCTGTATGATCATTTTACGCGGAAACTTGAAAAAATCTTTGATGGTACCAATTGCTGGATTGCGGCTTAAATATAGTTTTGAGTCACCTGTCCCTTACAAACTGTCTTTTAATGCTCTGCAAGCGCACAGAAGATAAGCAATATGTTGGTTTGCCTAACAATCTCACCTTTAAGTCCTGCGTTCAAGTATGTCAATAATCTAGACGAAAAATCTCGGTTCTACCGGAGATCGTGATATTGCGCTTGGTAATGACGCTATCTTACTGCGGTAGTCAAGCGCAAAACGTATTATTTCCAAGCAGTAATTTGGTTTTAAAATACCTTGAACCTGCAACACACCTCTTTCAGTACTTTCCGAAGCAATATGACCCCGCTGAACTACGTTGAAAAATCAGCTGTGTCTCGACCTCCAGTAATACTGAAAATTCACCGAATTTCTTCTTGAGCTATACAAAATTTTTGAAGGCTAATAATTCTAAATTTTCCCTTCTTCAATACGCCTCGTAGCTGGAGAGGGTAGTGTTTGCAATTTGATACTAATTATAGATTGGAATAATAGACTTAACAAATGCAGGAAATGGAACGGCAGTAATTGTAGAGAGAAACCCCTGCAACTGTGAAGTTCAAATTACATATGTCACCTTTGATTAAAGACTTAATTGCCGTAGCACAAAGTACACTACCACAACATAGCTCTTCTGATGAGTTCAGGCAGCATTCAATGAGAAGCATTTAGATTTAAGAACAGAAACTTCTCCAGCATGGTGTAAAAACACGATACTTTGACGGCCGTATTTTTCAGGTGAAGAAGATGGCCGTTGAAATATCATTATTTACAACATTAGGTGTAGGGATTGCAATCCAGCAAAGTGGGATCCCGCAATCCCGCATCATTAGACAGTCTGGCGAATCCCGCACAAAAATTAAGCGGATCCGCAATTCGCAAAATCCGGGCGGAAACGCGTGTCAGTCTGCGTGACTTGCTGCCCCAGTCGGTCTCTGTCGGATATTTTGCACTGTTTGCCTGTACCAGAGCAGTTGTTTTTTGACTCATGTGAAGAAGCGTTTGTTTTTGTCAACCTTCATCATTCGTAAGTAAATAAATACACTTTTACGTATTCATCAAAACTTACGTTTGTTTCGAGTACACATTTCTGTAATTTGAATTATGGTGCGTATTTAGTACGATTTTCTAACTATATAATTATTTTTTAAGCGTCGCACACGTTATCTGAACTACACGGTTACAGCTTTATATTCGCGGTTTCATTATTCCCATTTTCTGTATTTGCAGATAAATTAATTGTGACAATTTCCTTATTTGCGGCTGAAAATTTGATTATTCGTTGATATGAAACTAATGTTATCGTAATTTTAACGATCGCGTACCTATTTATTTAACAGCTATCAAAAGGAAATTGTATATCCTTTGACTTATTGTTGTTTTGGCCGCTGCCTCAATGAGTTTCTTTGACGAAAGCCACCTGTTTACATGTGCCGCTCAGGCTTTCGATTAATCCCTCTTCTTCTTGTTATTATTTCGACTAAAGGTAAAAAAAAATTATAGTGAAATTTTCACGGGTGTATCGACAAATTGTGTTGTAGGAACATCATACTTCGACGGCTGCCACCGCCGTCTTCCTCAAGTGTGTAATTTCGTGTGTTTGCAATGAAATCCGGAGATACAACCCATGAGGACTTCACGGCAATCATTCGCCGAGAAAGTCTCCTTCCTTACTAAAAAACAATAATTTCCACTCAAAAAACGTCGTTACGCCGCATAAGTTAATCTGAAATACTTGACAGTCTACGTGTTGGTGAGTAGTTTCTTTTAATAACATTGAATCAACTGTAATATCAATCAAGGAATCAGGAGATACAATAATGAATCACGCAAAAAAAGTCCAAGTCTCGTGCTTGTGCAGTGACAAAAAGTTATGAGATCTTGTTACTTGGCCATTAAGCAAACCATATTTTTAAACTGATGTGATGTATTGTAAGGCACATAATATGACCTAAGACTCAATATTTTCCATTTTTATTATTTATTTATAAATTGGTTTAGAATAAAAAACAAAAATGTAAAACCACGAAATACACTTAAGACACGCTAAAAAGTTTTAATGTCATTTTGCCAATCAAAATATTGTTAACTGTTAATTTTTATCGTTTTACATTAAAAATTATTTATTAATTTAATTATTATTTAATTTATTAACGTTTTAAGTAACTATGTTTTAAATATATGCGTTAAAAAACTGTTTGTACCAATCCCGCACGGATCGCGCGGGATACCGCTGGATTGGCGCAAATCCCGCGCGGATCCCGCGGGATTGAAAACAGTGCGGGATTGCAATCCTTAATTAGGTGGGAGCAGCAGTCTTTTAAGTCCTTTGTTCTTCCGCGAGGATACTATCATATAAGGCAAAGGTTCAGGTTTTAGACATAAATGGCTTAGGCTTACAAATGCAAAGAAGAGTCTGCTTATTAGGTACACAAATAAAAAACAAAAGGTTAATTATGAATATAAGGGGGGGGGAGGGGAAGAATTGCTTGCCGAAGACCTAAAATGTAAATATCTTGGCATTATATTTGATAACAAGCTTAACTGGGCAGGACACATTGGACAGGTGGTAGGAAAAGGTTTCAAAATTCTTCACTTGTTGGAGAGAGTGATGAGGGGATGTACGAGAGAAGTAAAGGAATTGGGTTACAAAACTTTGGTCAGATCATTGCTTGAATATAGTAGTGTAGTATGGGACCCACATTTTGTGTATCAAATACAGGAATTGGAGAGGGTGCAAAAAAGGGCTGCTAGATTTGTTTCTGGAAATTATCGCAGAATGCAATCAGTAACAGATATGATGAAAGAGCTGGAATGGGATTCATTGCAAGACAGGAGGATGAGGAGGGTCATGCCTGTGTACACTGGTGATGAGGCATGGAAAGATATTGCAGTAGGTATGAAAAGTAGTGCATGGAAGGGAAAAGATGACCATGACCACAAGCTGGCACTCGATTTCAGGCACAAGGGTGTGGGAAGATTCTCTTTTTTGGGTAAGGGTGTCAGGGATTGGAATAAGTTACCAAGAGAAACGATGAATAGTTTACATAAAACGTTGAAAGAATTTAAATTTAAAATTTGTAGAGGGAAAATATAGGTAGGTGCAGGAAATGGGAAAAATGGGTGTGTAGGGAAATTGACACCAGAACGTGTGCTAAATTGCAATTATATTAAAATTAATTAAATTACCAACCGACTATTAATCTGAATTGCTTCACCTCTGGCCGCTACTTTAGACACTCAAAATCTTTTCCTTTAACTCATACACTTCTTAATTACTTCTGCCGTAGCTAGGATTTTAGCAGTAGAAGAAAGTTAGAAGAATTCAATTAGCTCCAGTATTTCAGAACGTTATAGTGAACGAAATACCATGCCTACGACAGCGCATACTGGTAATATGTGGTGATTATCACCCTGCAAACAAGTAGACAGTTTCCTGGGCCGGACTTGAACTGGTGATCTACGGCACGTGGAGCTTACTCTAGCACGTACGCTACCGAGGCCGCTATTTTACTCCTTGTTTATAAACAGTGTGTATGCTTGCATAAAAGGAAATATACGTTGTTTCAGGTATGTTGTTACAGTATCGGAAGACTTTATTTATTTCGTGTGGCACAAGGATACAAACATAGTAATTATATTGAATTACGATACGGAATCAAACGTAGATGTTTATATATTTTGATATCGAGATAATGCAATCATTCAATTGGTTCTGTGGTTGTTTCATGAATCTGCTGGATCGTTCCACTGAATCTCCTAACAGGGCATTTCATGAGGATGTGATGAATACTTTATTGGTGTTTATTATAGTCACAGCCATCCAACAGTTTCGTCTACCGTGGCCTCTGTGTGCAAAAGTAGATTTGTCTCCTAATGATGTACTCTGGGCAAAGTGGCAAAACCGTGGCTAAGAAGTACGCATGGACATATTATATAGGTAGTGATAAACATTATCAGATTAGTGTTAGAATAATCGGGTTTGTCAGGGGTATTCTTGCTGACAGCGTACGTTGTGCACAGGTCTTCGAAGCAGCCGTCGAGTGGAGACAACACGTTCCACAGCCTGTCGGAAGAGACGCGCTACGACACTCCGGCAGCTAGCGGCGCCGCCCCCGTGGCGCAGGAGGCGGCGCCGCACCCGTCCCCGACGCCTACCGAGGAGCGGGCGGTGCAGGCGGGCGCCGTGCGACCCAAGCGCCGCTCCGTGGAGAGCGGCCAGGGAGAGTCGTTCGAGAACCTGTCGTCGGCCAGCGAGGCGTCGCTCGCCCGGCCGGGGCAGATCCTGCGCAAAGGCGCTCTGCGCAGGGGCAGTCGATCCATGGACAGCGAGGTTAGCTCCACTCATAACCTGTTAACCACACAAAATGCGAGCTGCTATTGGCGTGTAATCTAGAGATCGACCCACATTCTCCTCTATTGTACACTTGCAAGCCGTCAGCTCATAAATTAGAAATATTATTCAGCTAGAGATATTATTAATTTTTAATTACTTTTATTCAGTGACAACACTATTACATTTAGATACATTCTCTCATAGCGTAGAGCTGCCTCCTCTCGGCACAAGCCGTCGAACCAGACTGCTTCGCCCTGCGCCTCTATTTAAAAAAAAAAAATTAAAAAATAGGTGCCCAAACCAACAATCCACTCCCGACAGCTGTGTTACTCAGGGTCAAAGATTATTACTTAATACAAAAACACTATGCTACCCGTGTTACTACACATGTTACTATCTGTGGAACTCTATTTACATCTTATTACAATTATTTATGTTAATTATAATCAGAATATTATTAAATACCCACCATAAATACAAATTTAATTATTTATTGAGCAAAGAGAAGGAGAAAAAATTAAACTAGTGTACAAAACGTCAGACATAAATATCACGTGCTTTAACTAACGTCTTTTAAAGGCTTTCGTTCTTATTTCACTACACTAACTTTAATTTATGCTCCTGGAGGTAAGCTGCAAAAATTTAGAGAACCAATGCAGCAGTTTCTTTGCAAGAAACGAATGCACCAAAAATAATGTCCTAGACTTCGGTGTTTGCCAGTACGTTAAATGTCGATGTAATGAATGAGTTCTTTTATTGTCCATTTTCTTCCTTTCCTTGTTCGCTGCTATTTCTCTTCGAAATAAAGTAGGTTCTAATCCTTCAGGATGGTCGAGCCATTAGACTGGAGTGGATTTCAAACAACCTTTTTTGAGCCTGCACGTGTCGTTGAAAGCTACATCCATCTGTTTGTCATGAGTTGAGTTGTAACATACAAGACAGGTGTACCCTGCAGTCAAATAACACAACACTAAGGCAGAGGTTCATATGGTTTCAGGTAGACTATCCTGATGTGAACTGCCCAATTTTCTAGGAAGATTTTTTCTCGTGGAAACTTTCAACTTGGAATTAATGAGGCTTTAATGAGAAGTGAGTACTGGTGTCGAAGTGGTAATTTCTGATCGAGTCTCCTGACGTTGGAAAATGCTATTTCCTATCGTGATCTTGAGGCGAATGAGAGAGAATTATCATATGCAACGCTCCACCTAATCTTTGCTGAATTTGTCAGGTCAGCATCTCGTGCCGACATTCCACTCTAATAGCACTGAATCGAAATACTAACGGATCACCGACAAATGGTTCATATGTGTTAATTGCTTGTTGTCTGTGTGAATGAAATGGGGATGGATAACTTTAAAGTACATATGGTCCTTTACAATGTAGCAATCTGGTATATGTTTAAGGTATTAGAAAGTAAGCTAGTCTATTGGGGTGCCTCTTCCCAGGTTTTTTTTGTGCAGTGAATAAGGGATCTCAAGCTATTGGACCCTTAGTAAAGATTGTCAGGTGTTCTCACTCTGATATGGGAACCATCTTCTCCACTCCAACTCTGTGTAAACCTCTTTATAGGCTCTTTTCGGCCAATTTAAGTACAACCACAACAGATTCACGTAGACTGTGGCTAATCAAAGCGTTGTCTTCCCCTCCCCTTCCTGGCATACGCCTAGAAGCAAACTTCAAGTTGGTCGCCGAAGCAGTGAGTTGCCGCCACCTAGAAGATGTAATACCTACTTTTCTGGAGAATAATAGGTACATGCTAGTTTACTCCTCCTTGCTCTCTGTTGGCTTAGAAAAGGGACTCCAAATTAATCACACAATATTTAATAGACTGTTTTCATAGATTAGTAAATTGCATGTTCTGAATGTATGTGTTGTCGTGTAGAATTTTCATTAGTCGATTTGACTTCTTGAAAATTAACCTAAACTTTCCTTCAAGATTTCATTCCTAATACTGATTTTTACTCACTTTGCTAGCTCCAAGCAATAGTATCAGTAATCATTCGACCAGGTAGCCACATTTTTGTGTGAAACAAACTCAAGAGTTGGCAGTTCGAACGAACTTACAGGCTGTGTATTGCAACAAATCACTCAGGTCACTGCAACAATACCAACACAGTGAATATTCCTGAGAAGCATCGTAGCTAATGATTAATTAAATATTCCACTCATTTTTTCGGGGATTGCACTGCTTTAATTGATGGTTCAGTACTAACGTTTCGGCGCCCAACCTGGTGCCTTCATCACGGTTTTCAGACTCGAAATGGTGTGGTTTTCACACAACTCCGCCGGTAACCACAACAGTTAGGGGGCATCCACAAATTACGTGAGGTGTTTTTCCGGATTTCTGGACCCCCCCCTCCCCCCTGGTGAGATTTCGTGAGATCTGGTCCGTGAGAACCCCCCCGAGAAATCGCCCTCGAAACTTTCGTAGACCTTTTTTTTTTAGGTCACACCCTAACTTTTTTGACGAAATACCCTCCTAAATCGACTTTGGCGCAAATTGTAGACCTTTTTTTTTGGCTCTACTATCCCCAAATTTTTCGCAAAATCTCACGTGAGATTTCCGTAGACCCCCCCCTCCCCCCCTGGTGAGATCTGGTGAGATTTCGCCGGACCCCCCCCCTCCCCTATTTCACCTCACGTAATTTATGGATGCCCCCTTAGCTCAGCGACGGAGTTGTATGAAAACCACACCATTTCGAGTCTGAAAACCCTGATGAAGGCACCAGTTTGGGCGCCGAAACGTTGGTACTGAACCATCAATTAAAGCAGTGCGA
This sequence comes from Vandiemenella viatica, assembly GCA_031002005.1. Lineage (NCBI taxonomy): Eukaryota > Metazoa > Arthropoda > Insecta > Orthoptera > Morabidae > Vandiemenella > Vandiemenella viatica. Next base: position 223,415,365 of record JARYHS010011408.1, on the reverse strand, counting down.
TCCCCGAAAAAAGTAAGTGGAATATTTAATTAATATGACGCCTGCTAAAAGCGTAAAATGTTGTATGGCTAATGATTGTCTATGTTTGTGATGTGTGCTTCAGGACGGGTCTGGCGGCGAAACGCCACTGCCGCGGAGGCGCAAGTCGTCTCTGGATGTGGCAGACATCGGCAAAGACGACTCGTATTCGGAGGAGGGCGACGGACTGAAGACGCGACTGGCTCGCGACGCCCAGCCGCTGCGGCGCTCCATCAAGGCGCTGTCCGTGGAGTCGGTGCGCGAGGAGGAGCCGCTCATCCCAGCCACCATAGAGACGGAGATAGAGAAGAAGCCGGCGCTGCCACGGCTGTCGGCCGCAGACATCGACCTGCCCACGCTCCTGTCTCCACCACAGACACCAGTGGTGTCTTCGGGAGACTCTGGACTGCTTCAGCCGGAACCACTCGTCATCGAGCAGCTCACCAGGTGAGCTCTACTATTACTATTACTCCGCGATTCACCAAAAGTGTGTGGCGGAGGGTGCATTGCACCTATCCGGAAAGGTAATGGTTTGTAAAGGATATACGGGATATGGCAGGAGGCGCCCATGGGCTATTGTGAGGAACCATCCCGGCATTCGCCTGGAGCGATCTGGGGAAACCATAGAAAACCCAGATCAGGATGGCCGGAGTGTTTTAACGAAAGCTTCTCCTGTCAGATTTTATGTTTAGTCGCGCGGTAAATCCTTCCTATTTCATTCCCTAATCGCTCGTGGGAAAAATGAGTACAGAAATGAATCGGTTCTGACCCTGATTTCTCTTATCTTATTTGTTTACTGCCATTCCGAAATACGTCGGTCGAGAGTTTTTCAATTAGCTTCTGGAGTGCAACGCCTTCGGTGTTCCAGGTCTTCCCAACCTAACTCCTTCAACATCGCACTTACACTTTCCCTCCAACTATATATACCTGTCACGAATCGGGCGGCCCTTCTTTGGACCATCTCTAATGCCTCCATTAATCCCTTTTTATGGGGACCCCATACAGAGCAACAATATTCTAAGTGATGCCACACTAGTGACTTGTATGCAATCGATTTAACTTCCGGACTGCATTGTTTTAAATTACGACCTAGAAGTCGAAGCATACGATTAGCTTTCCCAATTACATTCTCGACATGCTCATTCCAAGACAAATTATTACGAATTGTTACCCCCAGGTATTTAGCGGAATCTACCGTTCTAAGGATAGTATTATTAACTGTATATTCAGAGCTAAATGGTGTCACCTTTTTATTTACTCGCATGACTTGGGACTTTTTAGCGTTTAACTCCAACTGCCAATCTTTACACCACGCAATTATTTTCATAATATCGTCTTGTAACAAGGCGCCGTCGTTCTGGGTTGTGATTTCACGATAAATAATAGTATCATCGGCAAATAATCTTTTCATCCCCCTTATTATGTCGCACAAATCATTAATGTATATGAGAAACATAGAGGCCCTATCACGCTTCTCTGGGGAACCCCGGACTTCACCTCCGTAAGTGATGAACGCTCACCGTCTAGAACTACACGCTGTGTTCTGCCCTTCAGAAAGTCTGCAACCCAGTCGCATATTTGTCTAGATATGCCGTGACCGCGAAGATTCCTAAGTAAGCTAGTGTGAGGCACAGTGTCGAAAGCTTTTTTAAAGTCTAATAGAACTAAATCAACCTAGGATTGCTCATCGATAATACGGCTCAAGTCGTGAATTAAAAGGGCAATTTGTGTTTCGCAGCATCGGCACTTTTCTGAATCCATGTTGATTTGGGTTTAAAAGCTCACATCATTCATAAACCGCATGACATTTGAATAGATGATGTGTTCTAAAATCCTGCAAAATATTGAGGTTAACGAGATCGGAATATAATTTTGAGGATCATTAACATTCCCACTTTTGAACACTGGACTTACGATGGTGGTCTTCCATTCGGCTGGTATTTTTCCTTGATCCAAGGAGGCGGTATATAATTTCATCAAATACCGCACAATTTCCTTTGCGTACCTCAAATAGCACGGGGTTAGCTGGTACGAGTTCTGGTGAGAGAGAAAATTTACACCATTAGCGAGGAGAAGTGGTGGTATACAATTCCTAATCACCAGATTGTCCACTAAATTCCCCTATCAAATTCTAAACCTCTCCGTAGTGTGTATAGAGTGAGGGCATACGACACTGTTGATTGTAATACTTCCTTCAGATGGGGATGTTAAGCTTGGCGGTCTGTTGTTGTCTTTACGAAGAGTAGGCCAGAATGGGCCGGCACCCTATCCCTTCTTTCATCTCTGATCCACTTCATTCATCCCACTAGGACGTTACACGGGGGGGGGGGGTGATTACCACTCTAGATTCGGATACGGGCACGGCATTCAAAGAAAAAAAAATTGTTTGAAGCAGGATCACTGACCATCACAAAGAAACAACCCCTGTGAACTAGTATAACTAGATACCTCCTTTTTTTATGGAAAAATCAGTTTTCCGGAACTTTAATTTTCGTTCAAGTCACAAGTATCTAAAATGCAGCAAGAAGCGTTTGTTAGCGCAGACGGAAGTGCCAACAGCTTGTTTTTGTACGGCTTTACGCTTTGTTGAGGATTGGGAACAACTAACCGGAAGGAATTTGGCCATACGTTTCGTCTGGAGTCGTATCGGGAAATCATGGAAAACGGAAAGCGGTCTGGTGGCTCAGTAGTTAAGGTGTCTGACTAGAGATCAAAAGGACTTCGATTTGAACCCCTGTCTCGACTGAGATTTTCAATGGCCCGACAGCTATACCCGATAAATCGAAACTGTCAATGGGAGGCCGATTCTTTCGAGGGTATCCTGGCCAATAATGCCACACGCATTAAATATATATATATATGTGTGTGTGTGTGTGTGTGGAAACAGGAATCTGGATACCTGAATGGGGATTTGACCCCGCACCTTCCTAAATGCTCCCGATGACTCGTCGGACCCAGTGGTACATAGCTGAATATCCAGTCTCAAATTTGATTCCCAGAAGGGATATACATGTAATATTTTTGAATAAAGTAATGGGAGATTTTTTATGCAAATGTAATATTATGTGATTTACCGGAAAAAAGTTGCATCGTTCCGCAATAAATCTTGTAATAGACTCTCTCTGGCACAAAGAAGTTCAATGGCCAAACGATCCTAATCAACTGACCGATAATTTGTGATATACGAGAATTAGAAAATAAGTAGGAGAATGTATATAATCAAGTGTGATAAAAAATGTGTAGAAAAATTTTCTTTATTACATTAGCGTAAACAAAATTGTTTTCTGAAGAGCTAATCCGGAACCTTCGATTTCTTAATTTAAATGCACTACCTACCTGCAAGTGCTGCCTTCCAAGTACTAGAGATGAGAGCGAAAATTTTAATTCCTCTTAGAATGCAGCATATTTAGCTGTACAGCCTCACAGGTGTTAGTTTTTAATGTTAGAGACTGACTCTCCTTACTGAAAATAAAATACCTTTAAATACATGCACTACATTCTCCTCGTGAGTATGCCTTGCAACCATAAAATAGTATCTTTTTTTACGCTTACTGTGGTACGATTAACTAGTTCTGGAACCAATATGTATCAACTTTGGTAGATTTGAAGTATTAATACGGTTTTCCTGCGCCAGCCTAAACGTCTGCACTCATAGCTGACTTTAGAAGTAGATAGAGTAGAAAGTCGGTAACCCTATTAAAAAAGCATTAATCATAAAATTTAAAAGATGACTGAAAGATGACAAGGGAGGAGAGCAAGGAACGCTGAAAAAAAGTGGATGCAGCCAGATGAGAGATTTTTATATGTCGACATTTGGCCAGACTTAAGTTTGCATGGTAGTGGCAAAGGAGGAGAGATTCCAGCGAAATGAAGGCTTTTATCACCTGTCAAACGACATGATTAATGGTTTTTAAATGGGATTAGAGCCCCCCTTCTCCACCTGCTTTTAGACAATGTGCTCATGAAAATAATTGACCTGAGTAGTGGCAATTTATGGTAACGATGGAAAATTAACGAGCTACAAACAAATGAACATTCTGTTCACGAAAACTGAATCGCAAATACTTCAGGAGAAGAAAAATAGGTTAAAGCAACTCTGTACCTTAAAGTTTGCTGGTATTTTACAACAGTTTCAACAGCGGTGATGAGGGGGGGGGGAGGGAGTGTCACACGTGCACTTCAGACCATACCAACGCATTCTTGCTCAAGAATTCCTTTCATGACCCTGCCAAAACTATTGTAGAACAAAGCTATGTATGTGGTTAGGTCAGCCGTTTTCAGTTTTGTCTCTTTCACTTTGCAAGGAGATCAGAGTGGTAATGATTACTGTTCGCAGCCATCTTAAAAATGCAGAGAAATAAATAATGATTGTTTGTGGGTCCATAGGAGCAGCAGGGATGTAAAAGTATAGTTACTACAAACCTCAAGTATATGTGCCATTATGTAATACTGATCAGAATAATATGCAGAAGAATAATGAAGATGATGCAGAGATTAGGTGAAGATAAATTTGGGGTTAGGAAAATGGGAGGTAGACGAGAAACTATTCTATTTTTAATATTAAACTGGAAGGGCGGATCAAGAAAATCAAGGCCTTTATGACACTTAGAGAAAGCCTTTTAAAATGTTATATTGGACAAGATATTCAAACTTTAAAAAAAAAAAATCAGGTCTAAAATGTTCAGATACAAGTGTAATATAAATCTATAAAAAAATCAAGTCGCTATTATAAAAGTAGAGGAAGAAGGGTGACATAGATAGTTGAAAAGCAAGTGAGACAAGATAGTCTATGCTTATTAATATTTACCTTGTTTAGAGTAAACAATAAAGCTACAAAGCAGTTCTCTAAGAAACACGTACACTGCGATTTGCTGATGACAGAATGAGGATATTGAGAAATTACTGAAAAGCATGAACAACACACTGCGAAAACAATTTGTAATAATTATAAACCAAGGTAAGACGACTCATAAAATACAATATCAATGACAGTAGCTTAAATATAAAAAGAAGTTTTGATGTAGTATCAGCAGTGAGTGAATTCTGTTATTTGGGAAGTAAATCTAAAATTTATGGCTGAAACAACAATTACGTTAAAAGTAGAATAGCACTAGCAAAGAGAGCATTATTGAAAAACCTCGCTGTTAGGAGACATTAAGCAGTTTAAAAAATAAAAAAAATATTGAAAAACACAAATCTTATTATTTGTAAGTGGAAGTAGCAATCGAAAGAATAAACTGTAGAAAGAGAGGTAAACGTGTGAAGCATATGATTAGAAATGCGTGACACAAAGATAAGAATGAAGCATTTTTTTCGAAGATACTGCAGCACCCAATTCCTTTTTTGCACAGGTAGTTCCCAAAGTGATTTTACAAATCTTAAAGCATATATCAATTTGATAAGATAACTTACAGAATGGGTTATGAATGGATTGTTGCTGAACAGCACAAGGTTTATTTATCTAGTGCATAGTACCAAATAAAATCACTCAAACGCTTCTACATTGAGCTTTCTTTTCCATGTCGTAGCAGAATATGCTTGAAAATTACCATATTCCAACATACAGAAGAATATAACAAGATATAACCCTTTACTACCAACAATCAGTGCAAAACCACATAATCCTATAGCCATTCAAGATTTAATTTAAGTGCAAAACCACATAATCCTATTGCCATTCAAGATTTAATTTAATTTTTATGGAGGGCACGTTCCGGGGACAATTTCCCTACAAATACATTTTCCTATTTCTGTACCCACCTACTTTTGGCTTTACGAATTTTGATTTTAAAAACTGTCAGCGTTTCTGTAAAATTATTCATCACTTCCCTTTGTAATTGATTCCAATCCCTGACTCCCTTACCTATAAAAGGAAAATTTCCGACATCCTTATGACTAAAATGGAGTTCCAGCTTGTGGTAATGGTCATATTTTTCCTTCCATTCATTACGCTTAAATCTTCCCCCAACAGTTTCCCAAGCCTCATTACCAACATACGCCTTGTAAACGCCCAACACTCTCTTCACCTTCCTCCTATCTTTCGATTGGCCCCATTCTAGCGCCTTTATCACTACTAGCTACTGACTGTTTTGCAGTAATTTCCAGAGAGAAATCTAGCAGCCTTTGTTTGCACTCACTCTAACTCCTTCATTTGTAGGTCTCACACTACACCACCATATTCAAGCAATGGTTCATATCAAAGTTTTGTAACGAAATTCTGTTACTTCCCTAGTACATCCACTAATCATACTCTCCAATAAATGAAGGATTACTTGATGTACGTTAGACTGATCGAAGGATTGGCAAGTTCCATGGCCATCTCACTCCCCACAATCTCTGAATTTTATTTTATGCAGTTTCATTAAATATCAAGTGTATTCTCTGCCAATACCTTACACGAAACTGGTTTTAGGTGAGAAGCCTGTATATTACTAATGGCAGTCACATAGAACCAGACTGACATTTAAAAAAAAAAAAAAAAATACTATTTCAAGAGTTTCTGCAAGTTATCTGAGTTGATTCCTACGAGGGCGAATCAAAAATTAAGTTACACTTCCAAGGTATGGCCATTTACGAAACCACCTACACAAAGGCAACACGACTATGACAACATACAATGTAAGTTCACTTTTCCACATAGTCGCCAAGAGACTGTAAATATTTCTCGGAACGGTCAACCAACTTTTCTATTCCGTTTGTGTAGAAATCACCTCCAACGTTATGTAAGTAACCACTTGACGACAGCTACTTTCACGTCCTCATCGTTTCGGAATCGTCGTCCACCGAGATCTTTTTCAGCTTACCGATTACATGATAACCGCATGGCACGAAGCCTAGACTGTATGGAGGATGTTACCATACCTCCAACTTGAATCGCTGCAGCAGTTCTGACGTTTGGCGGGCCGGGGAGGTATGTCAACATCCTTCGTACAGTCCAGGCTTAGTGCCATGCGATTATCATGTATTCGGTAAGCTGAAAAAGGATCTCGGTGTACGACGATTCCGAAACGATGAGGAGGTGAAAGCAGCTGTCTTTGGATTGATACGTAGCGTTGGACGTGATTTCTACACATCTGGAATCGAAAAATGTTTACAGTCTCTTAGGGACTGGAAAAGTAAACTTACATTGTATATTGTCATAGCTGTGTTGCCTATGTGTAGGCGGTTTCGTAAATGGCCATAACTTGGGGGTGTAACTTACTTTTTGATTCGTCCTCGTGTATGCTTTAGAAACTGTGAAATTGTTTTTGAAGCGCTGGTACAGTAGTTACTCGACCCGACCAAATGTCTTTGAAGTAAGAAACTACTGTGTGATTTGTTACCGACAGATCACTTCAGGAGATCCAGCGCGGCCTGTCGGCTGTGGAGGAACAGGTCAGGTCGGAGTCTGCGACAGAACCTCAGTCCGCCAAGACGAGTCTGTCTGTACTGGAGACTCTGTCGCAACCAGTGGAGGACATCCGCCGCGGCTTGGAGCAGTCCGAAGACTCGGGTCTGGTGCTGGAGAGGCTGTCGCAACCTGTTGAGGAGCTGATGCGCGGCTTGCAGCTGGTGGAGCAGCAGCGGGCTGTGTCGGAGGAGCAGACTCTGCTGGACAGGACCAGCGCCTCCATCGTGGACAGTGTGGCCCAACCCGTGCGCGAGCTCACCGAGCTACTGCAGCGGCAGGTAGGAGTGACGTCATAAAATAGGGGCACTCTGGTATATAAACAGAGTGATGGCGGATTTTAGAGACCAACTAACACCGATTCTTCCCTTCATGTGTTCATGTTGCACCACTAGGCGGAAGAAGCACTCATAATTTTAGTTTTACTTATTGCATGAAGAGAACTCAGAGGTCCTGGTTCGGGTTGCTATGTGCACCTTATAATATTTTTACTGGTTTTATATAGCTCCTCGTCTCTGTCCGGGACGCCGCATATATTTTTACTTTACTAACCTTTCCTGTTAGTATTAAAGATCAACATTTCTTTATTATTCTTCATAAAAAAATAAACAAATAAAAACTCCACTTGGTTTTTATTTTAAGTTCCTTTAATTTACTGCTTCTTCGCGCACAAATACAATTCGCCGTTTATCTAAACGTACGTCTTTTTTTATCTGGCAAAGATCTTCTTCTTATATTCCCAGTTCATTGTTCAGAGATTATCATATACATTTCCACAGAGATAACTTTCGTCCAAATTGAATAAACAGAAAAATTAATACACCAAAAAATATTAAACTAAACAAGGAGCACATAAGAAAATGAATACAGTGTTAATCATTAATGTTTTAAATATTAGGAGACTGTGTATCCTTACAACTTACATTTCCATTTGGTGAACAATTGTATATTATCTCATGATCAGGGCTCAGATCGCACTTCTTAAATGTTTCTCCTATAACAAAATTACCGCTGGTACAAAGTTTAATCAGAATGTGAGGCGTTATTGCTGCTGGTGCGTCGCACTATTTTCTCTACTCCCTTCCTTACGAAGTATTGTACGTGACAGTATGTCCGTACGCAGCATCATGTTTTTAATTTTACTTTCTTCCTTCTATATTCTTACGAGATATTTACCGTTATTCGAATTGCTTCTTGCAGGCTTAAAATATCTGGTTCAGTCCGACAACTTAACATCTGAAAAATCTTTACTTTAAGGTCATTGAAGGTTTCGTTCATTTATTTACATTCTAAAATAATTCGTTCAGTTTCCTTATATCATTAAGCATTCCATTTTTTGCTGTAATTTTTTATTAGCAAGATAATATACAATCAATACTAATATCAGGTTATTTTGATGATACGTTGTTTCCTATTATCACACAATGTTTTACAAACCATACATTATTCGCTTTTATTACTCCCTCGGGCTGCAGGGGCGGATGTAGGGTGGGGAGGGGGGCTAGGAGGCTCAAGCCCTCCCCCCCCAAAGGTATCTAGGGTCCACCTCCGACATTGTAAGTTTGGAGACTTTTTTGTGATTTAGCTCTACTGATCCGAGGACCAAGGATACTATAAAGACTACCCTTTGCCCGACTCAAGCCCCCTCCCCCCAAAACCAAAATCCACCCAAGCCAAGCCCCCCTCCCCCAAACCAAAGTCTGCTTTAGCCCCTCCCAAACCATAATCCTGAATCCACCCCTGTCGGGCTGTATGCTTTACATTTAATATTTACACACTACTTGTCAAAATACAACTTCATTGACAGTTTATTCTTCGAAACTCCATCTTTCATTTAAACCATTGTCCCTTCATGCTTTCTTCAAAACCAATTCTTTTTCATCTCATCTCTTTATCTCCTATTCAAAAATTCTCTGCACTGTTTTTTATGGCGTCTTTGACCTTTAAACTAAATTATCAAATTTGAAATATGTGCTCTGCGACCTCATTACATTTCAAATATATTTACAGCACAACAAACATTTACGGTAAGGGCTAACTACCTTACAAAGTGTTTTACGGTTGAAATTAATGATATTTGCGTCCACAAATGAACTCCCTTGCTTTAAATCACAAACCATTTTGATTACCATATAACAACTGCATTACCAGTAATATTGCATGAAAGCTGGTGGAATCTGATGACGAGTCGACCAATAACATTAATTCAATAATAAGAAATAATACATTTTTAAGGAGAACGGTAGTTTCATGCTACATAATTCTCATTCATGGATGTACTGCACTGAATATAACTGTGAATCATATTTCTAATTAAAGACCAAGAGTTCTGGAATCACTCAGGGGTGCCTGATGATATTTACATTGAATTCCTAACATTACATAGGTGCTTAGTGACAGAGTTCCCAAAACAGATGTTTTTCGGTAGATTGATGCACAATACCAAGGAGAACAAAATTTCAAAGAGGACAAGTACAAGTACACAGAAGTGTTTAGAGAGTCGCATGATCACCACAAGGTGGCTAGTTTCTGGCTTAGTGTAGATAGTTTTATTTACTTCCTAATTTGGCCCTTAGCATCTTTGTAATATTAAGTACCCAATTATTCCAGTCCTGCCCTGTACATAGACACTTGTCGTTGTTATTCAGCTGTCCGAATCACCTCGCGCTGTCAGCGTGGAGCGTCAGCCGTCTGTGGAAAGTCAGAGGAGGGTGTCGACAACAGAATCGTCAGTGCTGCAAAACATCGCCAGACCTGTCATCGAACTTCAGAGAGGCCTTACATTCCTTCAGCAACAGGTATAAATAGAACCAGTTGTCACGTCCTAAATGGTTGTCCCTGAAGTTTGATTAGGTTTAAGGTAGTAGCAGAAATTTTGTCGAAATTATTGAAATCTGAAATCACAGTCGGACACCAACTCTACAATATTCCAATCTGTGTTTTCATCTAACTACAGTCCTTTACCATGTATCATCAAGAAGTCACAAACTCTCGCTATGTTAGAGGATAGAAGTAGGTAATGTCATAATATTTTTCACCTAGCCTGTACCAATAATATGTTGGTGATTTTTTCGCCACAAGTCCTTTGTTGCTATGATAACTGTTTTATGGGTTGTTTCCGACTTGCAACTAAATAAATGCTTTTGAAGGCATACGCGTTTCGCCTTTATTCAAGGCATCTTCAGTGCCCTAGATAAACATATATATACATATACAATGATGTTATTTGATTTTTGTACAGTTTTCTGATATTATTAACTAGGTATTTACAGTTTTTATATATGCATTAACACGCGCAAGTTCGTGTTTCCATACCAGAACGTCTTTAGAAAAAAAGTATTTAGAACCAAAAATACTATCCAAAAACAGCTTAACAGAAGTACATTTACAAACAAATACCACCAATCTGGAATATGCCAATTAACATGCCAACCATGTGACACACTATACATGTGACAAACAGCCAGAAAATTTGAAACCAGATATAAGGAACACCTGAGAGCTCTCAGATGTACCAACCATTCAACATTCGCCGAACACTTGTTGCAACAGAATCATTCACACACCAATATACAAACGGATATGCAAATACTAAAAATTAATAACCACAACAAAAACATGCTGACTGTTTAGGGAAACCTTCACATACAAAAAGCACTCAATAATGGCAAAAAAGTTGTGAATGAATATATACACCTAACAAACCAAACCTTGTTCCAAAAAAAAACTAAAACAGGAATAAATAGCACACATCTTATAATCAAACACACCGCCATAGAAAAGACAGAGCTAATGACCACAGATTCAAAATAGGAAATAGTTCGACAACACGTAATCGTTGGCTCACGACTTTTGGACAACAACAAAAAAACTTCATAAACGGTTCGTGGCAGGTGAAATTCGCTATAACGCAGCCTACAAAACTTTGGACAGTAGTGATAGTGCGAGGATAGTAGCTGGTATGGAAACACGAACTTGCGCGTGTTAATATATAAATAAAACTGTAAGCACCTAATTAATAATAACAGAAAACTTTACAAAAATCAAATAACATCATTGTATATGTGTATATTTGTGTATATATGTTGATCTAGGGCACTGAAGATGCCTTGAATAAAAGCGAAACACATATGCTTTCAAAAGCATTTGTTTAGTTGCAAGTCGGAAACAACCCATAAAACAGTTGTAACAATAATAGTAAGCGATTCAGGAAAACGTTTGTCAGTTCAGTCCGATAAAGAGATTGGAGACTACGATAAAGAGATGGGAGACTAGCTATAATACAAAAGAAAGCACTTGTGAGTGTATAGGCTGCAATAAAACGGAGAAATACGTATCAAAGTAAGTGGGTTGTCAGATATAAAAAATAGAGAGAGTTGTTACATCAGCACTACTTCTTTGATGTGTTTCAGGGATAGCTTACTTGGTAATGTAAGATAACAGAAGAATCGTCTTAATTTTTAGGTACACGTATTATGTGCAGTGATGGAAGTAAGGTACTTGAAGGATTTCGAAATTTGGTTATTTCTTACAGGTATGCAAACTTTTCCGTGAGTATCAGAAAAATATTTAAAACGGTGTTTTGAACCTTCAAAATACCGTGATAAACGTGTCTAATTATAATTTCAATGTATATAAAACAGAAAATGAGTACGTTATTATCTGGAGTTTTTTAACGAATTATACAGGTATTAGTCACTATTTCAAAAATCTTGGTGATTAATGGGATGGACCTCAGACCTGGAGAGTCACTCGCACACCAAAATTAGAGGAAACATGGTTGGTGAAGTACATAACTGAAATGAAAGAACCAGATTTTGGCATTGATACATACAAGCTATCTTCTCTTTGAAACATCAACTGCTGAACAATAAAAATAGTTTCGATCTTATTCTGTTTACCATTTCATTTTAACAATAATGAAAAGATAGTATTTTTGGAATTACAGACGTCGAACGACGACCTTTTACAATTGCAGGCGGTGTTAGAGGCCAGCGGTGACACTCGCCTGTTCGAGAACGCCGGCCAGTCGATTTTGTCAACGCTGGAGCGGCCGTTCCAGGAGCTGCAGCACGGTATTGCAGCGCTGGAGGCCCAGGTGAGCCGCGAGGGTTCTGCCGGAGGAGTGCTGGGGGCCTCCATCCTGGAGGCGGTGCTGGCGCCACTCCGAGAGCTGCAGCGTGGGTTGACGCTAGTGGAGCGCCAGGCCGCTACCGAGGCCGAGGAAGATGGCTTCGAGCCGGACGTACGTCGCTACGCAGTGCTCAAGACGCTCTCCGAACCAGTCGCCGAGTTGCAGAGGGCAGTCGCCGAGATCGGGGGGCGTTTCAGCGTGGAGGCGGCGGTAGCTGTGGGAAGCACCGAAGGTGTCCTGGAAGCGCTGGAACACTCAGTCGACCAGCTCACCAGGAAGGTCGTCTCTGTGGCAAAACTTGCTGTCCTCAAGGGCAACTCTGTCTCCGAGACTGAAAATCTCGCCGTGATCGGCAATCTTGCGCCGCCACTCATCAAACTGCAGAAGGAGCTCATACAAGCAGAGCACGAGCTGCAGGAAGGAGAGGTGCAAAAAACATCTTTCACTGAGATGACTACAGTTGGTGCTCTGGCCCAGCCATTATCTGACCTGCGCAAGAGCCTGGTTGCCATAGAGCATCAACTGGTAGGCGAGTCCATGGAGAAACCTCTTGAAGAAAGAAAAACTATCGCCTCTCTGGAAACGCTCGCCAAGCCCATCGAAGACCTAATGAAGGGCATCGGTGAGTTACAAAAGGCCGATGTCACAAAAGTAAACATAGGACTTCTGCAACCATTCCAGGAGCTTCAGAGAGGACTATCTCAAGTGCAGACTGTTGTTTTTGAAGCCGCGCCGAACCTCATACCTGGAACTGGAGTTGTAAAAGGCTTAACGCAGTCCTTGCAAGATGTAACCAAAAAACTTGCTGATTTCGGAAAATCAGACCTTGGAGAGTCAGGGAAACCTGAAGGCGATATTGCATCGAAATTATCGGTCCTGGCTTCACCAATGGCGCAATTAAAGAAGGGACTGATTCAGTTTGCTCAAGTGTCGGCGTCAGAACAGGAAGGCACTGACATCCCAGTAGTAGCTGTCCTAATGCAGCCTCTGGTACAGCTTCAGAAAGGTCTCGAAAAAATTGAAAAGCAGCTCAGTGCAGAAGCTGAATCTTCTCAGGTTACCCCTGATAAGAAATTGACGGAAATTATAGAACCTATTAAACAAATGCAGAAAGGTATTAGGCTTATAAAACGCCAGGCCATTCTGGATCCAAAGTCAACGAGCTATGACTGTCTTGAAAACCTTATACAACCATTAGAAGCTCTAAAGCATCAGTTGGAGGTAACGGAACAAAAGAGACCTGAATCACCAGGATTGAAGATGCTTGATGAGGTAACTCGTTCCATAGAGTCACTCCAGCAAAGTATCGAATCTGTAGAAAAACATTCCACTAGAAAGCCAAAAACTAAAAGTAGTTTAGATGTTTTAAGTATGCTGAAGGAACCACTAACTGAGTTACATAAGGAAATCTCTGAAGTTGAGTCCCATAGCCTCGAAGGTTCTGGAAGGGACACTGTAACAGAAATCATTACGATCTCTGCTCTGAAGAAGCTTGCAGAGCCTCTCAACGAATTAACTAAATGCGTTGAGAAAATTGATAAGCGACTCCAGTATGCAGAAGAAGATATCACTGAAAGGGCAAATGTTTCCGGGTTGAAGACATTGGTGGACCCAATCAGGGATCTCCAAAGAAGTATATCTTCAGTTCAACAGCAGGCAGTAATAGAGTCTGGAGTAGTGCAAGATGTTACAGGGCCATCTATTTTGGAGACTCTATTCCATCCACTTCAAAAATTGCAGAAAATCCTCGTAACTATTCAGTCGCAAACTCATACGCCGACAGAACTGAAGCGATCTAGCTCAGTTGTTATTGAAGAAATGATTGAAACCATTGGAGCTCTACAAAACGAGATAGATTCAGTACAGCATGTTATACCTGCCGATGTAAAGGCAAAAGGGAATCTAGGTTGTGTTCTAGAAACATTGAAAGCACCTTTGGAAGAGATGCGTAGCTCAATGATAACTGTTGAAGAACAAGTAGTAAAAGAAATTGGAGATAGACAAGGGCAATCTGAAGTTGCTGATCTGTCTGCTCTTGAAAGTCTAATAGAACCAATGAAGAAATTAGAAGATGAGTTGAAAACAGTTAAGATGAAAAGTTTGGATGAGAAATCCTCTGTAGTTAGTGTACTAGAAGCGCTATCGAACCCGGTTAAGGAGTGCAGAAAAGCTTTGAGACAGTGAAGAACGTCGCGGAACAAGAATCTGAACCAGTGTATGGCAAAGCTAGTATAACTGCACTGCAGATTCTATCGGAACCCATGCACAATTTACAGAAAGGTCTCATGTCTGTAGAGCAACACCGTGAAAAAGCTTTGCGCGATCAACAAGTAGCAGAGCGCACTAAGTTGATCTCTAATGTGTCAATGCAAGTTCGACGCCTGCATCACGGAGTTGAAGCACTAGAAAAATGCTCTTCGCCTGAGTCTAAGTCTAAACTGAAACGCAAGACAGGCTTGGCATCTCTTGGCGCACTTTGTGGACCATTAGAGGACGTTCTTTCTGGTCTGGAGGCAGCTACTAAACAAATTGTATCGTCGAAAGAAACTTTGTCTGAAACGTCTGCCATAGAGTCAATACAGAGCCTACACAAACCTGTAGAAAACTTCTGCTCTGCTGTCACCAAGGTACAGCGCTTGATTTCTGACGACGGCAGCGAGGAGACTGAGCGAAATACTGCACTCACTGCCCTCACTAACGCAGTCTCAGAACTGCGTCAAAGTGTGGCTAAGCTCCATCGGGAAGCAGTGCTGGAGTCTGGAATAGCTCCTCCAACAGAGAACGTGTCAGTGTTGGCACATCTCACTGCTCCTCTACAGCGACTACAGAGGAGCCTTTCACTGATTGAGGAGCGAAGGACTCTGAAATCACTGAAGCTAGAGAAGAGTGTCCAGAAGGCTAGCATATTAGTCCTGGAAAATATTGCTCATTCTGCACAGGATCTATCTCAAGAGATCACGACACTTGGCGAAGGCGAAAGCGTTTTAAAAGCACTGGCTGAACCACTTCTCAAACTAAAGTCAAGTGCCCAACTAGCGGAACAACGGATAGTGGAATCAAGTGTGAAGGAGTTACCTCACAAAGCAACTATTTCAGTACTGCAGTCTGTTGCACGGCCACTGGAGGAAATGGTGGTAGCGGTGCAACAAGATCAGCCTCTCGAAGCCGTGATGCAAACTCTAAACCAGATGCAATGTGGTATTACCTCACTTCAAGAACAGGCTTCTGCAGAGGGTGTTGGGCCTGAAAAGTTGGTGCTAGCAGAGCTGTCGCAGCCATTGGCTGAACTGCAGAAGTCTTTAGCTGTGATATATGAAGAGACTGGTCAGAAAGCTAGGATCATTGAGCCACCAGTAGCAGTCGACGAAATACAAAAAGCTGGCGTATCAATCTTGAAAAAAATTGCTCACTGTGCCCAGGATCTATCTCAAGAGGTCACGGCACTCGGAGAAGGTCAAGAAAGCGTCTTAAAAGCTCTAGCTCAACCACTTCTGAAACTAAAGTCAAGCGCCGAGCAAGCAGAACAGCGAATAGTTAAATCAAGTGTAAAGGAGTTACCCCTTAAGGCAACTGTTTCAGTACTACAGTCTGTTAGACAACCACTTGAGGAAATGGTAATAGCAGTACAACAACATCAGCCTCTTAAAGCTGTAATACAAACTCTAGACCATATGCAACGTGGTATCGCCTCATTTCAAGAACAGGGAACTGTAGAAGGAGTAGTGCCCGAGACGATGATGCTAGCAGAACTTGCGCAACCATTGGCCGACTTGCAAAAGACTTTAGCTGTGATATATGAAGAGACTAGTCAAAGAGCTACACTAATTGAACGTCCAGCAGTAGTGAACGAAATACAAAAAGCTACTTTAACAGTCTTGGAAAATATTGCTCATTGTGCCCAGGATTTAGGTCAACAGGTCTCTGCACTTGGCGAAGGAGAAGAAAGGGTATTAAAAGCTCTTGCTGAACCACTTCTGAAACTAAAGTCAAATGTCCGACAAGCGGAACAGCGGGTAGTTGAATCAAGTATGGATGAAATGCCCCATAAGGCAACTATTTCATTACTGCTGATCTGTTGCACGACCACTGGAAGAAATGGTAGTAGCTGTGCAACAAGATCAGCCTCTTAAAGCAGTCATGCAAACTCTAAACCAGATGCAACGTGGTATTGCCTCAGTTCAAGAAGAGATTTCTGTAACGGATGCAGCGCCTGAGAAGTTGGTGCTAGCGTATCTTGAACAACCATTGGCCGAACTGCAGAAGACTTTAGATGTGATATATGAAGAGACTAGTCAAAAGGCAACACTTATCCAATCACCAGCAACAGTTGACGAAATCAAAAAATCTAGCATATCTGTATTGGAAAAATTTCTCAATCTGCCCAGGATCTAGCTCAACAGGTCTCATCACTTGGCGAGGGAGAAGAAGCGTCTTAAAAGCTCTTGCTGAACCACTTCTCAAACTAAAGTCAAGCGCCCAACTAGCCGAACAACGGATAATGGAATCAAGTGTGAAGGAGTTACCTCATAAGGCAACAATTTCAGTACTGCAGTCTATTGCACGACCACTAGAGGAAATGGTGGTAGTGGTGCAACAAGGTCAGCCTCTCAAAGCCGTGGTGCAAACTCTAAACCAGATGCAACGTGGTATTGCCTCGGTTCAAGAACAGGCTTCTGTTGAAGGAGGAGCATCTGAGAAGTTGGCGCTGGCAGATCTTCAACAATCCTTGGCGGAATTGCAAAAGGCTTTAGCTGTGGTATATGAAGAGTCTAGTAAAAAGGCTACAGTTACTGAGCCACCAACAATAGACGAAATACAAAAAGCTAGCATATCAATGTTGGAGGACATTGCTCATTCGGCCCAAGATCTAACTCAAGAGGTCTCGGCACTCGGTGACAGATATGAAAGCGTCTTGAAAGCACTGGCCGAACCACTTCTCAAATTGAAATCAAGCGCCCAACAAGCGGAACAGAGGATAGTGGAATCAAGTGTGAAGGAGTTACCCCACAAGTCAACTATTTCAGTACTGCAGTCTGTTGCACGACCACTGAAGGAAATGGTGGTAGCGGTTCAACAAGATCAGCCTCTCAAAGCCGTGATGCAAACTCTAAACCAGATGCAACGTGGTATCGCCTCATTTCAAGAACAGGCTTCTGCGGAGGGTGTAGCGCCTGAGAACTTGGTTCTAGCAGAACTTGCGCAACCGTTGGCAGAATTACAGAAATCTTTAGCTACAATCGTTGAGCAACCAACACCAGCTGATGATATACAAAAAGCTAGCGTGTCAGTCTTGGAAACCATTGTTAATTCTGCCCAGGATCTATCTCAAAAGGTCTCAGCACTTCGCAAAGGTGAAGAAAAGGTCTTAAGAGCTCTAGCTGAACCACTTTTAAAACTGAAGTCAAGCGCCCAACAAGCGGAACAGCGAATAGTGGAATCAAGTGTGAAAGAATTACCTCAACAGGCAACTATTTCAGTACTGCAGTCCATTGCACGACCACTGGAAGAAATGGTGTTAGCAGTACAACAAAATCAGCCTCTCAAAGCCGTGATCCAAACTCTAAACCAGATGCAACGTGGTATTGCCTCATTTCAAGAACAGGCTTCTGTAGAAGGTGTAGCGCCTGAGAATGTGGTGCTCACAGAACTTGTGCAACCGTTAGCAGAATTACAGAAATCTTTAGCTACAATCGTTGAGCAACCAACACCAGCTGATGATATACAAAAAGCTAGCGTGTCAGTCTTGGAAACCATTGTTAATTCTGCCCAGGATCTATCTCAAAAGGTCTCAGCATTTCGCAAAGGTGAAGAAAAGGTCTTAAGAGCTCTAGCTGAACCACTTTTAAAACTGAAGTCAAGCGCCCAACAAGCGGAACAGCGAATAGTGGAATCAAGTGTGAAAGAATTACCTCAACAGGCAACTATTTCAGTACTGCAGTCCATTGCACGACCACTGGAAGAAATGGTGATAGCAGTACAACAAAATCAGCCTCTCAAAGCCGTGATCCAAACTCTAAACCAGATGCAAAGTGGTATTGCCTCATTTCAAGAACAGGCTTCTGCGGAGGGTGTAGCGTCTGAGAAGGTGGTGCTTACAGAACTTGTGCAACCTTTGGCAGAATTACAGAAATCTTTGTCTACAATCGTAAAGCCACCAACAGCAGCTGATGAATACAAAAAGCTAGCGTGTCAGTCTTGGAAACCATTGTTCAGTCTGCCCAGGATCTATCTCAAAAGGTCTCAGCACTAGGAAAAGGTGAAGAAAGGGTCTTAAAAGCTCTTGCCGAACCACTTTTAAAACTGAAGTCAAGCGCCCAACAAGCGGAACAGCGAATAGTGAAATCAAGTGTGAAAGAATTACCTCAACAGGCAACTATTTCAGTACTGCAGTCTATTGCACGACCACTGGAGGAAATGGTGATAGCAGTACAACAAAATCAGCCTCTCAAAGTCGTAATGCAGAATCTAAACCAGATGCAACGTGGTATTGCCTCACTTCAAGAACAGGCTTCTGCGGCGGGTGTAGTGCCTGAAAACTTGGTGCTGACAGTACTTTCGCAACCCTTGGCGGAATTGCAAAAGTCTATAGCAATGGTATATAAAGAGACTAGTCAAAATGCTATAGTAAGCGAGACACCAGCAGTAGTTGCTTTACAGGCAGTACATTCACGAGTCGACGAAATACAAAAAGGAATTGATTTAATAGAGCGCAGTGGTGAACAGTTGACGGAAACGGCCGCCAAGGAGACGTTAACACAACTTAAGGAAAGTCTTGCTCATATCCAGGAGCAAGTTCTCAACGAAGCGAAGGAAGAACACTTGCGTGACGAAACCAATGGTTCATCTGTATTTGAGGCACTGTCTTCACCTGTTGAAGATTTACAGCGGGGGGTCGAAATGATCGAACAGCAAACTATGCTGGAAGCTGATATCGAAGCGAAAGTTGCTGCCATACTCGACACTCTTGCCGGACCGGTGCAAGAGTTGCAGCGTAGTTTGGCTCGTATAGAGAAGCAGGTGGAGACGCGCAGCGTTGAGTCCAGTACCACTGACGAAAAAAAAGGCATCCAGTTTTTCTGAAAGAAAAAGAGATTCTGTTATAGAAATAAAGACCAAAGACGTTCCAATCATTGCGGAAGGGAAAACTGAATACTCTGTAGAATTAACTGAAGGAAAAATAGAATTGGAACCACCTACCACTGCAGAGGCAGCTGAAGTGAAGATTACTGAAGCTGGGTTACCGATAGTATCTAAAATGGGATCAGAATCAAAAGATCAGTTGGATAGCGTATCTGTCGGTGCGCTCAAAGATATGGCGCAACCTTTGCTGGAGATCCGTGAGGCCATCACTGTGGCCGAGGAACATTCTGCTGGGGGCAGCGGTGACATGGTTAGTGGCGAATCGAAGACGGTGCTAGCTACCTTATCGCAACACATGAGAGAAGTGGAACAAGGCATCGCCGCCATAGAGCAACAGGTGGCACTGGAGGCGACGACGGACGAACAAGCACAGGCGGAGATGGTGCGTGCCTTGTCGAGGCCCATTGAGCAGATGCAGCGCTGCCTGGCGCAGGTGGAGGAGGTCAGCCCGTTGGAGGGTGGTCTTCAGGAGTTGGCGGGGTTGGCTGGTGCTATCTGGCGCCCGGTGCAGGAGCTGCAGAAGGGAGTGGCGGTGATGGAGGAGCAGGTGACGCTTGTGGAGAGCGCGGGAGAGACGGAGTCTGTCCGGAGAAGGAGCATCGAGACTCTCAGAACAGTCGTTACGCCAGTGGATGAGCTCCAAAGATGTCTTGCGCAGATACAAGAACAGGTAGGTTACTTATGGCAATTACGATTTTAAACCTGATTTTTTAGACTTCCGCGGCCGTATTCGTTATTGATTACTGGTTTTACGGAGTAAGCCACGTTGTTTATTTTACAATCTGAGCATTCGGATGCTATACTAAAGACTCTGTCAGAGATAAAATATACGTTTGTATGTATATTTGTTTGGGCCAACTAGGAAAACGTCAAGACTTGGTTTAGCTTCAATTTGCCATGGATGTGTACACATCAGTGTTACAACTGGTGTTGTTAGCGCTTCAGTAGGCCTATAGTTTAAAGTGGAATCCGAACCACAGAAGCGTTCTGGTGTACTTCATATTACACAGTAAGCTATGCCAGAGGTGAAGATGGGTTAAGGGCTTATGGAAATCCCCGCCGAGACAGGGATTCGAACCGTGGACCTTTCGATCTTCAGTCAGATGCCTTAACCACTGTTCCACCAGACCGCACAATTTTCGTTTATATACAGTAAAGTGCGCTAAGCATCATAGAGTAACAGGCCACTGTCTTCGTTAAAACTTGTTTTATTCAAAATTTCCGCTGCCTCCTTCACTAGCCGTTCCACCACTGATCCTCTCTCCAGAGCAGCCTCGTATCTTCAAACTTTATTTCGTGCCACAGTGTTGATCGAATGGGGAAGCACGACGGATATGGCATATTGTAAAATAAATAACGCAGCTTATCCCATAAAACCAGTAATCATTAATTATGTACCTCTTATATTGTACAACGTAACTACTGAGTCAAAGACTGTAATGGTTATGAAATTGTTAATTTACCTACCTGTGTCTCATGTAATACAAACCTGATATCAAGTACTGCAGCCCTGAAACAAGTTTTGTTGATTAATATTAATGTAACAGATATGAGTATTAATATTTTGTAATAAACTCAATATTTAAGCTATATTCATAACTTTAATTCATATTCTGTGTCATCGTCGAAAAATAAGAAAAGAAAATGCTATCAGATTATGAATCATAGTAAACTAACATTTCATATTTATCTTCTGTTCAAATTTAACTGCAACCAATGTGGCGCGGCTCCGATGATTACATTAATAGAACAAAGTTTGAATGTTTTAAATAATTATTGTAATCTTATTTCCAAAATTAATTAACAGCATCATGTTTTATTTATAACTAGGTTAAAAGTCCATCAAAAATGACGGATACACCTCTGGACAATAAGTTTTTATTTGCAGTTCTTTACCACATTTTAATTTGAACCAATGTCGAATAACAGCGAAGTCTATTTAAAACGTGTCCATCCTTATATATTTTATCCTTTATGTTCTTCGTTTCATCAGGTTTATTTTATTTGAGTGGCAATTTACTGTTGCTTGAATAAAGACATGGTTTAGAATTGATAAAACAATTCACCAAATACAGTAATATACACTCAAGACTCAGTTGCACCAACAAGGGAATTATGAAGAACATTTATTTGCTAAAAATAGAAAGTGCAGCTAAGAAACATCGCAGAAACAATTTTTGTGGAGTATGCATTCATTACAAATTCACGTAAATTTTGCGTTTCCGCTACAGTGTCAAACGAGAGCGCCTGCCGCGAGAAAATAAGGCTCCCGTCATAAATAAATGCACTTACACAGAAAATCAATAACATTTTGAAGATCTGCAATTTAACACAACCATATAATGGAAATATCCGAAATTACGACAAGCGTCCGTGCCAAAGCGAGAATTCAAAGATATAAGCAGCGTGATATTGTTTATGATTCGTAGTTCAAGCTGATAGTAGACTCTGGACAGAAATTGACACATTTGTGACATCCATATCAACACAGTAGATTCTTTTTTTTTTTTTATTACTAAACAAATGTCATGTACCGACATTTAACTTTATTGTTGCATTCAACATTAGGATCGGCAACCTTCGGACAGAACGATATGCCGATAACGTAGCTGAAGTTCGCATTCGCCTTATAACACGTAGCCACAATCTAACAGAATCGTATACAGTTACCATATTCGTTATCATAGAATTCTCAATAGCTATTCAGGCGTCTAATCGATAGCAGAACTAGAGTTTCGTCTCTTTATGCCTGAATTTCACTGATTGCCACTACTGCCTGAGGGATTGCTCATAAATGAGGAACTCGATAGCGGGTAAATTGAGAGGAATCTTCCCCTCGCTGGCTGTGGATATTGTGGCGCCACTCCCGCTAGAGAGTGGTGCGTTAATTTCTGCCTATTTCGTGATGTAGTGGTGTGGCCGTGGAGTTACCCTGGTGATACGAAATGCTACATAATGTGTCACAAATCATCAGATGAGCTAATTATCTTGAACACTTCTACATTACCATAGGGAGACATGACGTTGATTGTCGTAGAAAAGTAGATCACTTGCTCTCCATCATACGTCATTAAGGAATGCCATGCAGAAGGAAAATGTTACTTCAGAGTAGGCTCAGTGAATAATGAACTTGTACAAAACAAGTATATTTAAGGGAGAAAAAATGTTCTGTTTTGCCAAATACTTCAACTTCAGGTCGAGAAAGTATTATTCTATGTCATTTGCATGCCTGTTCATATTTGAATCGAACTTTCGTACAGTTGTTTTAAAAGAAGCCACACATTTAAATCATTATTAATGATGAGATGGTTGTGGTTTGTGCGAGCCAGGTGGATACACAGGAGCAAGAGGTGCGTGCCAGCTTGGAGGTGGTGCAGTCGCTGTGTGAGCCAGTGTCCGAACTGCAGCGTAGCCTTCGCGCACTGCAGCAACAGGTGGTCGGGCAGCCGGCCGTCGAGGAGCGGCGATCGCTGCTGCAGCAGATGGCGCAGCCTCTACACGAGCTGCATACCATCCTCCTCAGCGTCGAGCAAAAGGTCAGTGCTCCGGAGATAATCGGTTAACGGATACTTCCATTAGCTTCTCATTGAAAAAGGATCGTGCGTCTGTGTCATTTTAAGGTGGAATTTAACAGGTGATATTTATCTATATGAAGGCTATTTTACAAAATTCAGAACTTCTTATATTAACAGTTTATGCCACAGTTTACAGGTTATTAGGTAACACAATTCTGCACTGTAATCGCAGGTTTTCGCGGCTAATCTGATGCTTGAAGATTTCTCGGGCGGCGTAATGTGCCATCATGCCATCAATTGATCCAGCCGCATGCCCGAGAAATCTTCAAGCATAATTCTGCACTCTTTTTCATTTGCCTGTACATGAAATTTATGATTGGATCATGTCTGCGAGAGAAACAAAGCCTGTTTTGGGACTGTTCACATAGCGACCGATATAACATTACAGACTCTTACCCACGCTATCTGTCTGTTTGTGTTTGCCTATCACACAAAAACTAACAGACAGGTTTCAACGAAACTTCATGAGGTGATAACCTATGTCACTGTTTGAGATAGATACTACTTTTAACACGCTTTATATTAGCTTGACCTGTATGTATAAATGTATGTATGAATGTAACAGAATCTTTCACTCAATTTTAACCCACTTCCAGGTGTCCGAGCTGTTTGAAATTTCGCACACGTATTAAAAACCGCTGACAATATAATAATTTCATAGCGATTCCTGTTATTCTCATAATTTGACAGTAACAATAGAAAAGTGGTTGAATGTGATAGAATTTTTCAGTTGAATTTTAACCCAATTCCAGATGTCCGATTTGTTTGAAATCTTGCCCATGTATTGCGAAGCAAATATTATAGCAATAATTTCATATCTGTATTATGATATTCTCATTACTTTGACAGTAACGATAGAAACACTTTGCCCACGTATTAAGAACCGGTAACAATACAATAATCTCTTAGCAACGGCCTGCTGTTCTCGTTACATTGACATTAACAATAGATAAATGGTTGCATGCAAAATGGTTGGTTGCATTGGAATCTTTCATTTCAGTGTTAACCTACTTCCTGAAGTCTGAATCGTTTGAAATTTTGCACACTTATTAAAAACCGATGACCATACAACAATTTCACTCTCACCACGTTGCCAGTAACAACTTAAAAGTGGTTGAATGTAATGAAAATTTTCAGTTCAATTTTCAAAAAGTCCGAATTGTGTGAAATTTTGTAAACATATTAAGAACCGATGGTCGAAGAAAAAGAAAACGGTAAGAAAGATATTTTTGTGACACTATGAACTAAAAAGTTAAAATAAAATTATAGTTTAAAAAAACGCTTTTGTATCAATGTGAACTAGAAGGTTAAAAATAACCGTCCCACAATTCAGTATAAATTATTTTTATGAATAAGCTTAAAGTAAGAATGAAGTCACAGATCAAAAAAATTAAATTAATGTATAAAAGCGTGGGATGCTCTCTATATACTTTCTGCAATAACTCAATATTTACAAACAAGTAGTGACAAAAAATTTAAGACAACTGATATCTAGCAACCCACGCTTTTTTACATTAGATTTAATGTTTTAATTGGTGACTTCATTCTTACTTTAAGCTTATTCATGAAAATAATTTACACTGAATTGTGGGACGTCCTATCACTGTTAAACAAAATCTTTATATTTAAAGATTATTTTTAATCTTCTAGTTCACACTGCTAAAAAAGCGTGTTTTTAGCTTTTTAAACTATAATTTTATTTTAACTTTTTTAACCTATATTATTAATACATTTCCAATTGATACAGAAGCCAAAACAGTAAAATCTGAAATTTTTGTCTTAATATCGCTGCAACGCCTAAAAATTGATGAATGGATTTTATCTAAACTACACATACTGATTGATTTTATAAACTTGTAACATACAGAATATTTTTTTATCCAGATTAGATTTAAACGAAACTTCACATAGCAATAACGTAATTATGTCATCAGGTAACTCTTGCTACGTGGCTTATCCGGTACTTATTGGCATAGCAGATCAGATTTTTCGTTACATAAGCACAGTCGGATTATATCATCTTGCCGGAAAATGTTTTACGTAGCATTATTTTACAAAGACTTCCAGAATATTACCATTTCGTAATAAAGATCTTGTGTTCTATTAAGAGGGTTTGTATTCATTCAGTGAACATCGACCACATTTCATGACGTTCAATATAGTTAGGAACAACTGAACGGTATTAAATCTGGGTAAGAGCAATGTCTTCCTCGGCGTTGGATATTAATATATCGCTCTCGAGAAGATAATAGAGTAAACACAATGTTTTCGCACAGTACTTCGGCGATCAAACTCAATGTCACCCTCTTCAAGTGATGCACTGAGCAGGCCAGAATACCTGGCTTTCATTGACATTAAATTTTCTCGTTTGTTTCTCAAGTTGCAGCGTTTTGAGTCTGGAACAGCTTGTCGCATATAATGTTTGTGATGTGTGCTTACAGGCGGAGGGATCACGGCTCCTGGAAGCCCTGGCGCAGCCCGTGGAGTTTGTTGAGCGCGGCATCACGCTGATCGAGCAGCAGGTGATCCTGGAGAACACCGGAGAGCCACTTCCGCGCTCCGCGTGCGTCTCCGTACTGGCCAACTCGCAGAACCGCTCCAGCACCTGCAAGCAGCCGTCGCCACCACCGTGCAACAGGTGATTAGCTTCGTCAAATACTTTTTTTACGTATCGTCGACGTCGAGGTCTTTAGGATCGGGAGAGAACTCTGGGCAAGGAATGAAAGAAATTCGACGATGATCTTTTAGAAGGAACAATCCGGCTTTCGCCTGGAGTGACTTCTGGAAATAGTGGAAAACCAAAGTCTGGATAGCAGGATGGGGATTTCGTCAATGAACTTTGCCAATTTTTCCAGCAACATTTCTGTAATTAGGAGAATAAAACAAAACAAAAAATATTTTTAAAAAGTCCTAACTCATGTACACGTTTACAGTATCATAATTTTTCAATTTTTATTTGGAATTTCGACGAAAAGAGAAATTTAAATTATTTTCAAGTCATTTTTGCTTTAGTTAAATTTTAACTGAAAGAAGCAATAAATTACTTTATAAAAATCCTAAAAAAATATGTTCCCTTTGATCAAAAAAGATAATATTTTTATAATAGTTGCTTTAAAGGTATTTTGGAAATGCCAAGGTGAAGTACGGCTGCAATGGAAAACGCAAGGATGAATGAAGCGGTATATAAGAAAAAAAACTTCATATTTTCTGATCCATTTAAATTTCTCAAAATGGAATTCATCCTTAGTATTAGGATGAAGCATTAATCTGTTGCCCATGACGACACTGCGATGTTAGAAACAATTAATCTGACAATCATTTTTCTTCTCAATACAGTTCACATTTTAAAGATTTGGAGAAAGGCAGAAGTACTGTTGCTTAAAGAGGATCGGGTGTCAAATGAAGGAAAGTAGTTCGTGGGTGTGAAATCTCTTACAACTTTAATTAAAAGTCAAATGTTTCGTAATGATTTTCAGACAAATACGATTTTTTATTATGTTTAAGCTTGGTACTTTGGTTGTGGATTCTGTAATTTTAGTTACACAGACATCAGTCGTACAGTTAGAATATCAGGTAACCTAAAAATTAAATGCTCTGTGCAATGAAAAATATTCATTTAGTGCTGTTCATTCTATTATCGATGTTGTCAATTCACGAAAGATTATATATTTCTGTTTTCTGCTTAGAGTTCACACTCGATTGCTTCCCGTTTGATTTAAGATCTCTTGTGCTACGGAATTTCTCAGATTGATGCAGAATGCATTATTACACCAAGTAGAATTATTTTAAACGTAATTCTTTTGCTTTATCCGTTCGAGATATTAATGACAGCAAAATCCTTTTTATAAATCCTTGATATAATCTGGTCGAAGATATTCAACACAATTGAAATCCACATAACATTGACAAAATACTGAGGTTAAAAAACATTAATTCGTAATTTGTTGTAAACAATTCTTGATTAAATTGGGAAAATGTATTTCTATAAAATATCATCTTGGTGTGTTCGATTGCACGAAACTAAAATAAAAATCTTGTATTATATTTTGTAGTTAAATAAGTGTTTGCAATTATTAATAAGTATAACTTTAAAACTGAAGAACAATGAAGTCAACGTTTAAAGTAAAAGTGAAGAAAAGGGGTTATTTAATTAATGTGAGTTTAGCATAATAAGTTAACGTGGCTATTTATCCTTCCTTCGGTTTACTCACTTCTGTTTTCTCTTCTTTTTTTTTTCAGCTTGGGCTCGCGGAACACGTTGAAGCAAAATCAGAAAAATCCACCGCTCTGCAAACACTGTCACTGCCGCTCGAGGAACTAAAACATGGCTTGGCACAAACGGAGCTGCAACAGCTATTGGAGTCCCCAGAGCAGTTGCTTCCCAAAGCTAGCGAAGCACTATCGAGTCTGCAGGCTTTCGCTAAGCCACTCCAAGAACTCGAGAGAGGCATCGCGCTTGTGCAACAACAGATGGAACTGGAAGGCAAGGAGGATTCCCTCTCAGAGAAAACTGCAGTTTCTGCTTTGGAAACACTAGCAGAACCTGTGCGGGAGGTCCAGCACGCGATAGCCCTCGTCGAACAGCAGGCAGTTCTGGAGGCTGCTGGACAATCTTCCCAGAGTGAGGGTTTATCCTTGCTGAAGACGTTGGCCCAGCCAATCAGAGAATTGCAGCTCGCCATTGCGTCAACTGAGCAGCAGGTGTTACTAGAGGCAAGAGACACTTCCATCTCTGATGCTACAGATATCTCTCACATACAGACAAGGGCGAAGGCAGCTGAGGAGCCTTGTCTGGAAGTGGCTTCAAGACAAGAGCTCGATGTACTGGAGGGAAAAGAAGGTTTGCTGTCAGAGGCAGAAGGACTGTCAGAACTCAAGACACTTGCAAAGCCATTGAGGGAAACAGATAGAGCAGTTGCTACAGTGGAGCAACAACTCGCCCTTGAAGCTAGAGAAGGCTCCCTTTCAGAAGCAACACGTGTTTCTGAAATGGAAACCTTAGCGGGCCTATCTAAAGAACCATTGAAAGATGTTGCCGAAGTAGAGGAGCAGGTATTTCTTGAAGCAAGAGATGATTCCTTATCTGAGGCAACAAGTCTCTCCCAGATGGAGACTTTCGCATCTGCTGTGGAAGACGTCAGCCGTAATATCGCTGCTGTCGAGCATCAAGCTGCTCTTGAAGCAGGGGATGACTCTTTATCGGAACAGTTGAATATATCGGAGCTGGAAACGAAGGCGCTACCGACGCAAGAGACGCAAAGAGACGTAGCAATGAAAGAGCAACAAATTGTCCTGGAGGCTGATGCAGCAACTCTTGCTGAACAATCAGAAATTTCGGCTCTAAAAGCTTCAGCACTATCGACAAAAGAAGAACTGAAGGGTGTTGCTACAGTTCATGAACAAACTGCGTTAGAAATGAAAGACGGATCGATTTCAGAGCAGGATAGTATTTCATTACTAAAGACACAAGCTGAGCCAGGATCAGTACTTCAAATAAATGTTGCTTCCACCGATAAGCCCACAATATTGGACGCCCAAGGTGAATCCATATCAGAAGAGGCAAGTGTTTCTGCCTTGAAGCAGTTAGCTTCAAGCACAATTGAACAGAAACAAGGCGCGGCTCTGGTAGAACAGCAGTTAGTTTTAGAAATGGGAGGTGTTTCAATATCCGAAGGAGACGATGCGCAGCTTAAAACGTTGGCAACTGCGGCTCAAGAACAGCACGCCGCAGTGGCAACAACAGAACAGCAAACTCTACTGGAAGCCGGAGGAAAAATTGTTTCTGAAGCTGGTACGAAAACAATGGCGACCCCTATTCAGGAAGAACCTATGGCCGTTGCCACATCTCAGCAACCCATGGTGCTGGAAGAAAGAGATGATTCTGTTTCCGAACAAACAAATCTCTCAGAACTGAAAACGTTCGCAGTGCCAGGACAAGAAAGCGCTAAGGCTGCGGTCGAAGGTGGGCAGCAGATGGTTCTGGAAGCTACTGATATTTCGCTGGATGAACAGTCCAGCTTGTCGCAACTGAAAACACTTGCATGCAAGCAGAAGAACCTCTGAAGAAAGCTGCAGTGATAGAGCAGCAAATAGTATTAGAAGAAACTGGGGCGTCTATTACTGAAGAACAAAGCATTAGCCAACTCAGAACCACTGCTAAGCAGGATAAGGAAGCAACGAAGGAAGTGGCTGTGGCTGAACAGCAGGTTGTCATGGAAGGCAAGGAAGCATCCTTAGCCGAAGATAAATTATTGCCTAAGATGGAAACTTTGGGCGTGAAAGCCGAAGAAACTGTCAAGGAAGCAGTGATTACGGAACAGCAAGTAGCTCTGGAAGCCAAGGAGATGTCAATGGCTGACGAAGCCAGCTTATCAAAACTGAAAACCCTCGCTGTCCCTGCCATGGAATTGCACCAGGCGCTTGCCTCCATTATAAAGCATACTGCAATGGAAGCTGGCGCAGAGCCGATGTCTGAAGTGTCATTGCCTGAATCATTAGCGTATCCGCTGCAAGATCTCAAGCATGGCCTGGCCATCGTGCAGGAACAGCTTCATCTGGAGCCCACAACACTCGATTTATCCGCTAGGGAACACGTCACTCGCCTAAAAACAGTAAGTAACTTAATGTGATACTGGCCATAAATTAGTACTTAGCAGAGGGAACTATGAAAGTTTTATTTGTTATCGGAGCAGGTTCTGATCAATGTACCTGCTATATTTAAAGGATTTGAATTAGAAATGCGAATGAAACATGAAAAAGTGTAGTTGTAAATTGCTGCCTTGGAAGTAGTGGCAATAATGAATTACTAACACTTAGAAAAGTTTATATTTCGAGCAATAAACAATATTATTTATTAAATGAGTAAGGGAAATACAAAAATGTTTAACACTTAACCTGAAAAGGTGAAAATCACAATATTCCATTTGTTATATTACCTAAATCTACGCTGTTTTATTTTTTGGACGCTTATTGACCTTGTGGTAATATTAAGGGAAATGCTTGGCTGATCCGCGGACATGGAGGAATAGGTAAGTTGGCAAAGAAACATGGGAATTCCAATAATAGATAAGAAGTCTAGTTGATTGGATTGTGAGATATGAAAATTAAAGTAATGTTTTTAGAATAAACGATTAACATTGACTGAAAGTAATCGAAATAGTATAAGTGGTATTTAATTGATAAAATGGGAGGATCGTAGGAAAAGGAGACATAGCGCTATACTTTTTTGAGAAAGAAAAAATGAAGAGAAATAAAATACATTAAGTTACTAAACAGCATAAAGAGAATTTTCATCAAAAAAGATTAGAGATTCTCGACCATATTTTCGGATAATACCAAAAGGGAAGAATTCCTTACTGCAGATTATAAGGCAACTGGGTACAAGATTGGCAAAAAGACGATCTGGGAGATTGCAGTAGCAACAAGTGTTCAATTTTTTTAGTCTCTTTATAGCTGTTATTGCAATACATTTTTGGCTTGAAGTTCTCGCTCGTACAGCGATGTTCCTGTCGCACACAAAAATCCTACCAGTGATGCCAACTGAAGGACAGCTAAGCTGTCGCTATTCGGTAAGTTCTCAAAATTTCGTGATTACTACTGTTAATAATACCGGGAAAAAATGTTCTGTGCCCTTCCTACAGATCTTCTTGTCAAATTCCATCAATATCGGTATAGCAATATAGTCGTCAAAACGTAACCAAAAGACAGAGACTTACATCCGCATTATCACTGCAGATCACACACTGACTGCGAGCAACCCCTACGCCTACAGCATTGCAAGACTACCTACGATTTGCCTAGCTTTTAACCCCTAAATTTGTGATCTCTACAGTTTAACATTTAATCCGAATAACCGACGGTTCAGGATTGACTCACGTTCAAAAACAATTTTTTTTAAATCTTTGCCTCCAAGGAGATTTGAACCAGATACCAACATCCAAACAACAGTAAGCAAGCGCTTCAACCACTGAGCTACCAGACAGCTATATGGAAAGGCAGTACAGAGACCTACACATCCTATGCGTCTGTCTATCACCATTCAGTAATTTTTCGAAATTATAAGATAATATGTATTATTTATACAGAAATTTTTTTCAGCCAAATGTAGACAGTACTTTTCTCCTTGTTTCAAAGGACAAATGTGCAAACTTTCATCGAAATCGGATGAAAACTGTGGATTTGTATGGAGAAGAAACAAACCAATCAACAAACAAACAAACATACATACATTCATCTTTATATGTATAGATAGTAATATTCTAAAACCTCTTATTCCTAAATACACTAATACAATGCTATTGCAAATATGATACATACTTACAAAACATACAGATACACATATTATTCTTTAGACACCCTTCAGGTATTTTCCTTATAACAGACAGTCAAAAGACCTGTTACGAAATGGTGTAAGCTGATCTTGGTTGTTTTCTCGTAGACTACACATATAACTGGCTTCCCATTTGTTGCCCGTAGGTAGCGCATTGTGTAGACGAGCTGCTGCTGGCAGTGGCTGGAGCAGAGCAGGTTCTGCTGGAGGGAAGAGTGCAACAGGTGTCTGCAGTGGCTGTGCAGCAGCTGGCGGCGCTGGCGCGGCCGGTGCACGACCTGCAGGTGGCTCTGGCGGCGGCCGAGGCACCTGTTGCTCTGGAGCAGGTGGAGGCACGGCCTGCTGTGGCGCCAGAGCCGGCACTAGCGGTGGCGCTGAGACAGCTGGAACGCGACTTGGCACTCGTGTGCCACCAGCAGCTGCTCGAGCACGACGAAGACGCCACTCTACGCTCGGCCGACCTGCCGACCCTCGCCTCCTCAGGAGAAGTCTCCGGAGAGATGGGCATCGCGGACAGGCTCTCCGTGGTGCGTTCTCCCAATACTTCGCTATGAGCTGAGTTTTTGTGGGTTAATAGAGATATGTTTGTCTTATAATTCACCGATAAACTGATATTATTACCATTAATTTAATTGCAATGGAGTTAACGCTCCGGTGGCAATTCCCCTAATCATCTAATTACCCTATTTTTAAAAAAATATCTTTTATAATTGAAGAATTAAATCCTCTCCCACCCGCCATTTACTTTTCAGATTTAGAAATTTTAATTTTAAATTCCTTAAGCGTTTTTGGTAAATTATTCTCTTTTTTTTTTTTTTTTTTTTTTGTTCCAATTCCCAATTCTCTTACCAACAAAAGAAAAATTTTCCTTTCCCTTGCGCATAAAAGAGGCAGCTAGTTGTCATGGTCGTCTTTCCACTTTAATGCACTATTCCTAATTCCCAATATCCCTCCTAACCCCATCACCAACATATGCCCTGTACAATCACAACACTCTCTTCACCCTCCGTTCTCGTCTCGCATTCGGGAGGACGGTGGTTCGAATCCCCGTCCGGGCATCCAGATTTGGGTTTTCCATGGTTTCCCCAAATCACTCCAGGCAAATGCCGGGATGCTTCCTTCAAAAGGCCATGGCCGAATTCCTTCCCATTCCTTGCCCCCATCCTTGCCCCCCATCCTTTCCCGTCTCTAAAGACCTCGATGTTAAAAAGAGACGTAAAGCAGTTACAAAAAAAAATCTTCACCCTCCTCCTTTCCTCCAATGACTCCCAACCCAGCTCCTTTGTCATATCAGTTACTGACTGGGTCCTACGATAATCTGCACAAACAAATCTAGCTGCTCTTCTTTGCACACCCTCTAACTCCTGTATTTGATAACCAAAATGTGGGTCCCAAACTACACCACCACATTCAACCAGTGGTCTGGTAAAATTTTGTAACCTAATTCCCTAACTTCTCTGGTACATCCTCGGATCGCCCCCTCCAGTAAATGTAGGATTTTGTAACCTTTTCATACGACCTGCCCAATGTGCTCTGCCCAGTTGCGTTTGTTATCAAATTTTATGCCAAGATATTTATACTTCAAGCCTTCAACAAGCAATTCTGCCCCACCATATAATCGTAATTGACTTTTATTTTTTTATCTGTGTACCTCATAAGCTGACTCTTCTTGGCATTTATCTTCATTCCATGATGACCTACCCATTTAGATATTCTATCCATGCCATCCTGCAGCTGTTTACAGTTTCCACCTGTAAAGAACAAATTTTTCTGATATCTCGCGATATCTCCAGATATCGTTTTAGGAAGTTCAGGTAGTTAGGTACCAGGACAAACTTTTTTCAGGGTCACAAGGAACTGCACGTTGGGTATTCACAATGGGTATGCTATTTTTTCCCCCTACCTAATGGTTCTGTTAGGTTGAAATGTGGCCTGGGCCAGAAGAAAAAACGCTGCCAAAGACACAAGGAACTATACATATAATTAATTTTTTACATTCGATATGTCGACAACTAAGCCGTCTAAGCGAGATATCAAAACATTTTATTCTTAATTTTGTATTTGTCTCAGCGACTTTCATAATAATTTATAATGAAATTATGGCGCTATGGTTATCGCAGAGCTACCTAGTAAACAGTAGCGTTTACATCTACTGCCATCAAACAATCTAAGATATACATGGTGATCATTCGATCTAAATTCATACCTAATACACAGAAATCTGCCTTAACTAATATTGTTTTCATTCATCTTCTTAGAAGTTATTTCTTATACTAGATTGTAAATGCAATATTTCATCATTTAAAAGTAAATTCAACTTCTGACTTACACCTTTCATCATTAGACATAGTCAAATTTTGAATCTCTGAAAGATAACATAATGTCATGGTGTAATCCACGGGCACAGAATCCAATGAATACTCTTTTCCCTTCACATTTCAACTTAAACCCTGATACTCGTACAAGAAAATAATTAACTACAAATAAAAATTTCAAAAGAAGTCTTCTAACTAGTACTAATTTAGTGTGGTTTCAGCCAAATTATAAAATAGTTAGAGAGAAATCATATTAACAATTATTTCAAGCTTTCCTTTGCTTTGCGCATGCACATACTGCTTAGTCAAAAAGTTCAATAATAAAATATAATTCAATCTGATTTTATTTATTTCGCAAATATCGTACCAGTGTTAGGATTGGAGTCCATGTAAAACCTTATGTATGTTAAGAATGACTCGATGATTTGGTTGGTCACGTAGTATATAGCTGACAGGTGACTTGTTTCCACAATATTAAGGCCATGTTAGTGACTTGATATGAGAGCATGAGCTGTGTAATTTGCAGCTGACGCTGGAGGGTGATCTAGACACGCTGTCAGACCGCACGGACTCTGCGACGGCAGCCGCCTCGAGCTCCGAGCCTCGGCTGGCGGTGGCTGCGGTGCAGAGGGTGGCCGTCGTCGACTCGGAGCAGGTGCAAGCTAGCCATCTGGAGGACATTCCCCCAGCCGAGAAGGTGCAGCGTGAGGCGGCCGCCTCTGCGGTCACTCCGGAGACGGCGCTGGCCGTGGTGGAGCAGCCGCGACCTCTGTCTACTGCAGACACGCTGTCTAGCGAGGGAGAGCTGCCGGCAACCACGGCGGAACAGGTCAGCGCGACCGAGTCACTGGTGGCAGCGGTCGTGCAGGAGACGCCACGCGTTCACGAGCATCCGCCTCAACAAAAAACAGAGTCCAATGTTACTGCCGACAGACAACGTGCTGATTCTGAAACCACAAGCGGCAAGCCGAAAACAATTCAAGAAAAAGGACTGGTAAAAGAGAAGGAACAGGAAAATAAACGTAGAGGTGACACGAAAATTGTGGACGTGGCTACACCGCAAGGAAAATTGGATGCAGATAAGGATGAGAAAAAAATTGATGATGATGATGCCAAGATTAAAGACAAAAAACAAGAACAGAAGGAAGAGAAAAATAAGGAAGAAGTTGATAAAAAACAAAAGGAAGATCGGTTAGAAAAGACGAAAGAAAAGGCAAGTACGGAGAAAGCGGAGCTAAAGATAGAAGACAGAGATGTCAATGAAAAGAAGGAAGATGCTGCCAAGAATCAACAAGGAAAATTGGAAAAGCAGCGAAAAGAGGAAGGAGAGGAAAGAAAGAAAGAGGAAAAACAAGTGGATAAAAAGATGGATCAAGCTGCTAAGAAACAAGAGGAAGACTTGGAAAAACAGCAAAATGAAAAAGAAAAAACAAAGAAGAAAGATGAAGAACTGAAGAAAAAGGAAAAAGAAACGGATGAAAAGAAAAGCAAGGAAGAAGCTGCTAACAAACAACAGGCCGATTTGAAAAAAGAGACAGAGGAGTCAAAGAAGATAGAAGAAGAACTTAAGAAAAATGAAAAAGTAGCAGATAAAAAAGGAAGAGGAAGCTGCCAAGAAACAAAAGGATGAGTTGGAAAAACAGCAAAAAGAGGAAGAGGAGACAAAGAAGAAAAAGGAAGAACTGAAGAAAAAGGAAAGAGAATCAGATGAAAAGAAAAAGAAGGAAGAAGCTTCCAAGAAACAACAGGCCGATTTGGAAAAACAGCAAAAAGAAACAGAAGAGGCAAAGAAGAAAGAGGAAGAACTTAAGACAAAGGAAAAAGAAGCAGATGAAAATAAAAAGAAGGAAGAGGCTGCTAAGAAAATACAGGCCGATTTGGAAAAACAGCAAAAAGAGACAGAAGATTTAAAGAACAAAGAGGAAGAACTAAAGAAAACGAAAAAGGAATCAAATGAAAAGAAAAAGAACCAGCCAAGAAACAAACGGACGATTTAGAAAAACAGCAAAAAGAGATTCAAGAGGCAAAAAAGAAGGAGGAGGAGCTAAAGAAAAAAGAAAAAGAACCAGATGAAAAGAAAAAGAAGGAAGAATCTGCTAAGAAACAACAAAAAGAGAAAGAGGAGGTCAAGAAGAAGGAAGAGGCAAAGAAGAATCAGGAGGTAAAGAAGGAAGAGGAGGAACGAAAGAAAAAGGAAGTGGATGAAAAGAAAAAGAAGGAAGTAGCTGCTAAGGAACAACAGAAAGAATTAGAAAAACAGCAAAAAGACACAGTCGAAGCAAAGAAGAAAGAGGAGGAACTTAAGGAAACGGAAAAAGAAGCGGATGAAACGAAAAAGAATGAAGAATCGGCCAATAAACAACAAAAAGAGAAAGAGGAGGCAAAAATAAAGGAAGAGGAACTAAAGAAAAATGGAACGGTTGAAAATAAAAAGAAGGAAGACACTGCGAAGAAACAACAGAGAGATTTGGAAAAAATGCAAAAGGAAGCAGAAGAAGCAAAGAAGAAAACAGATGAACTAAAGAAAAATGAAAAAGAAGGAGATGAAAAGAAAAAGAAGGAAGATATCGCTGAGAAACAACAGGATGATGTGGAAAAAGAGCAAAAACAGAAAGAGGAGGCAAAGAAGAAGGAGGAGGAAAAGAAGGAGGAGGAGGAAAAAGAGAAGGAGGACGCAAAGAAGAAGGTGGAGGCAAAGAACAAGGTGGAGGCAAAGAAGAATGACGAGGCAGAGAAGAAAAAGGAGGAACTGAAGAAAAAGGAAAAAGAAGGGGAAGATAATAAAAAGGAAGAAGCTGCTAAGAAACAACAAAATGATTTGGAAAAACAGCAAAAAGAGATAAATGAGGTAAAGAAGAAGGAGGAGGAAAAGAAGAAGGAGGAGGAAAAGAAGAAGGAGGAGGCAAATAAGAAGGCGGAGGCAAAGAAGAATGAGGAGGAATTAAAGGAAAAAGAATCGGATAAAAAGAAGGAAGAAGCTGTTAAGAAACAACAAGCAGATTTGGAAAAACAGCAAAAAGGGAAAGAGGAGGCAAAGAAGAAGGAGGAGGAATTAAAGAAAAAGGGAAAAGATGCACAAGAAATGAAAAAGAAGGACGAAGCTTCCAAGAAACAACAGGAGGATTTGGAAAAACAGCAAAAGGAGAAAGATGAGGCAAAGAAGAAGGAAGAGGAAAAGAAGAACGAGGAGGAAGTAAAGAAAAAAGAAGCAGAAGAAAAGAAAAAGAAGGACGAAGCTGCCAAGAAACAACAGGCCGATTTGGAAAAACAGAAAAAAGAGAAAGAGGAGACAAAGAAGAAGGATGAGGAACTAAAGAAAAAGGAAAAAGAAGCACAAGAAAAGAAGGACGAAGCTGCCAAGAAACAACAGGAGGATTTGGAAAAACAGCAAAAGGAGAAAGATGATTTAAAGAAGAAGGAGGAGGAAAAGAAGAAGGAGGAGGAAAAGAAGAAGGAAGAGGAAAAGAAGAAGGAGGAGGAAATAAAGAAAAAAGCACAAGAAGAAAAGAAAAAGAAGGACGAAGCTGCCAAGAAACAACAGGCTGATTTGGAAAAACAGAAAAAAGAGAAAGAAGAGGCAAAGAAGAAGGAGGACCTAAAGGAAAAAGAAGCACAAGAAAAGAAGGACGAAGCTGCCAAGAAACAACAGGAGGATTTGGAAAAACAGCAAAAGGAGAAATATGAGGCAAAGAAGAAGGAGGAGGAAAAGAAAAAGGAGGAGGAAGTAAAGAAAAAGGAACAAGAAGAAAAGAAAAAGAAGGACCAAGCTGCCAAGAAACAACAGACTGATTTGGAAAAACAGAAAAAAGAGAAAGAGGAGGCAAAGAAGGAGGAGGAGGACCTAAATAAAAAGGAAAAAGAAGCACAAGAAAAGAAAAAGAAGGATGAAGCTCCAAAGAAACAACAGGAGGATTTGGAAAAACAGCAAAAGGATAAAGATGAGGCAAAGAAGAAGGAGGAGGAAAAAAAGAAGGAGGAGGAAAAGAAGAAGGAGGAGGAAGTAAAGAAAAAAGAACAAGAAGAAAAGAAGAAGAAGGACGAAGGTGCCAAGAAACAACAGGCTGATTTTGAAAAACAGAAAAAAGAGAAAGAGGAGGCAAAGAAGGTAGTGGAGGACCTAAAGAAAAAGGAAAAAGAAGCACAAGAAAAGAAGGACGAAGCTGCCAAGAAACAACAGGAGGATTTGGAAAAACAGCAAAAGGAGAAAGATGAGGCAAAGAAGAAGGAGGAGGAAAAAAGAAGGAGGAGGAAGTAAAGAAAAAAGAACAAGAAGAAAAGAAGAAGAAGGACGAAGGTGCCAAGAAACAACAGGCTGATTTGGAAAAACAGAAAAAAGAGAAAGAGGAGGCAAAGAAGGTAGAGGAGGACCTAAAGAAAAAGGAAAAAGAAGCACAAGAAAAGAAAAAGAAGGACGAAGCTGCCAAGAAACAACAGGAGGATTTGGAAAAACAGCAAAAGGAGAAAGATGAGGCAAAGAAGAAGGATGAGGAAAAGAAGAAGGAGGAGGAAGTAAAGAAAAAAGAACAAGAAGAAAAGAAAAAGAAGGAGGAAGCTGCCAAGAAACAACAGGCCGATTTGGAAAAACAGAAAAAAGAGAAAGAGGAGGCAAAGAAGAAAGAGGAGGAACTAAAGAAAAAGGAAATTGAATTAGATGAAACGGGGGAAAGAAGGAGGGTGCTGCCAAGAAACAACAGGAAGAAGTGGAAAAGCAGCAAAAAGAGAAAGAGGAGGAAAGAAAGAAGGAGGAGGATGTTAAGAAAAAGGGAAAAGAAGGGGCTGAAGGGAAGAAAGAAAAAGCTGGGGTTCAACAGCAGGAAAGGGACGCGGAAAAACAACCAAAAAAGAAAACATCAGTTAAAAAGAAACAAAAGGAAGAAGTTGAAGCACAGGAAAAGTTAGAATCATCTGTTAATGAACAGAAGGATGAAACTGAAAAGGGAAGGAGAAAACAGTCACTGAAGGAAGCTGAAGATAAAACACAACTTAAATTGGTCGACGAAGCCGATTCAGGCAAACTGGAGGAGGAAGGGTATAAAGATAAAGGAGAAAAGAGTGAGAAAAAAGATGTGGTTGGTAAGGAAAAGATGGCTTATGAGTCTACGAGTGAATCTAAAGAGAAAGAAGAAAAGAAAATGAAGTCGGAGAAGCAGGAAAAGAAGACCGCTGCGGCAGCTGACGCATCAGAGCCTGGAAGCCGCGTCCGACAGAGGGACGTGGAGGGGGCTGAGGACGTGGAGGACTCTGACACGCTGAGCGGCCCCGGGCCACGCTGCTGCCCGAGGACTCGGACGTGTCTCTGGAGGAGCCGTCGCCCCGCTGGAGCAGTCGCAGCCGCCGCCGCTGGAGGTCTTCAGACAGCAGCGCCACCATCACCTCCAGCAGCGGCCGTCGGCAGCGCCTAGAGACGGTCAGTGGCTTGCTTACATTTGGGGAATTTCGGAAAATAATTCCAATTAAAATATTAAATACTTACCATCTCCTGTAGTACTTGTTGTTGTGTTACTGTTATGTATATTTATAGAAAGGTTTTCTTCCATTAAAGAATTACTTCGTAGAACAACGGGGTTTTAGCTGTCTAGTTGGGTCAAAATTTAATAAGAAAAGAAAATAAACCTTCATCATCAATCCTACAGGACTAGGTCGCTGTTCTATTACGACTTTTCTCTGGGACATCTTTTTCTTTAATAAAACTATTATTAGCAGTCTGGATTAATACATTCTTTAGACACTTTCACAACAAAGCTTCATATATCATTCTTAAATGACAATAATATTGGTAACAGAAACTTCTTCAAGTACATGCTTATAAAATAATAATAAATTA
Organism: Vandiemenella viatica; assembly: GCA_031002005.1. Taxonomy (NCBI): domain Eukaryota; kingdom Metazoa; phylum Arthropoda; class Insecta; order Orthoptera; family Morabidae; genus Vandiemenella; species Vandiemenella viatica. The sequence goes on along the minus strand of JARYHS010011408.1, from coordinate 223,375,643 downwards.
AAAACTAACAAATTACGTCACGCCAAATATAGCATGAATTCCTTGCCTTTTAAAGGGGTGAGTATCAACCAGCACGAATAACTAATATCAACACACCTATTTTGCATTTTTGGAAATATGAAATACATGTGACTTAATGTGGCAGACAATTTGGAAAAGTTATTAGCACAGTAAATTAAATGCGAGTCTTCCACAGTTGTTAACATTACAGACTCTCCTAAGTATATCAGTATGATTAGGAGCATATATGCTATTCACAGTGTGGTTAAAAGTTATAATTTGAAGCTTAAAATATCTTGAAGCAGTTAACTATCTAATACGATGTCTGGACAAACAGTCTGACAATGTCAAACCGATGCTCCTCTGTGAATGGAACTCAGATGAAGACTGTACTTAGTTTACCAGTGTCTGCTCTGTCAATTAGAACCGAAAATAGGGAGCAAGCGAAGTAGATTGAATAATAAACGATACAGGTGCTTGCGGATATTATTTTGTTTTTAGATCATTAGGAATTCGACACATAGCATGTTATCGAAACTCGAGACTGTTGCTTGTTGAACGCTGTATCCTGCGGAGATGAGAACTCGGCACCTCTCTGAGACAGACTCCCTCGAAGACTTAAAGAAGCTGTAGCGTTCAGCGGTCATTCGTTTCGTCAGTTAATAATTTATTTATTACTTGCGCTAACTGAAATTTCATAGAATTTGCGCAACAAATTCATTGTAATCGCCGAAAGGCAATATTTCAGGTTTCACTCTACAGTTCGTGCTAATGATCGTAGTTTCCCTCATCTGTCCTCCCACTGCTCCATCAAGACATAAGCACAGTGTCAGCGTTCCGGCCGTCATTGATTGGTGGAACTTCTATAATACAATTTAAGCGTAGTTTCTAGATTTGCTGTCAATACTTCGGTGTCAAATATTCACCCTGAAATTGCAAACGTCGGTGCATTAAACCTCGTTGTTTGCTGTTGATGCTGTATTTATGTTACATATTAGGTGACAACGAGAAAAGATGACGGTGGTTGAACCTCCCACGCCGCATCGCTGGGTCGGTTAACAGTATCCGGTATCGTGGCTTAAATTCTATTGCCTTCTCCTTTCGACAGTAATTTCCTAATTCTTCACTTTTCTACCCTTCACAAACTTGTGAACCTCCTCTTGCAGAAATTGCATGCGGCGTTTGAGGCTGGTTGCTACGATCTTTAGAGGACAATTTGCGACGGTTAGGACTTTGTAAATATCTTTAATTTATATTTCCGTGTGTTTTATAATGATTTTGCATGATTTTATATTAATTCTGATTATTTTGATGTGATTTTAATTGTTTAAGTATTGTTACAATTCGAAAAGGGGCGGAAGTCTTTGAATCATTCTGGAATTTTCTGTAACGCCTATACAAGCGATCGGCATAGACGAGTGAGTTAGATGAGTTTTAGTATTGAAAAGTTTAATTGTGAAGGCGTTGCAAGTTAGAATCGCTGGAGCATTTATTTACGTTTGTTCGTAATATCTTTGTGTGGAGTTCGATGCCTCGAAGAAAAATAAACAAACTGGAAATTGTACAGGGAGTGTGCGCATCTGCCGTGCCGAGTTCTGATTCTGTTTAGTGTGGACCAAGTTTCACGAGGTAAATCAAAACCTGGTGGCTTTTGTGTAATGAAAGATAAGCTGTTATTTTGGTGTACAGTCCACTCCTGGATCCAAGCTTTGGTGATGTTTAAATCTTCATGTATAGCATCCCTCGCCGATTTTATTGGCGGTGTTCTAAACCGAAGCCTGTTGATGTTGGCATCCTTAATATCTTGGTGGATCGGTAAGTTTCTGTCCATTAGCCTCTTGTACTCACGTATAAGAGCATTTATCCGTCGTATGTTAGGTGGTGGTATGTGGCTCAGTATCGAGAGCCATTTTGTGGGAGTTGTCTTGATCAATGCCTGCAATCATACAAATAGCGTTATTAAGTTGAGAGTCCACTTTTTCCACTTGCGGGCTATTCAGCCAGACCCGGGCACAGTACTCGGCGGCCGAAAAGACAAGACCCGGAGCAGAGGAGCGGAGAGTGGAGGCCGATGCACCCCAGGAGGTAGCACATAGTTTTTGAATGATATTGTTTCTTGCTTTTAGTTTCTCAGTCATTTTCGTTAGATGTGGATTAAAGAATAATGTTCTGTCAAGGGTAACACCCAGGTACTTTGGTGTCTTTTTGTGGGTAAGAATGGTTTTTTCGAAATGTTAAGTTACCTGTTATGTTGTGGTGCAGGTGAGCAGCTCCGCGAGTCGCCCGCAGTTCATAACTCGCCTGCGAGAGCGCACCGCCGCTGCGGGATCCCGCATACGCCTGGTGTGCTGCGCCCTGGGCACGCCGTCTCCGCAGCTGCGCTGGCTCAAGGACGGCCGCGAGCTGCCTGCGGGGGAGCAGCGCCGCTACCGCATCGCCGTCGACGACGGCGGGCTGGCGGCGCTCGAGATCTACAGCGCGGCGCCCGAGGACGCCGGCACCTACACCTGCGAGGCGGCCAACGACGCCGGCGTCGCCAGCACGTCCGCAGAGCTGCGCGTGCCCGAGGACCTGTCCGCCAGCCCAGCCGCACCCACATTCACCAGGGCCATCCGGGGTCAGTACCTCCACCCACCTAACCTGACAATGTGACCAACAGAATACAGTTAAGATTTCATCATCATCTTCAGGATCTTCCAACCACTGGGCAGGTCTGCTTGGAACAATAGCCTCTCCAACGCTTCCTGTCCATCCACGATCTCTCTTCTTCTAATGTCATCCAGTTCCCTCCTCTTTCCTCAAAACACTTTTCAACACTTTCATCCATCTGTCCTTTGGTCTGCCTTTGGGTCTCTTCCCTATAAGATCCATCCCCAGCATCTTCTTTGGTATCTTCTTCTCCCTATTCTCTTAACTGTTAGTACTGAGAAGCAGGCATTTACCTTTTTAAGAATAAAATTATGGCTGGGGGGGGGAGATAACTTTTGATGGAAAGGGGAAGTGGGAACTTTTCTTTTGACGTCAATGGTAAGAAAAACCTTTGGGTACCTCAGTCTATTCTTTGTTGTGACGGTTCGTCCGTGATAATTTCCCTGGTTTTTTCATTCTGTCCCTTCTCGTTACTCCTACTCTACTACTCTGAAACTTTATTTCCACAGCTTGTACTCTCCTTTCATCCCTGTCCTTTATCACGCATGTTTGCGACCTATATGTCAAAAATTGGCATAGAGTAATTCTTACGTATTACTTCCTGACTTTTTTTGCGACATATTTCGACTCCATATCAGGCCTCTAACACTCTTAAAAACCTATTTCAGCATCTTCCTCTTCATTTATTTATATCGTGTTTCCTCCATTTTCTTAAATCCAGCTTACAAAATATTTTAAACAATCAACTTTCTTCAATTCCTCTTCTCGAAAAGATAAGCCTGTGCCTGTCTTACTCTTCTTTCTTCTTGAAATTACCACTCCCCCTTTTTTTCTGCACTTCTATTTCATCTTCTCCCCAAACTATTAGGTCATCAGCAAATAACATTGCTTTCATCTTTCGTTCCCCAATGCTGTGCACCGCCATCTTCAGTATTTTATCTATCCCCTCTATAAGTAAGAGGGGTACGAGGACACATGAAGTATGATATAAAGTAATGTTAACTTCTTTAATAAATCACCACATCAGCAACATGTAACACATCGGAGCTTTGTAAATATAAATTTTTAGGATATTTTCGCTATATGTTGCAATCGGTAGAAGGTTTGGAGACGTTTCTACATTGTTATGAAATAATGATGAAATGTGCACTCCACTTGTCGGAAATGAGATAAATTATTTACAGAAAATATTGCGGCATTTTTTGAGAAAAACAATGACTTGATTACAGCTGGAAAGGTATATAAAGGTCTGGAAATTGAGGAAGGGGCAAAAGTGTTCGGAGAGGGACTGAGCCGCAATGTCTGTCGCTAAGAGGCAGTATTTTCTGGAAAAAGGGCGAGAAACAGTTGTTTAGTTTCGGTGTAAGTGATAAATTTATGAACTGAAGTTTTAGAGAAGGTGGTTTCCATTTGTCACCTTACAAATGTGAGTATGGTGTAGGCGGCACACTGTATGACCTTCTTTTCGGAATGTTTCTGTTACTTTTTAGATGACGCTATAGGACGTTAAAATTGTATTGACTCTGACAAGAATTCTCGTCGGGAATTCTGCCGGATAATTTCTTCTTTCCACAACTTTTTGGCAGCAACCACCGTAGGCTTCGTCAGGTGAGATGTCATATCGCTATGACATCTCACCTGACGAAGCCTACGGAGGCTGCTGCCAAAAAGTTGTGGAAAGAAGAAATTATCCAGCAGAGTACCCGAGCAGATTTCTTGTCAGAATTCTTTACTCCGCGAAAAACCTAATTCTCGCATGTATCGACTCTGCTTCGCGAGGCACATCCGACATCCGACGGATTTTTTAAAAAAAAGCTTTCGACATTGTGCCTCACACTAATTTACTTAGGAAACTTCGTGGTTACGGCATATTTAGACAAATATGCGACTGGGTTGCAGACTTTCTGTAAGGCAGAACACAGTGTGTAGTTCTCGACGGTGAGCGTTCATCATTCTCCGATCTGAGGTCCGGGGTACCCCAGAGCAATGTGATAGGGCCTCTGTTGTTTCTCATACGTTAATGATTTGTGCGACATAATAAGGGGGATGAAAAGACTATTCGCCGATGATGCTATTATTTATCGTGAAATCAAAACCCAGGACAACTGCGCTTTGTTACAAGATGATATTATGAAAATAATTGCATGGTGTAAAGACTGGCAGTTGGAGTTAAACGCTAAAAAGTGCCAAGTCATGCGTGTAAGTAAAAAGATGACACCATTTAGCTCTGAATATACAGTTAATGGTACTGTCCTTTGAACGGTAGATTCCGCTAAATACGTAGGGGTAACAATTCGTAATAATTTGTCGTGGAATGAGTATATCGAGAATGTAATTGGCAAAGCAAATCCTATGCTCCGATTTCTAGGTCGTAATTTAAAACAATGCACTCCGGAAGTTAAATCGATTGCAGTAAGTCACTAGTGCGTCCTCACTTAGAATATTGTTGTTCTGTCTGGGGTCCCCATCAAAAGGGGTTAATGAAGCCATTAGAGAAGGTCCAAAGGAGTGCCACCTGATTCGTGACAAGTATATATAGTTGGAGGGAAAGCGTAAGTGCGATGTTGAAGGAGTTAGGATGGGAAGACCTGGAACACCGAAGGAGTTGCTCTCGACAGAAGTTAATTGAAAAATTCATGACTGACATGTTTGGGAATGACAGCGAACAAATATTGTTACCAGCAACATTTATATCTCTGAATGACCTCGAAAATAAGATAAGAGAGATCAGAACCAGAACCGATTCATTTCTGTACTCATTTTTCCCACGGGCGATTAGGGAATGGAATAGAAAGGATTTATCGCGTGACAGGAGTAGCTTTCGACAAAGCACTCCGGCCATCCTGATCTGGGTTTTCCATGGTTTTCCCGGATCACTCCAGGCGAATGCTGGGATGGTTCCTTACATTAGCCCATGGGTGCCTCCTGCCATATCCCGTATATCCCTTCCAAACTATTACCCTTTCGGATAGGTGCAATGCACCCTCCGCCACACACTTTTGGCGAATCTCTGAGTAATAATAATAGAAAAAGAAGCTGCTTCTTGACTGGCTGCATCAAACTCGTACCCCGTGTTAAGGCTTCGCCATCGTGTGTGTCGACAGACGTGTACCGGTCCCGCGAGGAGGAGCTGGTGCTGGAGTGCCGGGTTCGCGCCACGCCAGCGCCGCGCGTCTCCTGGCTCAAGGACGGCCGCCCACTGCCGCCAGACGACGACCGCTACCAGCCCAGCGAGCTGCCCGACGGGGTGTGCAGACTGACGGTGCGCCAGCCCAGGGCGGACTCCGACGCCGGCGTCTACACCTGCGTGGCCCGCAACCAGCTGGCCGAGGAGCGCCTCTCTGCCAACATCAGCCTCCCAGGTAACAACAGTCTTCACAACCTGCTAACGGCCACAGCCATCTTTCTCCAGGTATATATCTTTCTTACGGTGGTATTACATAAAGGTTATTGAAGTGAAAACTTCTATAAGCGCGTTACGCGATGTGCGGACGGGGGTAAATCTGCGAGATCGTAACGTCACCGTCACCGTCACTGTCACCAAGATGCCACCTGTTGTGCGTATTATATGCGCGCTGGGCGCTTTTACCTAAATCTTTATAAAAACACACAGTCTTTATCCAATTTTGTTGGAACATTGCATACGTGTACTTTAAAACAAATAGAAAACACTGTTTACGATTGATTTACAGAAACTTAAACCTTCTCCTCCTTCCTCCTCCATTAATTTTGTCACCTTGTTGTACAATAAACATCTAAACAATCTTGCAGCAAAACTAAGAACCAGAAATAATATTCTGCAGAAGTTAACTGTCACCTCTTGGGGAGCATGCGCCTCCACACTTCGCACCTCAGCACTGAGCCTTGTGTATTCTGCAGCTGAGTACTGCTCATCTGTCTGGATGAATAGTGGCCACGTCAAAAAGATCGATACAGTATTGAACCAGACAATGCGAATAATTATTGTTGACCACTCCACTGTACTGGCTACCCGTTTTGTGTAACATCAAACCGTCTATGATAAGACGACACTATCGCCTAATTGCCCAATATAATAAGATCTGTCATAACTTGGATCTGCCCATCCACGACGACATGGAAAATCAGTTTCAGAGACTTAAATCAATTTTTTTTTTTAAACTGCTTTACGTCTCTTTTTAACATCGAGGTCTTTAGAGACGGGAAAGGATGGGGGGAAGGATGGGGGCAAGGAATGGGAAGGAATTTGGCCATGGCCTTTTGAAGGAAGCATCCCGGCATTTGCCTGGAGTGATTTGGGGAAACCATGGAAAACCCAAATCTGGATGCCCGGACGGGGATTCGAACCGCCGTCCTCCCGAATGCGAGGCGAGAACGCTAACCGTTACACCGCCCCGCTCGGTACTTAAATCAAGAAGTCCAGGCATAAAAACAGCAAAACAGATTTATCTGATAATTTTAATTGAAGAGAAGCTTGGAAATTGGAGTGGATATCCTCAGCCCCACCAGAATGGCACTCCCTGTTTGACAGTCAACAGGCACTAAAGGGACTCGACCTTCCTCGAAAGACCTGGGCAGCTCTTAACAGAGTTAGGTCTGGTCATAGCAGATCTGCTTCATCTTTGTATACATGGGGAATGAGAGATTCACCGAGATGCCACTGTGGTGAGGAAAAACAAACCATCCGTCACGTGACCTTTGATTGTCCACTTCGAGCCTTCAGGGGATCACCGATAGATTTTATTAATATTTCAAATGGAGCTCTACATTGGCTACACCGTGTTAATTTTGAATTTTAATTATAATTTAATGTTAAATTGTATTATTTTTTTGTGCATTGGCCGCAAGATAAATAAATACAAACCCACAATTTTTATCCGATTTTGATAGTAGTTAACTCACGTTTTGTTCAAAAGAAGAGCTCCGCGTTAAGGCGCTTACTTCCGGAATTTCTCCTCCGGTCGTGGGTTCAAATCCCGCGGCGAATATGAATTTTTAGGAGTTGTATTTGATTATATAAGCTACCCCTGTAGAAAGGAATTAGCCTTCTGGACTCTGCCACAATAGCTCATTACATCTCCTTCGGGAAGTTTCGAAGAACCGTTGAGATATAGACTAAGTTATAGTTTTAGTTTTTCAAGTAAAAACTTCATTAAGCGCATTGGGTGATTTTTTAATGGATAAAATCTTATGATTTCGCATTACCGACATGTTAATGTAAACAGTATGTCCGTTGCAGTCTCGTGGCTAACTGGTTAAGGTGTCTAACTGGCGAAAGAAAGGTCGCCGGTTCCAATCTCTGTCTGGGTGGGGAATTTCATACATCATTAACCTGACTTTTACCTATGGTATAGCCTGCTGTGCAATGTGAAGTACGCCAGAACGCTTCCGTGGTTCGGATTCCTCATTAAACTGTAGATCCCTTGTACGAACCGGTTAGCACTAGGGCGACTAAGACAGGGGCGGAATGCGCAGCCAACAGAAACCATGTCATTACGTCCACACGGAATTATTATTATTCAATATACCTGTAGCTATAAGTATGACATGTTGCGCGTATGATATTAATAATAGTTTTTAAGTTTTCAGTCCTCAATCACTGCCAATTGTTTTTTAAAATTACGGTCGTTCTTTTAATAATAAGATAAGTACTGTAAATATTATTAAAATATATTCGTTTCCATGATATATATAATTTCATCTACTTTTCTACATAATTTTAATTTTTGTTCAAATATTTGCCATATCTGCTGCCTGTGAAGAAACCCAATTCACGACTACAGTTACCCCTTCTTCCTAGTCGTTGAACCGTTGACCACTAAGGAACTACTTTAAGAACCGAGGCAGTTGAAAATCATTGGGTGCAAGGCTTGGACAGCAAGGTGTTTTGTGATCGTCATACAGCAGTCGATAATTCAGTTTCTCCGAAACTATAGTTTACAAAACCGACCTTGAAATCTGTGAAACTAAATTAATAACTGTGAAATCGTGAATCGTTGGCCCTTTCGAATTTTGTTGTCCACATCACGTACCAAGTCTTCAAAATTCGTATAAGACCAGCCTGGGCGTGGCTCACCATGCACTTCAACCCGCCTGTCCTTGGCATTTTCACCTACTTTCGAACGATACTATCAACTATAACATTACCACCCTACACTTCACAAATCTGACGGTGAATTTCCAAGTTGCGAGTCGAATTACTGGTCAAACCTTGCAGTCAGCAGGCGAATCAATTGTCTTGAACATTATAAACTACTACAGCTCAGCACATAGATGGACAATACTGCTGCATGATGGCTAAACGCGCGCGAAGCATGCTGGGATCAGACTAGTGATGATCCGATACAAGTAAATACGAGTAAGTACTCGATACTTTGTTTCGATACTGAGTAATTTTCGTATTCGAATTAATTCATTCGATACTTAGTCGGTATCGGAAGAAAAGTACTTGTATCGAATCGAAAGTATCGAAACGCACCCAATGTTAAATTCTAAGTGCATCGTCCCTGCTGTGCAACTCAGTAGCGCTTGCGAAATTGATTTCTGGCTAGCGTCAAGTTGGTAGCATTGGAAATCAAACAAAATCAGTCTTATAATAGACAATCTAATCTCAAAGAGTTTGTTTAAGGTCCCTATTTCATTGTAATAAAGTTGTACTTGGCGCGCATTTCGCTAAACCTGGCTCCCCCGCCGCCCCACACAAAAACTAAAAGGTATGGTTCATAAGCAACTATGTAGCCCATGTGAATCGGAAGAAGAAGCTGCTTCAGCTAGCGTTTCACAGGAATATCATTTCTGCAAATATCATAAAGAAAAAGAAACCGCACGGCAGTGACAAAGTCTCTCTCTCTCTACTTGTCAAAATGAGCGTGGTGGGTGAACGGTTAGCGTTCTGACCTCGCATTCGGGAGGACGCAGGTTCGACTCCTTGTCCGGGCATCAAGAATTTGGCTTTCCATGGTTTCCCCTAATCACTCCAGGCGAATGCCGGGATGCTTCCTTCAAAAGGCCATGGCCGAATTCCTTCCTGTTCCTTGTCCCCATTCCCATCCCGCCTCTAATGACCTTAGCCGTCGACGAGGCGTAAAGCAATAAGTAAAAAAAAAAAAAAAAATACTTATCAAACATTGTAATGTATCTAAAAGCAAATCAGCAATTACAAAATAGGAAGAAATGATACTTATATTTCCTTGTCTGTATAAATACGCTCAACAGTATCCTATTGTTGCAGAAACGTCAATATTGAGCGAATGTTTGTTTTCTTATGCGGGTGAAACAATGACAAACAAAAGAAACAAGCTGTCCCCAAAATACTTGGAACAATTGATTTTTTGGGAAACCTTCCAAAAGCGGACTTTTATTGTTTAAAGATGTTAAAACTTAAATAAATAAATATTTAAAGATATTACAAAACCTTCAAAGTTTGCTTTATTATAATTTAAATAAATAAATAAATTTATTTACTGAGTGTTATTTGATTTTATTTACACTAGGCAAATAAAGTAAATAATTTAGCAACATGTCACTTATATTTTTTCTATTTCGACATTAATTTTAAAAAAAATATCGATATGAGTAAGTATCGATACTTTTCCAGTACTCATATGAGCAAGTATCGTAAGACAATTTGAGTACTACTCATTTAAGTAGGTATCGATACTTTGATGGTATTGGAACATCACTAGATCAGACGCGCATGCGCGTTGCGGGGATCGCGCCTCATTTTCATTCTTATTCACAAACTGGCCTTACCCAAAAAATAACCCTTTCGCAATCAGTATAAGTGACATTTTTTGTAGTGATTACTTCAGAAGTCACAAATTTTCACCACATCAAGTTCCTTGTTGGAAGAACATTTAGAAGCATGATGTGGAAAGGAAGAAGCACCGTGATGATAGATTAGCCACTGATTTCAGGCATAAGGGTGTAAGAATGTTTTCATTTATGGGTATGGGAGTTAGGGACTGGATTAAGATACCTTAGGAGGCGATGAACAATATGCACTGGACAGTAATGGGAATTTCTTCGATAACCATGGCGCCGCAATTTGTCGATAGATTCTTATATAACTAAACAAGACAAATCGAAACTGTTGAACATTTTTTTTTTTTTTTTTTTTTTTTTTTTTTTTATGTATCTCACTTAGTTCCCGATATATACTGTCTCAAAAGCAAGATGGTTAGGTCGAAATGTGGCTGGAACAGAAGAAAAATTTTGCCAAAGTCAAATTCGATATTGGATTCTTCTCTAACTCTACGAGACAAATCGAAAGTAAAGAATAATTATTTTATACATATATATCTAGCTTAGTTCACAAGATATCGTGTCTCCAAATTCAGGTAGTTAGGTTTAATGCATCCAAGACCAGAAAATAATTCGCCAGAAGCCACAAGGAGCTACACGCTGGACATGCACAATAGGTGTTTTATTTTCTCCCTAGCGGTTGTGAGTAGGTTGAAAAAGGCCTGGGCCAGAAGAAAAACGTCACCATAGGACAAGGAACTACACCTGTAACTGATTTTTGACATTCGATTATCGAAAGCTAAGCAAGATATTTTTTATTTCAATTTGTTTCGTGGAGTTACATTAGAATTCATCATTAAATTGCAGCGCCACGGCTATGATAATGCTGCTCAGTAATGGATTTTAAATTAAAAATGAGTCGTAGGTAGGTATGGCCCGAGGTTCATCTGAATTAAGTTATAACAATTATATACTTCCTTTAAAGTTTATCTATCATCTCCTCATTTCTTACTCTCTTGAAGTTATTAAGTAGATTCATGAATGATTAACAAGACGATTAGCTCAGCAAAGCATTCCCGAAAGAAAAGATCGTCTATCTTTGCTTTTATACGCAACTGTCAGGTGTTTCCTTTCGACGACGCTTTTAAACTAATTCTTATTAATTTAATTTTAGTTTAGTATGCCTTTTTGGTCGTTTTCAGCCAGGACGAGAAAATCTTACGTCTCCTTCTAAACTTAGTTGACTTATGGTGTTAATTTTCAGATTACAACTCCTCTTATAATATCTGAAAGGAAATGTTTATAGTACCTTGTCTTATTTTCTACTCATTTGCTTCCAAATACTTGTTATAATTTCACAAGTTAAACCAAACACAATTTTTATATCACAACTAATTGAAACTTCGACTTCTGCATGACTTATTAGTCCGCTGCCGTATTAAACTTTATACAATTCAATTGATTTTTCCTTTTACAGTCCAACTAATTTTGGTAGCTTCATCCCGGTTGCAACCTTATTCTTTCACCTTTCTAGGCTTTCTTTTATCTTCTACAGATTTCATAATTATTCCTTTTCTTCATCTTTAAATCGACTAGTTACTCCTTGCCTTCAGATATAATTATAAAGTAGGATTATTATTGTACCTTTATAATTGGTAAAACAAAACAAATAAATATGTTTTCTTATAATTATTAATATATGGACTTGGCTTATTACTGCTACAATATGTAACAAAATTCCTGGATGGAAGAAATAAATTCGAAGCAGATTAAAAGATACCATAGAATTGCTACAGGAATAAAAAAAAAATGGATTTGCAATGGCTCATGATTACGGAAAACATCATTAACACGAAAGAAATCTTCAGATAACGGATTGACGCAGCAAAATTTCCTGCCCTGTAGCCGAATCCACAACCCAAAAGTGTGACGTCAAATGGACTGAGGCAGGGCATCAACTTACACAGAATAAAGTTCTATGGTGAAAATAAATTAAAAAAGACACTGTTCTACAGCCTTAGGTTCCAAGCAGTCTACACATCTTGATAAAAAAGAAACAGAGATTGTTGTACACTCCTGGAAATTGAAATAAGAACACCGTGAATTCATTGCCCCAGGAATGGGAAACTTTATATACACATTCCTGGGGTCAGATACAACACATGATCACACAGACAGAACCATAGGCACATAGACACAGGAAATAGAGCATGCACAATGTTGGCACTAGTACCATGTATATCCTCCTTTCGCAGCAATGCAGGCTGCAATTCTCCCATGGAGACGATCGTAGAGGTGCTGGATGTAGTCCTGTGGAATGGCATGCCAAGCCATTTGAGTAGTAGTTAGTTAGTTCCGTGTTGACATCCGTCGAGCGAAGATGAGCAACAAGGAAAGTTCTCGCCGCACTGCCGTGCCAGGCGGGTCGAGTGCCCCAGGGTACCCGGCTTTGCCGGCGGCAGCAGCGGCCCCGTTGACGACCCGGCTTACGGACTTGGACCACGAATCGGCTTCACAAGATACTCAAGGACTGGACCAGCAAATCAATGCGAATACTATCGCTGAATCTAATATGGACTGGTATAGCGATACTTCTTCAGATGAGGACGCAGACATGGCCGCAGCGGACCAGTCTACCACATCAAGGAAAAGAACGGCAGTGACAAACGACAAGGAGGGGCGGAGAAAGAAGAGAGCCACTTCCACCTCCTGCAAGGCTATGAAGAACATCTACATGAAGACTGCACGAACGAAAAGAGTAGTGGATGCGGATGGCTTTGTTGAACCGCGACGCACCGCTCCCGCAGCAAGACTGAGCACTACTGCCCCCGCAGTTCCAACCTGCAACCAATTTGCCTCTCTTCAAACAGAGGAACAACCAGAAAGCAGTAGCGTCAAAACATACAGGCCTCCACCACTGATACTGAATTATAAGGACAGCTACATGAAACTGTACCAGCACTTGAAGACCCTATGTGGTGGTGGGTTCACAGTCAAAACAGCAGGTAAAGACCTGTACAAGATCCAGACAAAGACAGCAGCTGAACATAATGCGGTCACAGGATACGCATCCTTGAACCAGATTTCCTTCTACACCTTTCCCTCAGCGGAGGAAAAGTTTCTAAAAGTTGTCATCAGGGGGATGCCCTTTAGCATCTCACCAGAAGAAGTTAAAGAGGAACTAGCAGAACAAGGCTATGCCGCAAGAACCGTGGTGAGGCTCCGTTCCCCCAAGACCAACCAAGAGGTCCCACTGGTCCTGGTTGTACTCACCGACTCCGTGGAAAACAGGGGTATTTTCAAAATGACTGCACTCTGTGCCCTCAGAGTTACAGTTGAAAAGCTGCGTAGCAAGAGGGGCCCTCCCCAATGTTTTAATTGCCAGGGAGTAGGGCATGTCGCCAGGCACTGCTCAATGCCTGCCAAGTGTGTGAAGTGTGCTGGGGAACACTCCTCAAAAGACTGCCGTATTAAGAAAGGTGATACTCCACCTAAGTGCGTGAACTGTGGCGGGCAGCACGTAGCAAGTTACAGGAAATGTTCTGCCTTCGGTAGATTTGAGGAAAGGCAAAAAGCCAATAACTCCTTGTACCTCGCTGCCATTAGGAAACAACAGAGGCAGAAGATGAAACAAGATAAGGTATCAAATGCCAGCCAAGCTACTAAGGACTCAACGAGTGTCACCTATGCGGAAATAGCCATCAATCCGCCTGCAGGAGACACACAGAATGATACAAACAACTCATGTAACCTCCCGCCTGGTAACGCACCTCCTGTAAACGACAGGAGGAAAACTGATTGGCGTGGAAAACGACCACCGGACCAAACAAGCAAGGGCGCATCTAAAAACCACCCGCAGAAAACAGAAAGTCAGAATGACGATTCAATGCTTAGTATGGTGCAATCATTACTGCAAGCTGTCATCACCATGATCCAAGACATTCCGCGGCAAATTTCTGCTGCAGTTCAGTCAGCGCTTGAGGCTGTCCACAAGGATACAAAAAAACTTGCACGATGGCCAGAATTGAAGACATTTCAATCTGCTCGTGGAATGCCAACGGCCTGTGGCGGCAGTTGGGAGAATTTAGAGACTTTCTAAGAGAGGAGGGCATTGACGCCTGCTTAGTCAATGAAACCCACCTAAAGCCTGGCATTAAGGCAGCTGTACCAAATTATTCATGCTACAGGAATGACCGCCTGACTGCAGGGGGTGGCACAGCCGTCTACATAAGGAACACGATCAGACACCACCCGATAGTCCTACCAGAGCTAGCAACTATTGAAGCAAACGGGAGTTGCCATCGAGACCTCTCGTGGCAAACTGGTACTCATTGCCATCTACAGACCTCCCAGGGGACTCTTAGCGGAGGATGATGTAGCTGCGCTCCTTCGGCTGCGAGGAAACATCTTTATGGCAGGGGATTTCAACGCCAAGCACACGGCTTGGAATTCCAGAGCTACGAACACCAGTGGACGTCGGCTCCTCCGCGTAAGCGAAGCTCATGATGCAGTAGTGTGGGGTCCAACTGAACCTACCATCTTCAATCATGGCTTGCCAGATGTGCTGGACATAGCCATCACAAAAGGACTCCACCACAATATTGGTGTAACAACCAAAACTGCGTTGTCTTCTGACCACGTCCCTGTCATATTCTACCTGGCCACAGACATCTTGGCACGTGGAGAGCGACGACACCACAACCTGAGACGCACTGACTGGGACATGTTCAAGGAACAACTTACCAGACGTGTCCAAGAGGCACTGACGCCGACAACTTCAGGACCGGATGTCGCCATGGCTAACCTAGCCACGTGGATTAACGAGGCTGTTGAAGCAGCTACACCTGCTTCTAGAATGCCGCCAGCCTGCTCTAAACAACTTCCACCCGACATCAAGGAGGCAATCACTCTTAAGAACAGAGCTACAAGGGAGTGGCAGGTCACCAGGGACCCCGCAGCGAAAAGAACTATAAACAGGATGCGGCGAGAAATAAAAGCAGCCCTCGAGCAACACCGTATACGTGAATGGTCCGCCAGGGTTGCGTCCCTCAATACAGAAGACGGTTCTGCGTGGAAGGCAACCAAGGGGCTGATGCGCAGAAAGGACAGGATTCCGCCTCTAATGATAGGGAATCAAGTAGTCTGCGAGCCTGTGGCTAAAGCAGATGCACTGGCAGATGTTTTCGAAGCCAACTTCCGGCCCATCGAAGCACCCCAAGATGCTGTACATATACAATTTGTAGAAGACCGACTGCAGCGATTCCTAGTAGCCGAACAGCAGGCAGACGACGCAATAGACGTAATCACGGAAGAAGAAGTGCTAACAGCACTCTCACACGTCAATGTTAAGAAAGCGGCTGGGCACGATGGGTTTGGGGGTGCCATACTGAGACACATGCCTCCTGCTGCTGTAACTTTCATCACAGTGGCCTTCAACGAAATCATGGCGAGAGGCCAATTCCCACAAGTTTGGAAACACGCTGAGATAGTGCCGGTCCCTAAATCAGGCAAGGACAAGAGGTCTCCCAGATCCTACAGACCTATTAGCCTACTGCCCACAATTTCCAAGATCTTTGAGAGACTTTACCTCAAAAGGTTTCGTAGGGTATTGGAAAATGAACAAATCCTGCCCGACGAACAATTTGGCTTTAGAAGGAACCACTCAGCACCGCAACAACTTCTTAGAGTGGTGGAATCTGCCATGGGAGCCATGGACAAAAGGGAGTATTTTGGTGCGGCGCTCTTTGATGTGTCACGTGCCTTTGATTCAGTCTGGCACGCTGGCCTTCTATACAAGCTGTTGGTACAAGGGGTACCCATGACACACGTGAGACTCCTCAAGAGCTACCTCTCTGATAGGACCTTCCGCGTGATACTAGACGACGCAGTCTCCTCCGTGAAGACCATCAGAGCTGGGGTGCCACAGGGATCAGTGCTGGGCCCTGTCTTATACAACATCTATACCTCGGACCTCCCGAGGACAGAACAAGTCGATTCTGCCCAATACGCTGACGACACTGCTGTTTTCACCAGAAGCATCAGGGCCACACATGTGAGGACCAAGCTTCAGCGGGCGTGCAACAACATAGAACACTGGGCGACCAAATGGCGACTAGCATTCAATGCCACAAAGAGCCAAGCTCTCATAGTCAGCAGAAGGACCATTCCTCACCTGCAACCCCTCAACCTGTTCGGAGAAAACATCGAGTGGACTCCTACTGCCAAATACTTAGGCGTCACTATGGACAGGAGACTGACGTGGAAAACACACGTCAGGAACCTCCGCAACAAGGCTATGGGTAGAATGACAGTTTTATACCCAATTCTGAACCCCTCATCATCACTGCCATCGCACCTTGGGATTCGCCTCTACATCGCATTAATAAGGCCAATAATAGATTATGCTGCAGTAGTTTGGGGTAGTGCTGCTGACACACACCTCAATCTACTGCAAACTATACAAAATCGAGCCATTAGATATGCTTACAAAATGCCGCGGGAAACTCCAACAGTCCACCTACACGAAATCAGTGGACTACCGCGCCTCAAAGACAGATTCCGCAAATTAGCTGCAAAATTCTACAAGGAATGCAGAGAATCAGACAACCCGCTTATTGCCAACCTGGGTAACACAGTCCATCTAAACAACAACTTAAGATGGCCTGACAAACTGCTCCGTGAGTTATAAGCTCCCGCAAAGACATGCCAGGATAAGACTAATCCGCCAATGACAATACCGATGAGGACACAATATTAAAATGGAAGGAGATGCATTTTTCATGTAAAAAACTTCCCCAAACTCTGGGATATTGGCACCCAGGAAATTTAGTCCATGCGATGCCAAGCCATTTCCACCTGGCGCCTCAGCTGGACCAGCGTTCGTGCTGGACGTGCAGACCGCGTGAGACGACGTTTCATCCTGTCCCAAACACGCTCAATGGGGGACAGATCCGGAGATCTCGCTGGCCAGGGTAGTTGACTTACACCTTCTAGAGCACGTTGGGTGGCACGGGATACATGTGGACGTGCATTGTCCTGTTGGAACAGCATGTTCCCTTGCCGGTCTAGGAATGGTAGAACGATAGGTTCGATGACGGTTTGAATGTACCGTGCACTGTTCAGTGTCCCCTCGACGATCACCAGAGGTGTACGGCCAGTGTAGGAGATCGCTCCCCACACCATGATGCCGGGTGTTGGCCCTGTGTGCCTCGGTCGTATGCAGTCCTGATTGTGGCGCTCACCTGCACGGCGCCAAACACTCATACGACCATCATTGGCACCAAGGCAGAAGCGACTCTCATCACTGAAGACGACACGTCTCCATTCGTCCCTCCATACATGACTGTCGCGACACCACTGGAGGCGGGCTGCACGATGTTGGGGCGTGAGCGGAAGACGACCTAACGGTGCGCGGGACCGTAGCCCAGCTTCATGGAGACGGTTGCGAATGGTCCTCTCTGATACCCCAGGAGCAACAGTGTCCCTAATTTGCCGGGAAGTGGCGGTGCGGTCCCCTAAGGCACTGCGTAGGATGCGACGGTCTTGGCGTGCGTCCGTGCGTCGCTGCTGTCCGGACCCAGGTCGACGGGCACGTGCACCTTCCGCCGACCACTGGCGACAACATCGATGTACTGTGGAGACCTCGCACCCCACATGTTGAGCAATTCGACGGTACGTCCACCCGGCCTCCCGCATGCCCACTATACGCCCTCACTCAAAGTCCCTCAACTGCACATACGGTTCACGTACACGCTGTCGCGGCATGCTACCAGTGTTAAAGACTGAGATGGAGCTCCGTATGCCACGGCAAACTGGCTGACACTGACTGCGGCGGTGCCCAACCGCTGCGCAGCTACCGCCCTTCGACGGCCAACACTGCTGTTCCTGGTGTGTCCGCTGTGCCGTGCGTTTGATCATTGCTTGTACAGCCCTCTCGTAGTGTCCGGAGCAAGTATGGTGGGTCTTAAACACCGGCGTCAATGTGTTCTTATTTCAATTTCCAGGAGTGTATTTCGGAAGAGTACGCCTGAATGGCCTAGCACCGGACTTCACCTTCTCCCTTCTATCATCTCGCATCCATAACATAAACAATACACTGAACACAGACCACACTCATACACTCTTGCAATAATACGTACGAACACTATCACATGGAGAAAGGAAACTGGAAACCACCCCATCGTATCAGCCTAACTCGGCATTTTCTTTTCTTTTTTTCCTTATGCTTTATGTTTCATCGATGCCGAGGTCATTAGAAGCGGTGCCTAAATCGGATACGGATATGTCACTCATAGAAGAAGAAGAAGATATCGATTAGACAGCTGAGGGTGCAGACAGTAAAAATAGGTGGTCCTAAGTATTAATTGGTGTGATGAAACTGAGCAGTTTAATAGATGATAGGACGAAATGGAGAATAATACGAAACCATTCAAGAGAGAGAGTCATAAAAAAAGAATTTTACTGCTATCCACTGAATATTACGAAGCACATTGTAAAATTCTATGTACAGGACGCGAACGCTGGACTGAAAGCCCTGCCGACTTCCGCAGACCGTACTTCACCAGTTCACTTCGCGACCACTACATCTCCAGCGGCGCCACCATCGCACTGCAGGTCCAAGTTGCTGGTAAGTAATGTAAATGACTTCCATAATGCCTGCGCTTAGTTAACAGTAAGTTCTACTCAATAAATTTATTTTGAAGCGTGTAGACTTTCACTAAATAACGAGCATAGTTCGCATGTGTACAATGTTCATGACTGGAGGATTCACCCAGGAAGAAACATGACAGAGTGCAGGAAAGAGAAGGTGTGTAAGGAAATTGCAAGCGGAGCGTGCGCTTCATTGAAATTAAATTATACTAAGAAAAATGATTGCTACTATCTCTCAGCGTTAAATTCGCTGTAGCAGAGTTGGAAAATTGTTAGGTATTTTTCAGCGTTGAAAAGCCTCTAGACCTTTTTTTTAACTTATTTGGCGATTTAGATTAATATTATTACAGCCTGCCTGTAAAGTAAACCGAGCGTGATGGGTGAGCGGTTAACGCTCTGTCATCGCATTAGGGAGGACACTGGTTCGAATTACCATCCGGGCATCCAGGATTGGGTTTTCCATGGTTTCCCCAAATCAATCAAGGTGAATGCCGGGATGCTTCCTTCAAAAAGGCCATGGTCGAATTCCTTCCTGTTCCTTGTCCCCAGTCCCATCCCACCTCTAATGACCTCGATATCGGCGAGGCGTAAAGCCATAAGTAAAATTAAAAATGGTATAGTAAAACAGATTTAAGGCAACTACATGGGTGAAGTGTTTTGATGCATTACTATAAAAACAATACAGTTTTATTCATAGTAGACAAAACTTATAAACGAATGGAAGTTGGCGTTTAATGGATTGGTTTTCAATGCAGTGCTGATAAATATCTTTCCTTTAACATTGTGTCCTAAGCCCTTAAGTCAGGGCAAAGCCACATATCGTAGATTTGCTGACAGATTAAATCTACCATAGCTGAGATAGCTAGGTAATCTATTTCATAAGTTTTGAAAAAGCCACATTGTTGGCGTGAAAGAGTAAAGTCCTGCTTTGTGGCAATTGACATTTCTGTAGTCATGTATTTAAAGTAGTACCTATAACACATACCGGTTATCATCTTACCCTGGGAACGTACCCAGCTCATTTTGACCGAGATCGCGACCTACATACTGGAGCATTCTTCGGGTTAATAAGGCTTTCAGTTGGTCAGTTGGCCAGTCAGTCTTATATTCAATAAAATTAAAAATTGGTATAAAAATAAAATAAGAATTAATCCGCTGTTTCACCGGTCGACAATGATCTGTCGTTCTGAAAAATGCTAACTTTTAAACAGAAACATTTATTTAAAAGACTCTTTGGGGTTTCATAAAATCTCCCATGCTTCTAGGACGTACGATGAATATTAGTTACGTGTTTTGTGCAGTTTATTTGTTTAATAGTTGTTGCAATAAATAAACAAGGTTATAAGACAACAAGGAAAAGACATTAAAATTCTGAACTAAAATTCAGTCGACAGTGCATAGATATACCTCCAGATTGAAATTCTTCGCCTTTAATTGGAAGTTGTTCCCCGTGGGAATTTCCCTTCACACCAACTTTCCAATTTGATGTTTTAACTTAAATTCCTATATTTCTCTAACTCGGAGAGAAACTGTGCCAATAAATCTCAAAATGTGACTTTAATATTTCGAATTCCTGAAACCATTGTTAGTGTGTAAAATCGAAATATTCCTCCGCGTTGATCACTGATATTATATTGTAAATACTAATAAAAGGCCAAATTTGGTCACTGTGTCATCCTCCCCCCCCCCCTCCCCCGGCTTGTGTTGGATGTTTACAACGGCGAGAGAAGTCACTACCATCTCGTTATTTAATAATAGTACTATTTAGTTTAACATTGATGAAGAAATGTCATAACACTGAAATAAAAGTATGTACTGTATTGCGTTTAAATTAACATATTAATTATTAGTTGACTTTTATTTATTCATATTCGTTCAATGATTTAGTTAAATTCTCTGTCCATAGGTATGTAAGATAAAGGATTTAATTTTCGAGCTGCAAAGTTAACGGAAGTTTTGATTATATTGTTATTTAGCCTGACCCAGAATGACAACTGGCATTTGACGTTACAGCAGATGGCATGAAAAATTTAAGTTTTTTTAATAATTTATATTTTTTTATGTGCGCCATTTTACTGAAAAAACTACTTTATGAGCATAAAACCGGTTCAACATTTATAGCTGTATATGCACCCTGAAACAGGATTAAAACCAATATTACGCAGCATAACTTATGTTGTTAAGATTCATTTTGATTTGCTTTCGCTTACGACTTATGACTGACGTTATTATCCCAGATGCATGTAAGTAGTTGCAACTGTATCGCGATAGTAAACTCAAATGGGCAGAGCACATTGTGGAGGTGGCAGGAACAGGTTATAAAATCCTTCATTTACTGGAGAGGGTGATGAGGGGATGTACCAGAGAAGTTATGAAATTGAGTTAAAAACTTTGGTCAGACCATTGGTTGAATATGGTGGCCTAGTTTGGGACCCACATTTTGGTTATCAAATTAAGGAGTTGCAGGGCCTGCTTAGAAGATTGTTTGTGGAAATTATCGCAGGACCCAATCAGTATCTGATATGATAAAGAAGCGGGATTGGGAGTCATTGGAGAAAAGGGTGAGGGTGAAGAGAGTGCTGAGAGTGTACATGGCACATGTTGGTGATGGTGCTCGGAGAGATATTGGTAGACAAATTAGGATTAGTTCATGGAAGGGGAAAGATGACCTTGTCCACAAACTAGCACTCGATTTCATGCATAAGGGAGCGGGAAAATTTTCTATTGTGGATAAGGGTGTCAAGGATTGGAACAAATTACCAAATGATGTGATGAATGATTTACCAAAAACGCTGTAGGAATTTAAAAGTAGAGAAGGGAGGAACTTAACACTCAAATTATATAAAATAATTTAAAAAATTAAATAGAGAGGGGTAATTAAATGATAGGGAATTGCCACCTGAGAGTGTGATCCACCTTAATTAATAATAATAATAAAGTTGTTAAGATATAGTTTGATTTCCTTTCACTGACGCAATATGACTGACGCTATTATCCCAGCATACTCGTATATAAGCAGTTCCAACTGTATGACAATGTACGCTACTATAGAAATATGTACAACTTTACAAAATCAGGGTTATGAGTATTGTTTTATATTTATTGTATTTAGTTAATCAAATGGGAAGACACGATGTTTCAGTACGCTCCATCCAACCCATCATTTTTGACGTTCACTTGAATATGTAGATCGAAATTTGATAGCCCAAATATCGTTTGAAAACACGGTATTCATTCAGATAGCTACCCGATAGTATTACATTATCTATTGATATGCTTCTAAATCCATGATTTATAAGGAAATACTAATGATTTTATACTAAGCCACAGATTTTACATTTCAAATCTAATTTATTGTTTTAGACACTGACATCTGATATGTGAAGATAGTTTTCTTGTTAGTGTAAGCGATACCTGCCACGCTGATGGCGATTGTCCAGCGACTGCCACAGGTTGAGTGAAGGTAGATGGGTCGTGATGTCCTCGTTTACCAGAATAAAACTTTCTCAAGGCGCGTTTAATTAAACACGGTATCTGCAAGAAAATAAAACTAACGCCAATCGATACTGAAATAGAACAAGTCAAAACATCGAAATTTTCCTGAGCTGCAGCAGCAATATTTGACTGGTAACCTTAGATCTGAGAATAGCGTTTTATTATTCCTCCATCGGCATGGATCTAATCAACGATAAGGTTGTGTTCCTTAAAAATGAAGATTACCGGAAAGTGCTTATTCCAGTACCTTTCAGACGAAAAGTTCCCAGCTATTTTTGCGTTTGAGGTGAAGTGTTGATTCCCATGTTCCCAGCGCCTTACTACTGTTGATTCTTTGCTAAGTATCCGCTCTTGTCTCACATTTCGTAGACACACACAATTTCTCCCTAACGTATTTTGTATTGTTCTCTTCATCAAATGTGTAATTTTGAGGAAAACATTTTGCGACCAACATAGCCGGCCTTAAATGTCTTGTCTATACACTGCGGTCAGAATTTGAAACTTAAACGATCTTCGTACACAATGCAAGGAGTAAAAAGTCAACAACAATGTTTACACAACATTTTACGCTTTTAGCACGTGTCATATTAATGAAATATTCCACTTACTTTTTTGGGATTCACGCTGCTTTTTTCGATATATTGTTACCGACGTTTCGGCGCCCAACCTGGGATCTTCATCAGGGCGATCAACAACGGAGTGGCTTGAAAACCGTCATAAGTGATACTTCACTTGTATACAGTCCTGATGAAGGCCTCAGGTTGGGCGCCGAAACGTCGGTAGTAATACATCGAAAAAAGCAGCGCGAATCCCGAAAAAGTAAGTGGAATATTTCATTAACAATGTTTTCATTTTAGAGAATCCTAAAAGCAATGTGTAAAATCCGTTATCACCAGAAATCAAAGTTCAATCTGATGATTTTTTTAAACTAGTTTTGTTCTAGTAGCATAAAAAATCTTGCATAGTGCTTTTACGAATGTTTACGTTTATTGTGGTGTTTATCTTTGATGGAGTGTGCAATCTCTGTTCGGGACCGTATTAAGAATTTTTTAGGGTTATGACTAGATTATCATTTCTTGCCTCGGTCACGTAAATTCTTCAGACATACCGCTGATTTTACGTTGGATGAAAGCTTCAGAACTTTAAATACACATAAAAACTGTTGTGTAGTTTTGCGTGATTCCATTGTAAACAACGCCTACCGCACAGTCTGCTATAGTTTTTTTATATGTGGGCATATAACTACAGGAGACAGAGAAATCTAAATGTCGGTATCCGTAAAGGCACAAAACGCAGCGTGAGGATTTGACTTCTTAGTAACCAGTTTAACACGTCGGTGTATTAAATATGTAATGTGGAGCTTTGATCGTGGTACCAAGATGTTATGAATTTAAATTGGCCATATTAATCAGTTACTACCTGGTAAGTTTGAATTTATCTGAAACGAGAATTACAGAACAAGATTGTAACTCCAAACGGGCATATTAATTAATATGAATCAACTGTCAGACCAGTACCTTAAGAAGAAGAACATTAGTTACAGACATATAAGATATAATTGCTGTTTATGAAGGAACGTGTGATATACTACGTAATTATTGTTCAACAATCTTGATACTGCTTTTCTGATTAATGTCTACAAGTACTACTCTGGTGATACGAATACATTTGATCGAAAGACAGACCTATTAAGGTATA
Source organism: Vandiemenella viatica (assembly GCA_031002005.1). Taxonomy (NCBI): domain Eukaryota; kingdom Metazoa; phylum Arthropoda; class Insecta; order Orthoptera; family Morabidae; genus Vandiemenella; species Vandiemenella viatica. The sequence continues at coordinate 223,351,430 of JARYHS010011408.1, read as the reverse complement.
ATTAATGTCAAAACTGGTTCTGTCCTCATATAGATAAATGCTGTAATTATTTGCTCTCTGCTCCGTATTTAAGGTTTGCGTGATACAACTGGATATTAATTAGGCAATTCATTACAAAGTTTTTTCTTAGACAAAGTTCACAAATGGAAGCTCCTGTAAGATAAGTAGGTGCAATGAAAGCCCATTCACGTGTGAGAACTTTTACTAACTAACTTTTGATATCCTTATGTTTTATAACTCTTTTCATTTAAAACAGTTTAGTATGAAATTTAAAAAAACATGGATGCCCCCTAAATCGTTGTGACATGACTTACTGAGAGCTGCAACTAAGTTCTTATGGTTTAATCTTTCTCGGTTTATGGAACTTTTATCATTTGTCAACGGTTAAATGTGTCGATTTTACGGACTGCAGACTACAAATACAAAGGCTCTTCTTTGACATGAAAACTAATATGTCCAAAGTTAGGCCCGTGAGTCAAAAGGGGTGTTTGTTTTCATCTTTAACAACTGTAAATTTTGATATTCTTACATAGGCTACATCTTGTTAAGAATCCGAAGAAACATAATAATAAATTCGACTACAACACGACCAGTAAACGAAGACGTTAATTGAGGTACGAAGGCGAATTGAATATTCCGTGATACGCATTTCAACACTCTACCATTCAGTATATTTTTGGTTGAATAATACATTACGTCAAGTAAAATTAAAGGGATTTTTTCTTCCCCTTTTGGCTTTACGCCTCTTCGACGTCGAGGTAGTTTGAGGTGGGATGGGACTGGGGACAAGGAACGGGAAGGAATTCGGCTATGACATTTTGAAGGAAGCATCCCGGCATTCACCTGGAGTGATGTTGGGAACCATGGAAAACCCAAATCTGGATGCCCCGACGAGGATTCGAACCGTCGTCCTCCCGAATGCGAGGCCAGAGCGTTAATCGGTCACCCACCACGCTCGATTCCTTGTTATTGTTTGTTGTATGTGTTTGTTCATGAAAGATATACTGTATATAATGTAACTGACATAAGGAATCCTATCTTTTTTAATAAATATGATATATTAGCACATCGAGCGAGGTGGGTGGGCGGATAACCCTCTGCCCTCGCATTCGGGGCGATGTGGGTTCGAATCCCCGTCCGGGCATACAGATTTGGATTTTCCATGGTTTGCTAAGATCACTCCAGGTGACTGCCGTAATGCTTCCTTCAAAAGGCCATGGCCGAATTTCTTCCCGTTCCTTTCTTTACTTGTCCTTCAGACATACAGGCTATTTAGCCATTTCTAAGTTTACAAGATACCTTACGTATACACATGGGATTATAAACTAACTTAATTCAGTATCTACTTGGAACAGCAACTTTACAGACTACCCTAACTTGACAAGAAATAATAGTTTTACCTAAAACATTGTGCACATTACAATAGCAAGTTTACCTAATATATTATATACATTAAAGTGACGTGTTAACACATTAAGATAACAAGTTAACAGATTACATGATATACATTAAGGTAAAAAGTTTGCATAATACATTGTAATAATACGATCAAATTGCCTCCGTCCTTTCCTGTCTCTAGCGACCTCAAATCGACGATGCGTAAAGCCATAAGCAAAAAATACATTATCACCGTTTAATGGGAAATAATGAGACACCATTCCAAGTTTTGCAGTGAAAAATCACGTTAAAACCAACGGAATATTTTTTTTCCCCATCACGAAGATTCCTCCTTAAAGAATTGCAGCTAGACATGGCAGGGAAGTTCGTTGTTTGATCAAAGATGGCAATGCTATGTGGTTGGATGAAGATGATGTTCACACATTAAATGTTCCTAACATCGAGAATCGAGAATAAAGTGAGTGCTATGCCAATCGTAAATGATATACAGAAAAGGTATGGGTTAAAAGTCCATGGATACAAGATAATTAAATTTTGTATTGTTCATTTGAATTGTTCTGTTTTTTTTCAATTTTGTAAAATATTTGATTTATTGTTGATTTTAGGAAAAAAATATTTTAAATAGAAGTATTTAAATAATTTTGGAAGTGCTGTTTTTATTCAATAATTTTTAAATTTAAAATTGCAAAATATGTGACGCCACACCAGGGGAGGGTGAGTCACACAAATGTAACAACGTGTGACAAGGAAAAAGGGGGAGGGCTTCAAATTAGTGTGACGTAATTTATGGATGGCCCCTCAGATGTAATGGATGTAAACGAAACTAGTATCATTTATAATTTACGTAGTGTTTGTGTATTGATTAAGTCTTGTAAGTAAAAGCATGTGTTATCCAGACGACTGGTACAGTGTACACTTGTCTGCAGGGCTGCCAACCCCGAACGTGTCGTGGACGCTGGACGGGCACCCGCTGAGGCCGCCACTGGCGCGCAGCTGGGAGGAGCCGGGCGGCGTCCACACGCTGCTGCTGAGCGGGTCGGCGACGCCGCGCGACGCCGGCGTGTACAGGTGCCGCGCGCACAACGCGTTCGGCGTCGCAGAGTCGGCGGCGCGCGTGCGCATCGCAGAGGCGGAGGCGGGGCGAGGCGTCCGACCCGCCCTCTTCATCACCCGGCCCGACTCCGACGTCAGCGCCGCCATCGGCGAAGACGTCAGCGTCTCCTTCCGCGTCTCCGGCGAGCCCAAGCCGAAAGGTAACAGAGGCGGTTCAACGTCACTCTGCTCTATCCCCACTACGCTGCCCTTCAGGACTCCGTAACCTGAAATAAAATCAACAGCTGCTTACATGGAATATTATCTGGATCAATGGCGTTGTTTCCTCCCTTAGACCCTTTCGATAGGTGTTATACCTAGCTTACCGTTCCGGAAAGAAAAGGAAGCACTATTGCTTTCTGCGCTACCTGACACTGGTCTCTATCTAGTGAACGGAATAAGTTGGCTACGGGAAGTATCTTAGAGCTTTGATGATCATCAGTCAGTCAGTGAGTGACAAAATCGCTGACGTTTGCATCCGAACTAAGAACAGTACGAAATAAAATTTAGTGCGTTTGCTAATATTGTCAATATCTATGCATAACAGAATTTTTTTTTAATGTAGCATGAATACGACCGAAGAAATTTAGGTTCAAAAATGGCCAGAATAGCTTCGAGAAAAAAGGTGATGTAGCTGTTGACTCGACCAAGTGGGTGCACTGCTGTACAACCAAATATATGTTGTCATATAATTTTGAAAAATTACTGAACAGCGATAGGCAGAAGCGTAGGATGTGTACGCCTCTGTAGTACTTTTCCGCATGGCTGTTTGGTAGCTCAGTGGTTAATGCGCTAGCTTACTGATGTTTGGAGCGTTGTCTCCGGTTCAAATCCAGGTGGAAACAAAGATTTTTTTGATCGTATGAGCTACGCCTGGACGGTTGGTTGTTCGGACTCTATGTTAAACTGTAGATATCACAAATTTAGTGGTGCAATGCGTGGCAAATCGTAGGTGGTCCAGCATTGCAGTAGGTGTACAGTTTTTTACGCTATATTGATCCCTCAGAAGTTCTTGCTCTCGCAGTCTGTGTGTGTGTGATCCGCACTAATAATATAATAAATGCGGGAGTAAGGCTCTGTCTTTTTGATTCTTGGCTAGGGCTGTTGATATTTTAAAAAATATCGAATTTTCGATATATCGATATTTTAAAAAATATCGGATTCGATATATCGAAGAAAAAGTCTCGATATATCGACCCTATTATATAAAAACAATGTTACAAAAACAAATCATTTTAAAAAAGGGCGAAGTCTTATTGCTATTTAATGATGAAGAGTTGTGAGATATTTTTCTGAATCAAGTTTTGATTTTCTGAAAAAAAAAATAGTTTTTCATGACGTTACGGATAAATCTTTTTTTTTAAATTGTGATTTAGCCATTATACTACTACTTTACTAAAAGGAAAGGTAGAATGTTTATGATTTACTCGAAGACTTGTGGATCCAGAAAGAGCATCGAGGGAAATCTTGGCTTTTGTGAGTTTAAAAGCTCAATAATGCAACTTTGTAGAGGCATTTATTTAGGTTGATGTTCTATTATCAGAGTTTGTATAATGACCAAGTCACTTTTTTTACAAGTATTGTTTTATGTGGAATTTAATTTCTTTTTGTAGATTGATAGCTTATTCCGAGTCTTCTTACTTTTTTGGACCAAATGTTTGCACCTTAGCAAAGATTGTGTATCCGAATTTATCAATATTCCTGCTTACATCCAATTTTCATGTCAAAATACTTTCCTCGACAACGCACGCTCATGTAAAACAACGGGCTCGAGAACGTTGCTCCTGATCTTTGTGCAAAACTGAAATTCATCCCCATAGACTTTAGTTTCTTAATGTTAATACTTTTGCATTGATTGCAGACAAATTTTAAAAACTTTTCAAAATGTCCAGACAAGAATTCTAATGAATATTGAATGAGTTATTTTACCTTCGTTTTTTACTTCTCCACAGGCCCGCCGCTAGCTGTTTGAGCGCCCGCGTGCAATAGCGATTATGCCGCCCCCTGTCCAAGTACAGCCAGTGGTGGATCTATGAAATTTCCGAAACGGGTAAAAAAAAATGAGATTGCCGCCCCCATTGTTGCCATCCCCAGTGTCGCCGCCAATAGCCCGAAGCAGCTGTTGAGCTAAAAAAAAAAAGTCGCCCTCTACATAATATGCTGCCTTGCACGCCCGCTTACGGCGGCCCTGCTTCTCCATGTGCTCGTATCGTTCATTGTTTCTTAAAATTCTATCTATGAAAATGTATTGCATGTGCAACACAGGTAATCGTTTTCCCTCCAATAATAACTTGCAATATTCTACGAGGAAAACGGAAAATAACCACTTATTTTTTTAAAATATCGGACTCCGATATCCAGATTTCAATATCGATATATCGTCCTAAAAAATATCACTCCGATATTTTATCAACAGCCCTGACCGGGTGACGCCGTGTCATGATTCGTGAAGCCGAAGTTTCGACCCTCCTTCTGTGGTTCTTCCCTGGAAGAAGCTACACGAATCATGACGCGGCGTCAGCCAGACAGCCAAGAATCAACTGACTCTGGCCGCGGAAACCTACGATAACACACTGTCTTTTTGTTACGTTTTGACGACTAAATGGCTATACCGATGATGATGGAATTTGACAAGGAAATACTTTGTATCTGTAGGAAAGACAAAGGACATTTTTTTCTGTATGAATAATAGTCACAAAATTTTGAGAACTTATCGAATGGTGCGTATATTAGACTGTAATGTTACGGCAGTTGCTCAAGTTGTGCTTCTCGCGTGGTCTGTTAGTGTATGATTTGTTAGTAAATTTCGTTTAAAGACAAAATGTATTATTTAGTATAGATGTCGATTTGCTCTGCACTATACTGTTATTTTGTGTCTGCTTAAAAGTTTCTGGCACCAGTTTATTTTGTCTTCTTTTTTGACATGCCTTGCGGGCGTAAACCTGGCCTAAGGTTTAGCTCTGGCAGAGCACGAGCAGCTAAAGTTATTAGAAACGAAGAATCGGATGCTCATGCTGAAGAAAGAAGAAAAGACCAAGCTGAAATAAAAGCTGCCCTTAGTTAACCTCCCCCGCTCCCCACACACGCACACACACACACACACACACACACACACTCGCACACACACACTCGCACACACACACTCGCACACACACACTCGCACACACACATCCCCGCACCATCGTTTGTTTTTCTGTTTTTAAATATGTTAGAAATTGATTCTCTTCATGAGACAGGTTTGACGGTAGAATGATATAGTGATGGCTTTTCCGTCATATTATGCCGCCTCGGTGTTGTGTGAATCAATCCTATGTTACTAAAAGCATTCTACAGGGTGTTACAAAAAGGTACCGCCAAACTTTCAGGAAACATTCCTCACACACAAACAAAGAAAATATGTTATGTGGACATGTGTCCGGAAACGCTTACTTTCCATGTTAGAACTCATTTTATTACTTCTCTTCAAATCACATTAAATATGGAATGGAAACACACAGCAACAGAACGTACCAGCGTGACTTCAAACAGTTTGTTACAGGAAATGTTCAAAATGTCCTCCGTTAGCGAGGATACATGCATCCACCCTCCGTCGCATGGAATCCCTGATGCGCTTATGCAGCCCTGGAGAATGGCGTATTGTATCACAGCCGTCCACTATATGAGCTCTAACATGGAAAGTAAGCGTTTCCGGACATATGTCCACATAACATATTTTCTTTGTTTGTGTGTGAGAAATGTTTTCTGAAAGTTTGGCCGTACCTTTTTGTAACACCCTGTATATTCAATTGTGGCAATGAAATTCTAAGTCCACGCGTACGAAGTTGCGGGTATCAGTTAGTAAGAAATAATATGACTTTCATTTCAGTAAAAATGCATAATGGCCAAATCGCCAGATTTTTTATTTTTTTATTTTAAATCCACGATCTATAGCAACCAGAAAAATCATTCAGTTGTATACAGTAAACTGAATACAAACCGTAAAAAGAAGACATGGTTCAGGACAAGTTATAATAACTTCTTGTCACAAAACAAACACGAAATTAGGACTATTTTTACAACAATTGTTTTTGTCGTATCTCATTTTCTTTTCTAAGGGTGCGTCCATAAACTACGTGTTTCCAGTTTGATTTCATTTGGACACCTTGATTCCCCCACGTACCCTGTCGCCCCACCCTCGAGTGGAACATAATTATTTCCTTATAATATTTTTGGCTGTTTTCTCATACCATACCATATTAAAATTATTGCGTACATAATATACAGGACGGATATTTGCATTATTTACTTTTTGTAATTACAAATATTCTCACTCGAATGGTGACACTACCATTAAAACAAATTATTAATTATTGGGTAAACCTCCTTCTCGGGCACAGCGAGGGATAATTTTTTTCTTGAGGTTGCTATCATTATTGATAAAGTGTAACAAACTATACATGCCACGTAAAAGTACTAACAAGAACTACATTTTTTGGTTGCAGTTTCGATCTTTCTATATTACCAGGGAATTATTTCTTTTTGCTGCTTAATATACTTCCATAGCTCATTGACGCCGCTTTGCATATTAAAAAAAACATTTCTGACAAGCTTCGCGAATTTTGTTGCTCATAATTATTTCACACGAAACTTTGAACTTGAAAAATCACTTCAATGCCTTCTCTCTGCAAACAATGAGTGTGTATCTTGGGTAACCAGTCTCGATTGCCATAGAATTAACCCCCACTTTAAGTAAATTCCAAGTAACTTCCACAGTAAGCAAAGCAACAAAATAAAATTTAAATTGGAAGATTAGTTTGTGTATCTCTATACATAAAATAACTTTATAGCTTCATCCAGAACAAAGCAATTAACGTGCAAATATGCACCGTAACGTTTCACGTTTGGAGTTGCTATTCAATAAATACAGGGAAAATCAGCAATATCAATGTACGTGTGATCATTACCATTCTTTGAAAAACAATTAATGTGCGTCGTAGCCGAGCAATGAATATTGCCGCTGGTTTAACTCACACCTCAAATAAATAACAAGTAATTTCCAAACTAAGCATAGGATCAAAGTAAAATTTAAGTCTTTGGTTAAACTTGCTCACCTCTATATAATATAGAAAAAATTAAGCCGCAAATATGTGAAAGAATTTTTCATGTTTGGGATTGTAATTAAATAAATACGAGGAAAATCAAAATATTAGGCTATTGTTATGATTTAGGGATGAAACCATGTATGTGTATCACATTACTTGTTTCTAGGATTACTGGAAGCACAGTGGAATTTTGATGTTGGGGTGTCGTGCTGAAATAAAATCTTGAATTTCAATAACTTCCAAAGTAAGAAAAGGAAAGAAGTAAAATTTATCACATTAATTAAACATAGTAAGCTCACTCTACAATGAAAAAAATAAGGTGTATAAAGTTATTAGGGTAAAAAGCGATTTCACGTTAGGGGTAGGTATATGGTGATTTACAAGTTTTACTTTTCTTATAATATCTGGGTAAAATGTTAACTGTGCACCAAATTTCGGCTTTCTACGGCTACGGGAAGTATCTTAGAGTTTTGAAGATCATCAGTCAGTCAGCCAGTGAATGAGTAAGTGACAAAATTGTTGAAGTATGCAAACGAATAACATCCGAACTAAGAACAGTAACGAAATAAAATTTAATGCTTTTGCTACGATTGCTGATATCTATGCATAACAGAAATTTGAGACATTTAGCATAAATATGACCGAAGAAACTGAGGTTCAAAAATTGCCCGAATCACTTCGAGAAAAAGGTAGGCAGTGCCGCCATTGACTCGACTTGGCGGGTGCACGGTACGTGACAGAACAACTTCCAGAAGATTCATATAAAATTTCTAGGGTTTCCAGGATAAGGAGAAAGAAAGGAGGAAACAGCAAAGTGACAGGACGATGAACTACTGAAAGTCAAGAAAAGAAGTATGATGGATTACTTTTTTTGGTCCTTTGATGGTCAAAATCGAAGGAAATAAGACATCCGGTATAAATTTTTTATCAAACTAGACATTAGTTATACTATGTTTTACCTAGCTCTTGAAGTTCACACTATCACTGCTTTACAATATTTTCTTCATTTCTTAACACAATTTTCGCAACACTACACACTTAACTTGCACTTAAATTGATTCAGCTTCCCGATTCTTGAGCTTGCACTGGAACCGCTGACGTATGATTAACGACGAATGCTGCCAACTCTAAAAGAAAAAATTATGCCAAATTTACGTTCAGAAAATGCCAAAATTATGCTAAAGTTTTTCGGAAAATGCTGAAAAAAAACGCCAACCAAATTCTCTGCCCGAAATAAACTTTCCACTAACAGGTCTACCATTCAACACTTCTTTTAAAATTAAGTCCTATCTAAAAATAAGTAAATCATTAAACAATTCTACCAATTGGCATTTCTAACTAGCCACATCTCTTACATTTACGAACCCTAAATCGTGAAAACTTTACCATAAACATCTCTACCACGGGAATTTCTACCAAACCCAATATCTACGATAAATATGTCTACCAATCACAACCCCACCACCAACATATCAACCAGATCGTAAACTTACCAAAATTAAACTTTACTATAATAATTCTGTACCCCAAACATCTTTAGAAAAAAACTACCTTGAGGTAACGTTGCCATTTTCCAACATTACGGAAAACAACTGTACCAGAATTTAACCCTACCAGAAAAACCAACCTTGCCAATGTATCATACAATGAGAAGAGCAGATGCTTTTAATTAGCTTGCACCGGTAAGACATATGTCATGATAAGTAAATTTTATCTTGAAAATTATCTGAAACAAAACTTAAATATATATTTTAGTAGAATAAACAGTACATGCCTAATGTTTTATAATAACTGAATTATTTAAATTTATTAAAAAAATTACTTTGTTAAATTCCTTGTAGGTGCTCGCTTTACACTTTTAAAATGTGTATAACAATTAATTCAAAATTAACAATAATTAATTATAATTCTGTGGTAGATTATTCTAATAAATAAATGAACAGTACTAAAATTTTATCACTCCAAGAAAATCGTTGACTGTCAGGAATAAATGCTAAATTTAATTTTTTCAGGCTAAATCATTTGAAAATATGCTAAATTTAGTCATAAAAATGCTAAACTGGCAGCACTGTAGACGACACTCGGCCCAATAGATATCTTGAAGCGGTTTGACCTCTCACAGCGAAAGGTCCTTTCTCGCAACTGTCTAGAAGCACGCGGAACGCTGGCTCACTCCCAAAAATTCCTTAGCTTGGTCGTAAATTTTGCCGGCCTCCTAGTGAACTGACGTCTGCAGTACAATACGTGCCTTGCATCTCCCATGATGTCGGACTCTGTCATCTTACACAAACCTGAAAACAGGTCCGTCCACGGTCGACCTATATTGGAACTCGGCATACTACTGCGTTGAGATTCCATAAGATGAATATTTCAGCCTGCAACGATACAACCCACTAGAGTAATTAACTTTCTCAAATTTTCCGATAATGTGTGTTTAAATGAGAAGCCATAAGATGCATTAACTTCGTTTTTACTGTGGAAAGACATCTAAAATAAAAATTCAGACTCATTACATTAAATGATAAAGATTGCGTAGCTTTCTCTAACAATATTCCGAGGACTTTTGCCATGCTCGGTGGGCGAGCGGTAACGCTCTGGCCTCGTATTTGGACGGACGCGGGATTGAACCCCCGTGCGATCACCCAGATTTCATTTTTCCATCATTTAACGAAATGACTTCACTTGAATTCCAGGATGGTAACCTAAAACGCCAAAGGCCGAATTTCTCATTTCCTTCTTCCGCTAATGACGTTGACGAAGCTCAAAGTCATAAGCAAAAAATTTAAAAAAGCCAAGCTGAGCAACAAATTAAAAACCACAGAGAAAATTCATGACGCAAACGGAGGTGCCGCTACCCGCCTTCAAATCCCCAAAGAATGTTCCAAACAATCAGCGATCATTAAAACAATTAAAATTTACTTAAAACTACTTGTCGCTAAATGGAAATAAAATAAAATTATAATGAATTTACCAGCTTTTAACATTGCACTGAACAGACTAAATAATTTCAGTACATCTAAAACACTTTGAAATCATTACAATATAACATATTAGCGTTTTTTAACTATCGAAATCAACTTGCTTCCAGTCCCTTCCAGCCTCTAAAGACATCGACGTCGATGAGAAATCTTCCCGGAAGATTGACTGCGCGTTGACAATATCAAGAAGACTAAAATCTCCAACATTTCTCACCGCTCAAGAAAATCATTACATATATGCTGTAACTATATACAGATTCCCTGCCCAGTGAAAGTAAAACTCTACCGGATCGTGTGATTTGACAATCAGTAGCCTAGTGTGAAAATCTGGATACCTTCCTCCCAAGTGGAACTACTTTCGTTTTGAGTAGGTTGGTTAAGCTTCCTTGGCCGCTCCACCTCATTCGAAGTCGTCACATATTACATAACTGAGTATTTCTGGCGCCATAGAATTATTTTAGTTGGCGTAACCATCTCTTTGCAACTCGATGACGCTCAGGAATTTTCTCGTGTTGTAAATTGTGACTGGCAATCTTCCCGAAGCTCTGTCTCCTAGCCAGATGCAGAAATGTTTATTTTGGATTCATTTTTATTAACCCTTTTAAACCTGTCGAAAGCGTGCTTGTACTCTGTATGTGGTATTTATGGGTCTTTTTTATGTGAATTTCTTGGTGGTTCGGAGTGGACTTTCCATTATTTTTTTTATTTTTTTAGAATTATTCAACGTTAATAGCGTTTTCCATGAAAAATTCTTGATCGACAGTACAGGCGCCAGATAACTCAGGAAGATTTGACGGAATTTGGAGTTAGATTCTTTGGTGCCTGCTGTTTTTATTTCAGCTTTGAATAATTAAGGCGCAGTACGTTTTCATACTTTCCAAGTCTTTAATTTTCTTTTAGATGCCATTTAGCCATCACACCATGCACCCATCTTCATTATTGATTCTTTCCACATGTACAAGTTGACTTATCCACAGTGTTATTATTTGTCAAAGCACTGACAACACAAGAAGGAGACATCATTTTATTAAAACCACCTTTCCCCGTGTCCTGAACCGAGTTGGTGACTCCTGCATCACGAAGACAGAATCGGCTCGGATATTTCAAATACTGAATAATTATCAAGGCAAATAGACTGATAGTATACTAAGATTGTATTTTTTTTCCAAACTTATCCTTTTATAGCTTTCAGTTAAACAGGAAAGTATCTTAAATCATTATGTTGACTACAGGTAAAGAAGTCATCATTTGCTATAGCAACGCATTTGATATATGCAGCAACGTAACAAAAGGAATAAAGGTCTTTGAACCAGGCCATTGGTCACTAATAAGGAAAGGAAGGAAAAGAGCTGTTCACAATTACTTGTTATGCGTATGTTTTTCTGGAAAAATTTGGAAATATGGAAATGAACAACAGCATTTAGAAATTACATCAATTTGCGGTCGAAATTTTGCTTCGAATTCGAAATAATTAACCTGTAATAATAAGATGATTATATGATTTATTTTTATAATTAGATGTATTCTTTCACATTCGGAGCCGACTTTAAGATGGTATCAAAGTAAGTAAAGTATCAAAGTAAATAACTCTAATTTAATCGACTTTAAAATAATATAACATAAAAATAATTTAACATAAGATATGATTGATATGTGCAAGGATATATTTTTGGAGGAGAAAAAGTTTATTCAACAATTTTCATCTATGTTACCATAGAGTTTGCGATCTTTTTACTGTGTATACTAAGGGACATAACTTAGTGTTGTTTTTCAGACGCTATAATTGATCATTCGGAGGCTGTTTCTCTCCATTTATAATTTTTCGACCGTAATGTCATAAGCCAAATTGTGGGAGATATGATAACGACTATCAGAACTAACCTCTACGCGTGTTGCTAGCTCAACATTATTAACGATTCAGTTATCATTTGATGTCAACCAGTCTATTGCTAAGTTTTTTGCCGCCAGAGGCTCTCACCACTCAACGCTTCCGGTGGCGGCTAACAGATGTCGCGGAGTGTAGCCTAGAGCGCTCCTGTGTAATTTCGTTTTTTGGGATCAGAATCCATTGCATCCGACGTCATTAGCTGTAACTGTTGTTTTTCACTATAATTCTTTGTAGTAACAGGGATGTACTTTATATTAATGAATGCCAGTATCTCAATATTTTGGTTCGGGATTGTTAACACGACAAATTGAAATAGTAAAGCTTTAACTTAAAGTGATATGAAAAAGAACCAGATCAACCAGTCTTGTTCTTTACAATCTAATTAACTTTTGTGAAAGCCATAATCAGAGAAGGATCTATTACCTCTAGAGGTAAAGCAATCGGTGTTTGGAGCTGTCCAGACTTAAAACCGAGATTGTAGATAAGAATGCGATGGTGGTCTTCTTAACACTCATATATTTCGACGTGGGACTAGTTTAATTTTTTTTTTTTTATTTAATTTTTTTTATTGCTGTTAAACTATCGAGTACCTGATTCTGAAGGATACAAAATAAATGGAAGAATTTCGTTTTGGATTAGTTTAAGGAATTAACAATTCTGTTGACACTCTAACTTACGACATAAAAGTCAAATTTTCGATTATGGTCATTCATCACATTTACATCGCCTTACAGACATCTTTAATGTTGAATGTCCTTGCACATTCAAGTTAAATTTTTGGTTAAAGCCTTTTACCATATTATGGCTACACAACGATATGTAAACATCGACCTTATTGTTGAAGTTCCTTACCCGAAAATTATACTTTTCATTAAAGACTTTGAATAAGGGCTTTCACCGTATTTTAATAGCCGTTAGTACATTTAATGAATGTTCTTATTGTTGAAAGACTTCGACATGTAATTTTAATTTTTGAAATTTATTTCACTGTTTTTTCTGTAGTAAGTAGACGTTATTTCTCTGTCGTTTACATTTAATTTAATGCGTTTAATTACAATGGAGTATATTCTCTAGTGAAAATTTTGCAACACACCTATCTTTTCATTTATCATTTCTCTCTCTCTCTTGGTAGCATTGAAAAATAAAACAAAATCAATCTTAGAATAGGAAATCTAATCTCAAAGAGTTTGTTTTAGGTCCCTTTTTCATTGTAAGAATGTTCTACTTAGCGCGCAATTCTTTGAGTGTAATCTCTTCACTCACTTACTTCTGTCCCTTGCAAATATTAATTTTAAATTCTTTAAATGTTTGGGGTAAATTGTTAAGCCCTTCCCATGGTAATTTATTGCAATCCCTGGCACCGTTACCTAAAAAAAAAATCCCATCCCTTTGTGTCTGAAATCAAGTGCCAGCTTATGGTAAAGATTATTTCTTCCATTCCATTCACTATTCCTAATTTTTCTACCAATATCCATCCTACACATGTCTTGTACGCTAACAGCATTCTCTTCCAATCAATCCCAATCCATCTCATTTATCATGTCTATTTAGTGATGATCCGATACAATTAAATACGAGTAAGTACTCGATACTTGGTTTCGATACCGAGTACTTTGAGTATTCGAATTAATGCATTCGATACTTACTCAGTATCGGAAGAAAAATACTTGTATCGAATCGAAAGTATCGAAACGCACCCGGTGTTAAATCATCCCTGCTGCGCCACTCATTCGCGCCTGCGAAATTAATTTCCCGCTGACGTCAAGTTGGTAGCATTGAAAAATCAAACAAAATCAATCTTAGAATAGGCAATCTAATCTCAAAGAGTTTGTTTTAGGTCCCTATTTCATTGTAAGAAGGTTCTACTTGGCTCGCATTTCGCTATACCTGGCCAATGGTCGCTTCCGCGCAGCCCCACACAAAAACTAAAAGCTATGGTTCATAAGCAACTATGTAGCCCTTGTGAATAGCTTCAGCTAGGAATATCACTTCCTGAAACATCACAAAGAAAAAGAAAACGCACTGTAGTGACGAAGTCTCTCTCTACTTGTCAAACGCTGTAATGTCTCTAAAAAGCAATCCATTTACATAATGGAAACAAATGAAACTTATAGACTATTTCCTTGTCTGTATAAATCGGGACAACATTATCTCTTTGTTGTAGCAACGTCAGTATTGAGTGAATGTTTGTTTTCTAATGCTAGTGAAACAATAACAAACAAAAAAAACAAGCTGTCCCAAAAATATTTGGAACAATTGATTTTTTTGGAAACCTTCCAAAATCGGACTTATATTGATTAAAAGTATTAAAACTATAATAAATAAATATTTAAAGATAAGAAAAAACCTTCACAGTATGCTTGCAATGTGAACTTTATTATAATTTTAATAAATAAATTAAAATGTTTACTGAGGGCTATTTGATTTTATTATACTAGGCAGATAAAATAAATAATTTAGCAACATGTAACATTTATTTTTATATTTCGAAATTAATTAAAAAAAAGTATCGATACTTTTACAGTATTCATATGAGTAAGCATCGTTAGGCAATTTGAGTACTACTCATTTAAGTAGGTATCGATACTTTGATGGTATCGGAACATCACTATGTCTGTTACGGATTTTGTTCTGCCGTAATATGCACAAACAAATCCTAAGTTCTAACAGTAAACCATTGTTATGTTATCATGCTTCTTCCTTCCTATATAACCGATGGTTTCCAAAGAGCAGAGCTAGTTGGTACAGATGTTAAGCCACAGGCAGGGAAGACTCCAGCCGAGATTTGTGTTGCAGTGACGTGGTCGCACGGCCTGAGTGACGTCACGCACAGCTCCCGCACGCTCAAGGAGACGAGCGACGACTACGTGCGGCTGATACTGAAGAGAGTGCGTCCGTCGGACGCTGGGACATACTGCGTACTCGCCAGGAACATCTACGGCTGCGACAGAGCCTTCTTCACGCTCAAGGTAACCGATCGTCTGTCCTGTCAGATCACAAACATGCTGAATAGTTTAGTTTCCATCAAGGGAGGACGCGGGTTCGAGTCCCCGTTCGGGCATCCAGATTTGGGTTTTCAATGGTTTCTTCAAATCACTTCAGGCCAATTCCGGGATGCTTCCTTCAAAAAGGACATGGCCCAATTCCTTCCCGTTCCCTGTCCCCAGTCTCATCCCGCCTCTAATGACTTCGACGTCGACGAGGCATAAAGTCATAAGTAAAAAAAAAAAGTTTTCATCTAATTTAATAACGCGCTTTATTCCTGGAGACTAGACGTGAACTCAATAGCTCGGTAACCCTTGGTGAGTCCGATAATGTCCGAAGTGTTACTAATACTAGTCGCCGCAACAGACTACTAGGCTAACCAGGGAATTTCAAATAAATAACTACATTTGATTTTATTTGAAAGAAAATGTATCTGCGGTTTGATAGGTATTTCGTTTATTTACGATTTCGTGATATCCTGTCCTCTAGCGGAAGTTACGTTAGGTATTTGGTTTCTTCAAGAAACAAGCCCAAGGAATGTTTATTTTCCCGAAAGCTTCACTTCACAATAACATAAACACACATAGACATCGGTCGATCCAAAGATACTAAGTGCGAATGTAAACAAATGCTCTAGGGATTCTAACTTTCAATGAACTTGCAACTCCTTCAGACTAAAACTTTCAAAACTAAATCTTGTCTCTGCCGTTCGTTTATATAGGACCTACAGAAATTCTCAGAATAATACAGAGAAAGCCGCTCGATGTTTTTCGAACGGCGACAATGCAAGTAACAATGAAAATCACATTAAAACAATCAGAATTAATACAAAATCATTCACAATCATCATGAAACACACGAATGTGAAAATGAAAGATATTTACAGGTATTTACGAACAAAATTATCAACATAAACCAGTCTAAACAGTCAAGAATTTTCCTCCAAACATCGTAGTTCACATCAATACTTAGAATTACAGACTTTTGAATGATCAATGTGTCACGCATAGTACTATCTTTGAACATATTAGATATTATTTACATAGTTTCTTTCCATATACAATGTTCATTTACACAAATTCATAATTAACTTCTAGAAAAATATAAAAAACCATAATTAATCAACTGCCAGCCTGCTACACATAACTCCTAAAATACAATTTTATTGGGTCTTCGGGACGTTATAAGTTGTCTGTTGTAGAACTAACTGCACGGAAATACAAGGGACAAAAATAATAAAAAAAAAAACTTATAATGCGAGGCAGTTATTAAAGACAAATTACAGTACGACGTTCGTTTAAATTTACATGTTGCTCTTTGTTTATTTATGAATAGATCCAAAAATTCTTGTAAGGAGAAGAGCATCGCATGTTTACACTGTATTCTCTGCAGCAGTTACTGTAACCAAGCAAAACTTAAATGAAGAATTTTTTTTTACAGAAAGTAAGAAACAGGAAAGTTTATTAAAAACTCAGAGAAAGTTTATACGGAACAATTGTAATCATGAAATGTATCAGTCAAATAAATAATAGTTATTTATGTTTGAAATAATACTTTACTTACAATCTTTTTCATAACAAAAAAATATTCTGTGATTTTGAATCAAATCCAGTTGTCTAAAAACATCCTAGCCAAATACTCCGAAAATGGAATAAGACGAAGCTAGTTATATCACGAAAAATAAAAAAGTAGTGATTAATTGTTATTCGTTTTTACTCAGAAACCTTTCCGGAACAAATTCCTACTACCATCATAGAGCGCATTTTTGACGAGCGTTTGAAACTAGTTTTGCAATAAAGTGAAACGATACATACAAACGACCGAAACATGTCGACAGGTAGTTCCAAAAATAAATACACACCTCTGCAATAAAAGTTTTGCATTACCAATACGAATACAGTTAATGACATTTTGACGTGTTGACATAGAGAGGATTCAGCTCACGAAACGGGAAGTAATTCGTCCATGACCTTTTCAATGATTCACAGTAATGAGGATACTCGAGTCTTAGCATTTAATGTGTACAATGAGATTAAAATTATTTCATTCACGTTCTCGTAAAGTAGCCATTTCATCTGACGTGTCGACATTAAATCGAACTCTCCCTGTGAGCTTAAAGCAATCAAGTTCTTCTATTTGAAGACCATACAGTGGCTTTACGTGTCTGATAGATACATAAACCTGTCTGGTAGCAAAGGCACTAATTCATCGAAATTTAATCAGTCTTTTTTTAATATAGGATGCTATTTTGAATTTCTGCTGTTTCCAAAGAAGGTACTGAGGTGGACACCTATATGTTTGTAACGAGTTCAACACTGGTGTCCACGCAATTGCATAACAATCAGGTGACTACTTGCTGCGTTGGGATTTCTTTTTTTTTAATTGCCAATATGATGTGAATATCAAGACATAGCTGCAAAATTATTGTATTGTCTTCTGTTTTAATACGTGTGAAATTTCAAATAATTCGGACAGCTGAAGTGGGTGAAAATTGAATTCAAGATTCCATTACACACATGCAGGCCAAGCTTATAAAAGCGTATTAGAAAAGGATGTGAGATATGGTACCGTAATGTATTTGTGACATGTATTGTTTATCAAAAGAAATTTGAATAATTTCTAAACGAGAACCAATCCCTGTTTGGACATATAGATTTTGGAAGTGTTGTAAAGTGTCTCCTTGCATTCAACTGTCCACGAGCTAGTTAATCCATTGTTGGTCCAGTTTATCTCATACTCTGTAAGACCAGCAGGTTGTATGGGAAACAATCATGCTTCTCTGCTCCAGTGATACCAACATGGCGAAGAAAATCATTGACAGTACTTGCACGAAGGGCCACCTAGTTATCGTCCACGAAAATGAATTCTTCTCCAATATGCCGGCAGAACATTTCCACAATAGGTTTATGAATGCTGGCCCTGTATTATCGAAAACTGAAGTGGCTATAGATAGTACGCAGAGATCTACGATGAGCCCTTCTAATGCCATCCCAGAAAATCCGTTTGACTGACGCTATGTTTAAGGAGTTAAGTGTTACCAGATTGTCTCAGAACGTGTTGCCGACGGTCATCTGGCTAAATACGTAGACCATATTCATTGTAAAATAACAGCTTAGGCCAGTTCTGAACGGTCCATTCCTTACAATGTCTTGCCTAGATCTAACGATGTCGAAACATAAGATCATGGATGTTGGGAAAGGATACACTATGCTACTCGTTATTCAAGTTTGCTTACAAAATACAGTTCAGCCTATTACTTCTACACATAAAAACTGAAACGAGACAGTCGATCTTGTGTGGTAAGCAGTAAGTTTAAGGCCACCTTCGATTCCCGGCCATGTCGTCTATGGTTCCTTGTGGATATTCTTTCCCCAGCGCAGATTAGTCTTAATGCCTCTTCCGTCCCATTAAATGATAAAAAAAAGATATTTAATGCACGATACAAGCATTTTGTATATAAAAAGGAAGAAGTCATTTATAAGAAGAGTTTCCTTCGACTGACAATACTCTCACCGTTTCTGAAAGCAATCACCGTGCTCTAAGCCACAGGTCCCCAATCTTTTCCTTCTTGCGGCGCACCATAAATTATCCATGACTCAACACGATACATCACTGTAAAATCAACTAAAATTAACAACAACTGAGTAAGTAATTAATATTAAATTTCTTAGTGTACGACAATAAGGAACAATTCGCAGTACATGATCTAATAAAAAAAACTTGACAGTTAATTTATTTTTTTAATACATAAAATTTCGTGGTCCATGTTTCATCATCCGGCACACTGGTTGCTGACCACTGCTCTAAACTCTTTGCTATTAAGCCTTATTTTCTAAACCTACGTCAATTTACGTGTTTTATAATATTTGTTCAAAAATAGACTTAAAAAAGAAAACAAGGAAATGTTCTGATCTCATGTAATGTTTTGTTACTACAAAATCAAAGCTAACTGTTTATAACATAAATTAGCATGACATTTTTCTAAAAGTTTGTTGTACGGTGACAGTACTTCTGACCTATCCTTCTCTTCTTGACTTACAGGTTCGGGAAAGAGCGCGATCGCTCACTCCCGGTGCGGAATTCCGCCTGCGGGACTCCACTGAGAACATCCTCAGGGATATCCGGGACTCGGTTGAGAGGGAGAGGCGCAAAGGTACTGTGCAATAAAAAAAAATATTTTCCAGAAAGCATGTACGAACTATAGCTATATTGGTTGTGAGCCGGCCTCGGTAGCGTAGGGGCTAGAGTGCTAGCTCCGCGTACCGAAGGTCGCCAGTTCGAGTCCGGCCGAGGGCATGGGTGTTTAGTGTTGTGTCTGTGAATGTTTTGTCCGTGTTGTAGTGTCCTTGTGTCAATACTTGATAGCAACAAATCACACTGAGCTGGCTGTATAGCCCAGTAGCCGAATACCCCCCCCCCCCCAAAAAAAAAAAATATTGGTTGTCCAAGCCAGATGTTAGGAATGACTTTATTCTAACTCTATACTCCAACATCTAACCTATATTTTGGGATGCAGAATTTTGGGCTGCACTAGGCCTCGCTTTTTTGCCACCTGAGGACATCCTAGTACTGATTTGATAGCAGACAAACGCGCTCCTGCGGATGCAGACAGCTTTCTGAATGCTTAACATCAAGAAAACCCCTCGCGTTGTTGGTATCTGAACTACTGCTGGCGTTATATATATATATATATATATATATATATATATATATATATATATATGAGAACCCTGTACCTAATACCAAAATATAAATTTGTGCCTGGAATAAATATCGTCTTCCGATTCGGAATTTACGTTCATGACAACATTAATTATGCGTCCTCGAAACTATGAAGCATTTAAAAGCGTGAGTATTGAAAAATTAACTGTTGTGTGCGTTTCAGTAAATCAAGTGGATTCAAATGCAGATACGGGGATGTTAAGTAGCGTGCCAAATCGTTAGTCGAGACATGGAATCAACTACATATTATGCCGATATTAATGCCAAATTGACAGTAAATCAGGCATCCAGTATGTCTGTTTATCGCAGTGTATGTTACACCAATTTGCTTTAATTAAAATCGATTAATTCTTGAAGGAAGAAATCGATCGTTGCCTTTCCGCAAAATATGTAAACCTGTGTTATAATTTTGTAGTGCATCTGGTAGAAAACAAGTGTCTTCAAGCGGCATACAATCTCTGAAAACAGAATAGCTGCAATTATTGTGCACCTATAGTGGCTTACCAACTAAAAAATAATAATCCTGTAAAGCACAGTCACATTTATTCTCTGAATTATGTTGCGAAATTTAAGGGAAAAATCACAGGTCATAACAACATTTCAGGAATCTAAAAGCACTTTTGATTTTTGATGTGTTTTATTCTATAGAAAACATAATTGCTGAATCTTGAAGAGTGAGTAAGTTTAAATAGCTGACATATGTAAACAGTACTTGAGAAATATATATCAGAAGCGATTGAAGAAATCAAGGAATTCGTTTATTAGTTAAATTAAAATTGATTGATATCAAACTTAGATTAACATCATAAAAAGAGGACACTTTAACATCAAAGTTTGACCAAACTTTTTGAATGAGTTCATGGAAGCTGACGATTTACTTAAGAAATCAAGGCATTTGAAATACTGGAAACTAAGTGTAAAAAAAAAAATTAAATGTAGAATGAACTCTTATGAAAATAGTGTGTACCGACGTGAATTTGTGGAAGAGTTGTGTGAATATTAGAGAAAAGATGTTGGTGCAAAATTATAAGAAATGGGAGATTCGCTAATTTTTTAATGGAGGTAAAATTTGTATTCGAAGAAGATAATTGAGGACGGATGTAGAAATTGGTATTACATGATCAAAAAACATGTCTGTTTAGGAAGCGTAAAAACTGCACCTAATAGTTTGACAAAAAAACTATGGCTGTCGTGTAAAACTTTTTTCTCGCAGCTACTTGATTGATAAGATAAATATAAAAAAATTGACGTTTCTTTAAACGTCACATCACCGAGATGGGAGGAGGCCAATATTGGCCTCCTACCTATCATTCGGGAGGACCGGGGTTAAACTCGGTTCGGCCATCCTGTCTGAGGTTTTCCGTGGTTTCCCTCAGACACTTAGGCGAATGCTGGGATGGTTCCCTACAAGGCCACGGCCGACCTTCCATCCCCCTTCCCTCCCCGTAGTAGTAGATTGGCTGAAAAGAGTCCCCTATGACTCTCCAGCAGCCCGCCTCCCAGCCTTCTGCTGGGAGGAATGAAATTGTAAAAAAAAAAAAAAAAAAAAAAAAAAAAAAAAAAAAAAAAAAAAAAAAAAAAAATTT
Organism: Vandiemenella viatica; assembly: GCA_031002005.1. Lineage (NCBI taxonomy): Eukaryota > Metazoa > Arthropoda > Insecta > Orthoptera > Morabidae > Vandiemenella > Vandiemenella viatica. The sequence goes on along the minus strand of JARYHS010011408.1, from coordinate 223,329,700 downwards.
AAACGTCAGACACCGAGATGGGAGGAGGCCAATATTGGCCTCCTACCTATCATTCGGGAGGACCGGGGTTAAACTCGGTTCGGCCATCCTGTCTGAGGTTTTCCGTGGTTTCCCTCAGACACTTAGGCGAATGCTGGGATGGTTCCCTACAAGGCCACGGCCGACCTTCCATCCCCCTTCCCTCCCCGTAGTAGTAGATTGGCTGAAAAGAGTCCCCTATGACTCTCCAGCAGCCCGCCTCCCAGCCTTCTGCTGGGAGGAATGAAATGTAAAAAAAAAAAAAAAAAAAAAAAAAAAAAAAAAAAAAAAATTTAAACGTCAGAATTAAGATTTTTAGCATTCGATGATATTCTAGTTGTGGTATAATTATGTATAAGGTTTTTTTTTATCGTTAATCGATTGTATGCCTCAACGTAAAACATACTTGGCTTAAATAATAATTTCAATGCTTCTGGGATAGTGCAGCATTCTAGTATTAATTGCAGACGTTTTGGTCGATTGCTTCTGCCTTATTTCAATGATAAAAAGTGAGTCAAATTTACAAAAAAACAAACAAAAAATAGCAATATGTGTCCACTTATCATTAGGGCGTTGCGACTTACGACCCCTCTGGTTGAATACATGCACTGTGATTCAGTTGAGAAGAATGTCATAAATTCGTTGTACCCTCTTCTGAGACAAGTTTAGGCTGCAACCGTTGTAACTGGTCGATGATTTCCCAAATACTGGCACTGGGACGGATTAGCCGTCCAAGCTGGTCCCATTTGCGTTCTATCGTGGACAGGGGATCTTGATGGCTATAGGAGTACCTCAGAATAACGCAGACAGTTCGTAGAGAGACGTGCTGTGAGAGAGGACGAGAATTCTTCTGGTGAAAGATGGCACCACAATACTGTCGCATGAGAGGTAACACACGAGGACGCCTAAAGGTGCGTGTCCACTTGAGAGTAAATACTGGCGAGAAGCTCTCGATAGCGTAACTCGCAAGTCGACACGCCTCTGAGAGTAGCTCGCGGCGAGTGGAGAGCTACTGCCTGAGAGCTGACAATAATCAACTTTCTCGCAAGTCGACACGTCATTCTTGTGCTGTCTGAGAGTAGCTCGCAGAATACGAACACTGTTCGTATAGTCTGAGAGCAGAAGCTGAGAGTTCGGCTAGAGGTAGCAACAAGATGAGTAAAAATTGGTCATATGAAGAAACAAAGGAATTAATTAAAATGTGTGTAGGTAGAGAATTGGTGTGGAATGTGAAATGTGCCGATTAGTGTGACAGAATTTTTTTTTTTTTTAAAAAAAAAAAAAAAAAAGTTTTGAAGGCAATAGGAGAGAAATTTTGTTATTCAGGGTATGAAGTTCAAAAGAATCTCCGCAATTTAAGGAATATTAACGATGCATTTATACAATTTTATAACATTTATTTTAATGACAATGTGTCTATAATTATTGTAGACACATTCTTATTACAGTAAGAAGTTCAAAACTGAAGTAAGATTTCATTCATTTTTCAAGAACTCTCAAGTATTGTAAAAAAAGTGGAGATGGAGTAGAGGAAAATTATCAATGTAAGTAGCTTTACTTCAGTGCACGAAAATTTGTGATTCCTGAATTCACTGTCTTTCCAAAACAATAAATTTCGGTGTATTTATTGTAATGGAGGCTTGAATACGAATCCCCCAAAAAATACGTCAAGACGATGTAACACCAAAAAAAGGAAAACAAGGTATTACGCAACAAGTAAATTTACCTGATGCAAAAAATCGAAGAGTAGCCATAACTAGTGCATGTACTGATATAGGTTTTCTCATTTTAGTGTCGTGTTTTAAAATTGTGGATCCCACAGAATTCTGCTATAAACTCTACTTCACAGCTCATTAACCTAGAAAAGTTCCCAAACTGTTGCGCGACTTCGATCTGTAATTTTGGTGTCATTGTATGACTGGCTCCGAAAACATTTTTTTTTTATCCTAGTCTTAACCCAGCAGCTTTTCCTACTCAGTTTCTACCTCTTTTTAGTAACAGCAGACAGTATGGTCACAGCTGACGCGACTTTGCTATTGTGCGCCGCCATCTTGACTGTTCTCCGCTGCTCTCATGTGGACAGGGTTCTGAGAGTTGTCGCGAGAACTGTCCCGGCGAGCAGCTCGCCGAGAGTAGAGCTCGCCAAAATCCACTCTCAAGTGGACACCCACCCGAGAGTAACTCTCGAGAGTTTCTCGCGAGAGTTACTCTCAAGTGGAAACGCACCTTAACGTTTGTGGCGTACCGTTGTGCCATCAGAGATCCATCAATCATACATTCATTAGATATGCACACATTTAATCTCAGAGTAAGACAATAAAGGATGAATAATACCCAAAACTCCGCCTAGACTCAGGCCGACGAATCTTTGAACATAGGCCAGTGCAACAGGGGCCGTCAGGAAAGTAGTACTCGTTTGCGCCATGTACAGCGCTGGCGTCTCTAGTAGCTACCATACACGATCAACTAGTTTCAGTCCACTGTTTGTGAGATTATGTTCGGCCATTAATTATTTTCTTGTTTCTGTGAGTGTTTAAAATATATTAAAAATTGAGAACGCCACCAAGTGAGATTCTTTAACGCAAAAATGTACTACTATGAGCTATTCATCGCGACGGCTAAGTTGTTTATGGAGGCAATGCAATGGATGAATCATCCGTTCGGCGCTGGCTTCAAAATTTATGGGGAGAGAGAACATTCACGAAGACAAACAAATAGTATGCTCGTCGGTCATTACAGACGACGGTCGGCCTTTCAGTCTAGAAGAAATGAGTAAGCAAGTTTCGCATGTTTCATCTGTTTACAAAATAAAAAGACTGGAACATATTTTGAAAGTGATGAAGACCAGAAAGAAGGAGCGGAGTAATATGAGGAACACAGCATAACAAGTGTTTGAATTTACATGGTGACTACATAGAAAAGTAGTGTGAGTTAAGTATACGTAAAATAATTTTTTAACAAATATTGACTTAGATTTATTTAATTGATAGGTTGGTGCATAAGTTCGTAGCGTTTTTGTGACACTCTGGTTGCTATGAGTTTATGTATCGAGTGTCAATTTTGTTTCGAAATGTAGTTGTTGTGCTTGAATTTGCATATTGGTTTATTCATTGTTGCAATACTGAGTGGAGTCAGTAATACTAGAAAGTGGAGTGTCAAGTGGAAAAAGTACGACATTTCCGACATATTAAGTGGAAGGTGGTCAGAAATATTGACACCGTGTGTTAATACAATTTCATCGGAGTGAGGAGGGTCGCTTCGATATCAGTGACGCTCCACGTTCAGGAAAACTTTCGAAGTTTTTTTTAACAATGTTTAGACACATTAATCCACAATGATCCACGTCAGTATACTCGAGAACTGTCAAATGTGATGAACTGTGGCCATTCCACCATCCTGCAAAAAACAGGAGTGGGTTTGGGAGATCATTCCGCGCCCACCTTACTCACGTGATATTACGCCCTCAAATTTTTACTATTTCCTCTCTTTACCGAAACTCTACAAGGAACTTTATTTACAATTGAATATACGCTCCGAACATGGTTGGACGACTTCTTTATCTCAAAATCAAACCATGTGATTTCTAAAGGCGTGTAATCGATGAAAAAAAAACTCCAGCGTTAGCATACTGTTGTAATTATTAAAGGAGAAGATATTTTTGATAATTAACTTGTCTCTTATATGTATCTGATGTGTTTAACAAACTTATTAAAAAAAACTTTACGAACTTATGCAACAACCTAATATTATGCGGGTACTACTTTCTGGAGGTTCCCTACAGGAAATACGCTACCAGCAGTATGATACATTAAAGCACGTTTGAAGCAATCGCTTTCGATTCTGCACCGAAAATGAGACGCTTGCTAAATATGCTGATTAAGATGTCCAAGATATAAATTGGCTGTTGTTTATAACAGATGGGGTAGAGCACAAGTGCTACATAGCACGTTCATCATTTGGCTTGATGGATGGTGGAATGTTGCCGAGGCTATTACAACGGTAACGAGACTAAATCAGGTACAAGAGGACCCTGCGGACTCGGGTTTGAACACGGTGCGAATTTAATTGACACTATCTTTACAAGTCATCGGTGACTTTTGAAATATGAGATATTACACATTTATGTTCAATCATTTACCTCACTTGATTTTGTAAACTATCGTCATATGATTTAAGATCACTCCAACAATTATTTACAGTCCCGCATTTCAGTTGGTTTGCTATTAAGTTTCCCCGATTCTAAATGGTTCTGTAAAAAAAGTCATGAGATTAAAGGGTTTTTGATTTGGAAACCGGCTTTGCCAGTAATTATCGAGGCACCAAACTAGTCCTTTACTCCTAGCAAATTTTATTTTCTGTATGTGAAGTGTGTTAGAACTCTTTCCTGATTTTTTTTAATGGTGTCCGGGACTGAATCTGGGTTATCAGGTTCAAGTTATGGTGGCAGAAGAAATTTTCATCATCAGGACTGGTCCTAACCACCAGATTGTGCTCTAAAGTCCTGGGTTCAATCCCAGACCTGTCACCAGTGTGTACGGCGCCGTTAATGGCGATTTGTTCATCGGATGGGGAAGTTAAGTCTGACGGCTACTATGGTGTCTTTCGGAAGAGTAGGCCTGACTGTGTCGACAACGGGTATCATCCTCTACCTTCTTCATCACTCATAACACTCTATACTGACCACTCACATTATCACTGTAATCCATACCTATAATAAAATGTATGAACACATACTCGGGAAGGCAATGGGAATCCACCTCATTCATCTTCCCATGGATGGGTGCATCTTTCATGGTAATCGCCGACGCCCAGAATCGGCCATGCCATCATATGAAGTCCCAAGAAGGTAGGTCTTATCGTCGCCATAATAAATTATTTGATATTAACTGTGCGATGCTACCTAACTAAAGTAAGCATGCACAGTGTTTTTCCATAAAGCAAGTATAGACTTTTACACTCATATTACTCCAGAAGCGGAGGTAGCTTACATTTATGTGTCCAAGTGTTATTCTATGTTTGCAATACGACTATAGTGGCTGTTAAGTGTAATGTGTTATCCTGGTTGCACATATAAAGATGAAGGAAGAGACCCCCAGTGCCGTCCCATTTTATTTATTTTATTCTCTTAGAATCACACACATTTACGCAGTAACAAACATCAAATTATACTGGATCAAAACTTGATAACTTGCAGCGCATTTTCCGAGTTATCATATAATCCATCTTCCGTGCAAAGAAGATGGACACAGTCGACACTGGAACTTGTTGATACCCTCTTCGGTGATTAAATAATTCGTCCAGTCATCAGTTATTGATGGTTTCCTTTTATTACTTCATCCTCCAATTTACAGGTTACTGTCGTTGGTCGACAAGTAGCTTTACCTCCCACCAAAGATCACTGATTACTGGATTAAATAGTTCTCTCAGGTGACAACACCTACGAATCACTTTTAATTCCACATTTATTTGGTCGAAAGCTTCATAGTACACTAGATGATATCCGCGACTTCGTACGCGTGGATTAAGAATTTCTTTGCCAGAATTGAATATAGAAAGTTGTTGATAACGAAGGATTGGTCCAAAACAACACCTAGTCGGCGTAATATGACAGGAAAGCCATCACTATATCATTCTACCGTCGAACCTGTCTCTTAAAGAGAATCTTTTTTTTTTATCGCAGCCTCTGCGGCTGTGATTGAAGTCCCACTACCTTCGGTAGTATAACTTCTAGGTGTAAGGATAGGGTGTTTATTTTTGGGACACTTTTTATTTCACTTTCAGGGGAAAAACTAGGGCTATGACCATCTAGGATGGTCTTAATGGTGAAAAAACCCCTGCGGAGTTCACGTACCGTGCTGCTCTATGATGGCTGGTATAGAATACTGAGGGGAACTTTATACTTATGCCAACGTCTCGGCATTACCGTTCCAATCGACGCAGTTCTTTCGTCTCTGGCGTCGTTCAATTTCTTATGGAATTTTTCTGTTGGATTAAATATTTCGGTATTAATTAAGGGAATATTTGTCTCGTTGTGTAGAGTTTCTATTGGTGTATATCTGGGTGCGTTTAGGATCATCCTTAGACATCTGTTCTGGAGTAGCTGGATTTGTTGTAGATTGGTTTGGCTTGCCAGCCCCCATATCTGGCATCTGTACATTAAAAATGGAAGAATAACCGATTTGTATATTCTTATTTTTGTATTAAACTGGAGGTTGCTGCTTCGTAATACTGGTGAAAGGTTGGAAATAATTGCTAGTCCTTTTGTTTTCCTATCCATGATATGTTGTCTAAAAAGTAATTTGTTATCCAGTAATATACCCAGGTACCGATGCTCTTTAACCCAGGGAGTATTTTGGTTCAAAATTTTTAAATTCTTGTTTATTTCCGGCCTTTTTTTTTTGTAAAATAGATTCCCGCACATTTTCCAGGATTTATTTTGATTTTATAGTTTCTGCACCATTTACTGATTTCGTCTAGTCCTTGTTGTTGGTGAGTAACGTTAAGATCATGTCTTCTTCCTGATGTGTACTCTGTAGTGTCATCGGCAAACTATGCCAAATTCACATAAGGCGGGGTCGGGATTTTGTTTGTATAAACTTTGAAAAGTGGCGGTGCGATCACCGATCCTTGTGGAATTGCAGCTGGAATCGGAAGAATTGAACACCTCTGTCCGTCAACTTCTACGTAGAATTTTCTGTCGGCTAAGTAACTACCGATGAATTTAATGTAGCAGTGTTTAATAGCCGTTTGAGTCCGTAATTCCTGTATAAGTTTAGCGTGCCAAACCTTGTCGTAAGCTTTTTCTATGTCTAAAAATACTGCTGCTGTAGATTTGCTAAAGTTAAAATTTTTTGTTATGTCTTCTGTAATACGGAGGAGTTGAGTTGTTGCAGTTACGCGGCTTTGTAATCCGAATTGTTCTGGTCTTATCGTCTTTTCTTCTTCGAGACTGGTGTTAATCCTCTTCAGCAGTATTCTTTCTAGTATCTTTGATGTTGATGAAAGAAGACTAATTGGGCGGTAGTTTACAGCTTGGCGGTGGTCTTTTCCACGTTTTGGTATGGCTTTAATTTTTGCTACCTTCCATGCTGTGGGATAATAACAATTTAGGAGACAGCTGTTAAAAATTCTAGTCAAAAGTACTAATCCCTTTTTCGGCAGGTTTTTCAAATGTATGTTTTTTATTTTGTCATGTCCTGGGCTTTTATTTTTTGCAAGATTTTTTATTATACTTCTTACTTCCCTCGGGGTTGTAAGCTCTGGCTGGTCTGCAGTTGGTTGTTGGAGGATTTCCAATGCATAGCTTTCAGTTTCCTCGGCTTGTCGAATCTCTGCTGGTGTAAGTTGGTACTCCGCTGTGGTATACTGAGATGCGAAGTTTTCAGCTAGTAATTCAGCCTTTGCTACAGGTAGGAAGCAAGGCCCTGCCGGACCATTTATCGCGATGTTCGCTTGTCGAGGTTCTTTTAAGGCTCTAATTAGTTGCCATGCCTCTTTGTTCTGCAACAAAAGGCTTGACATTTTGTCCTCCCACTTTTCAGTTCTTCTTTCTTGTAGCCTAGCTTTTAGTTGCCGTGCGAGTTGGAGGTATTGTCTCTTGTCCCTTGGATCACGGTACCGCTGCCAAAGTTTTCTGTATCTGTTTCACAGATATCGCAGATCTTCCAAAATGGCTGGAAGCTCCTCTCGTTGATGGTTATCCAAAACGATTGTAGTGGAGGCTCGTCTTTCCGCTTCTAAAACTATCTTGTCGAAGTGTTGTATACCTGCTTCGATTCGCTCTGTGGTAGAGACATTATATGTGGTTCGTATCTTATTGTGGATAAGTCTAGTAAAGTGGTTCCAGTCAGTTTCTTTTACTTTCTTTGGTTTCACGTCAGAGTAGAGCCATCTTTGAATAGTGAGCAGTACTGGGAGGTGATCTGATGAAAGGTCATTCAGCGTTGACAATTCTATGTGTCCGGAAATATCTTTGGCGATTATAATGTCCAGCACGTCTGGTCTATGTCTCGGGTTGAAGGGAATATGCGTCGCTTCTGATGGTCCGATGATTTCTAAGTTCCTGAGATCGCACATTTGTAACAACCGTTCGCCTCTTCTGTTACTTGTTCTTGAATTCCAAATGGGGTGTTTGGCATTAAGATCTCCACCAATTATGACCTTGTTGCCCACAGCCATTATCAGGTCTAGGTCCTGTTCATGTAAGTTTTTATTTGGGGCTAGATACGCACTGACAAATACTATGTGTCCTTCTCTTGAGTGAATGCACACGGCTGAGGCCTCTAGGTCTATAAGTTGTGGCTTGGTTATTGGTGCGTGTGACAGGTTTTTGCGTATGGCTACAGCTGTGCCTCCTCCTCTTTGTCCTACTCTATCCGTTCTGTAAACTTGGTATCCAGTTAAACGGAAGGTGTCTGTTGGCTGAAGAAACGTTTCTGTTATTAACATGATGTCAACTTCTTCTCTGTTGAGAAAGGTCAGTAGTTCGTTTATCTTGTTCTTAACGTTGTTTGCATTCCATATAGCTGCTGTCATGTTTTTCAGATAGGGTGTTTGCGCCATTATTTCGCTAGGGCCATTACATCTTCAAGCAAGACTAGTAGTTTTTGCAATCCTCGTGCTTTTTTTAATTTAACCATTGTTCTTTTAAGATTTTGAAGAATTTTTCCATTTCTGAACCGAAAAAACTGGGTATGTCATCGGTTTCTTCCTCTGTTGATTCATTCTTTTCATTCTTGTTGTGTTGGGACTTCTTATGGCGGTCGTCTTCGGATTCGTCTTCCATGTAATCATTACTATCTTTATTCTTCTTCTGATTTTTCTTTTTTTGGTCTTGTCCGTTTTTATTTGTTGATTGAGACTTATTTTTTGATTGATTGTCCCTTGAAAGGGCGTTTGCGTATGACCGAGTCTGTTCGCTGTTCTTGTATGGTTCAGTCATTCTTTGTTTTATTCTTCTTAAGTTGTGTGTTTCAGTGGCAGAGTTTTTCTCTTTCTTGTCTTTTCCATCTTTTTCTTCTTGTAGCTTATTTGTGAGTGGCGGGCGTAGCAGTTTCTGATACTCTGGGCAGCCTCGCCAAGAGGCTGCATGATCTCCCTGGCAATTGGCACACTTTGCTTTTTCCGTTTTGGGTAAGCGGCAATCCTTTGTCAAGTGTGACTTTGCACACTTGACACATCGGCTTGGAAGGTAGCAATAATTTGAAGTATGTCCGTGCCTCTGGTATTTGGTACATTGGGGTGGACCGTTCTGAGAACGATACCGTTCTATTTGGACTCTCATATAAAGGATAGCTCGTTCGTTGTAGATTCTGTCCGAGTGCTGGCCGCTTGGCAAAGTTACAGTGTATGTTGGGAGGGGGATGAGCTCCCTTGTCTCCTGATTTCGCTTTTTAAATTGATGGACCGCTTGAATGTCGTAGCCTTTGGCTCTGAGATCTTCCTCAATTTCTTCTGTTACTATGGAGGGTGGTAGTCTTTTAATAACAACTTTTAGAGGCCTGTCTTCTTGAATCTGATAGCTGTAATGGTTGATACTGCTCTTCTTAAAGAAGTTCTGGATGATTAAGTGGTCTTCTTTGGATTCCGCATAATATTTCATGCAATCTCCTCTAAATACGCCTTTCAGTTCTCCAGTTATCATGCTCTTTAGTCTCTTGTTCAAATCCGTGTAATTCATTTTTCCAAATACAATTTCCAATATTTTTAAAAACAGAAAAACAAATGAAAGTGAGTGAATGTTGGTGGAGGGGGGTGTTACCTAATGACAGGTTTATTTCAGATTGGTCCTTTCTTCTTTCTTCAGCATGAGCATCCGATTCTTGGGTTCTAATAACTTTAGCTGTTCGTGCTCTGCTAGAGCTACAACTTAGGCCAGTTTAGGCCCTCAAGGAATCCCAAAAAGAAGGCAAAATAAACTGGTGCCAGAAACATTTAAGCAGACACAAATGAATAGGACAGAGAAAATCTACATCTATACTAAATAATAATTTTTTCTCTAAACGAAATTTATTAACAAATTATACACTAACATAATGCGCGGGAAGCACACCTTGAGCAACCGACGTAACATTACAGACTAACAAACACATCCGTCTCTTGGTCACCACTAGATAAATTCTTAAAATTTCGTGACTACAACTGTTAATCAAAACGAAAAAACAAAAAAAAATATGTCCTGTGCCCTCCCTGCAGATTTTTTTGTAAAATTCCGTCAATATAGGCATTTAGTTGTCAAAACGTTACAAAGAGACAGAGACTTACTTCCACATTTATAGTATTAGGCCTATTACTGCAGATCACACACACACTGACTGCGAATCACCCCTGAGGGATCAATATAACGTAAAAAAGTGTACACCTACAGGATTGCAAGATTACCTACGATTTGCCTCGCATTGCACCCCTAAATTTGTAATATGTACAGTTTAACATTAAATCTGAATAACCGACGGTCCTGGCGTGACTCTTACGAACAAAACAATTTTTAAAAATCTTTGCCTCCACGGAGACTTGAACCGTAGACCACGATCCAAGCACCAGTAAGCAAGCGCTTTAACCACTGAGCTACCTGACCGCTGTATCGACTGGCAGTACAGAGACCTAGACATCCAACGCGTCTGTATATCGCCGTTCAGTAATTTTTCAAATTTATAAGACAACATGTATTATTTGTACAGATAATTTTTCAATCAAATGTAGACAGTATTTTTCTCCTTGTTTCAAAGGATAATTGTGCAAAGTTTCATCGAGATCGGAAGAAAACTGTGGATTTTTATGAATAACAAACAAACCAAAATACATACATTCATATTTATATATACATAGATTACATGGTGATAAGGCACAATACACTCGTCCATAGATACAGCGAATGAACACTCGAATCTGTAACTAGTGGGCAGCTCCTCGTCTCTGCCGCTCGCTATCGAAACATCCAGAATAACGCAAAGAAAGCCGATCGATATTTTTCGATCTTCTGCAGTGCGGCCGATAGTTAAAACCACATTAAAACAAACAGAATTAGTGCAAAACCATTCACAATTAGAGCGTTCTGGTGGCTCAGTGGTTAAGGCGCTTGCTTTCAAAATATTCGCTGCTCCAGTAACGGCAGGCACAGGAATTTTGAGAGTTGTGTTTGATCATATGAGCTATGCCAGGACGCTCCGTGGTTCGGATTCCACGTTAAACTGTAGGTCCCAGAGAAAAGGAACTGGCCTTCCTACCTCTGACACAAATGGCTTAGTATGTCTCCTTCGGGAGGATCCAATCAACCTTCGGGTTGTGGACTAAGTTAAGTTTTTTATTTTTTCATTCACAATTATCATTAAACACCCGGAAATGAAAATTAAATATATTTACAGGTAAATACACACAAAATTATTAACATAACCAGTCCAAATAGTTGAGTATTGTCCTCCGAACATTATGACTCCGATCAGCACTTACAATTACAAACTTTTCATTAATATTTTATGCATAATACTGTCCTTGATCGTATTACATATCACTTACACATTTCCTCTCCGTAAAACAATGTTGATTTACATGACGTATATACACAATTCACAATTAGTTACACAAAAAATATGGAAATCCATAATTAAAAGTGATAGGTCTGGGGACAGTTACAATGTATTGAACAGTCTTATCTTCTCCTCTGTCGCACTTGATGTTGTTGACCTTAGCATATCCCCTCATGCTGGATTAACCTTGGATCTGTCCACTCTTGATATCGACCTATTCAGAACCTTCCTTACGAGCCATACCTTCTCATGGCCACGTAGCGAAGTTTCAGACACTCTTCCTCAACCGGAGAGATGAGAGGCTTTGGCTTCGCACAGTTGTAACAGGCTTTCTCAGCTGAAAGTTCCTTTGATGTATTTAGGAAGCTCTTCCTGCGCTTCAGACTTTGCCTCTGTGATAAATGTCCATGTAGTGGATGAGTTATTTTACGATCCTATTAAGGCTTACTCTTCCGAATGGTAGCAAGGAGTTATCAAGTTCAACGCCTCCATCCGACGGATGAATCGTCATCAAAAATGCCGCCTGCTCTTACTCCTCTAGCACGGCTGAGAAGTTTTATAGACAATCTAGTCATTAAGGACCGTGCACCATCACCTCTCATACCCTGCCGGAGAAGTTGCGAATAATGAAAATTACTTTCTTCTCCGAGGCTCAAACAGCTAACTCGGAACGACATGTAACGCTTTTACACTGTCGTGATTCACTCCTTTATTGTATAGTTCATTGACTTCTATTGCTCTTTCCTTCGATAAGTATATGTCTTTGGAAATATTGGAAGTAGGCAGTCAGACTTAAAAAGATTTTTCCTTAACATTCAGTTGCATAACACAATTTATTCTGATGCTTTTTCACAAATCAAAAGATAACTCTTCAGATTTATTCCAACAAGAGGTCACCAACCAACGAGCGAGACAACAATCGCCGCGTATCTTGAGTTTCACGTTTTATAAAAACAGTTTCTCCTCTGAACGAGGTCCTGTACATCTCTCTTGCCATAAATTATTGGAACTTTCACCATCCATGTCTGTAGTTTCAGTAATCTATACTAATAAAGGCTAAGCTTGGTCAACGTTTAGTCATGCCCGTAACGCTGACGAAACGTACCCAGCCTTCGTTGCTGGATTAACAACGGTATAGTAAAGGTTATGAACGTTATTTAATAACAATTCTATTTAGTTAAGCACCCGCGAAAAAATGTACTGAAAGAAAAGTATGCATTACGTTTAAATTAACGTATTACTTATGAATTTCTTTTTTATTAATAATCGTTCGATGTATATGTTTTCTACAAATCCTTTGCACACAGATCTTTTAGTTAGATGGTTTAACTTTGGAGCAACAATGTTAGAGGAAGTTTTGATTAGACTGAAATTTAGTCTAGGTCAGAATGATAACTGGCATTTGACGTTACAACAGAACGCATGAGTAATTTAACTTTTTATAAAAAAATAATATAAGCTGTTTCCATGAACGCCACATTTCTGAAAACATTAGTTTGTTTGAATATAACGAATTCCACATTGATCGCAATCGATGTGGCCTAAACCACGATTAAAACAAATATCATAGCCTAAGTTGTTAAGATTAATTTTTAATTTCCTTTGCTTGTGGTCGTTATTTCAGCCACATGCATGTATTTCCAACCGTTTCATCCGTTCAAACGCTGTAATATGGATCTCAAACCCGAAAAACTATGATGTAAAAACTTGTGAAGATTTTGGGTCAAGTCAATATTGCGATGCACGATGTTAATGGCATGCGATGCAATGATTGTATTAATTCGTGTGTGATTGAAGCTTAGATTTTTGTGCTTAGGTTGAAGTGAAACTAGGATCAGGATGACAACTGAAATACTTTGCTGCTGCCCAAGGAACGGTAAATTGCATTTAACATTATTTTATAACAATCTAAGATGACAACAGAGACTTTTTGCACCAGCGTAAGGCATGATGAATTGCAGTGATCATTATTTTATAACAATTCTATTTAGTTAGACAAGTTATTTTTGACGAGTTTTGAGACTCGTCTCTTTAGGAAACTGAACAATATGCTCTCTTTCACATTTCACTTTGTGCTTTCATCTTCCACAGTGACAGTCTGCGTTAGTTAACAGCTAGAGAGCCTAACCCTAATTCTCAGTGTTACCAATTATTGCTCACGCGCCTTATAACAGCCCTTTTATGAAATTTTATTTTAAGAATTAGATATAGCAAGATGGGAGTTGATTAATTGTGAATTTGTGTATATTCGTCACGTAAATGAATATTGCTTTATGGAGAGAGACTGTGTAAATGATATGTAATATGATCAAGGACAGCATTATGTATGAAACATTAAATAGGCCTAAGTGATGATGTAAACCACGATGTTTGAAGGACAATTCTCAACTGTTTGAACTGATGTTTGTTGATAATTTTGTGTTAAATGCATGTAAACAGTACTAACTTTCATTTTTAGGTGTTTTCTAAAGATTGTGAGTGATTTTGACAATTTGTAATTATTTTTGTATGGAATTAATTTTTAAAGTATTGTTAACGCTCGACAGTCGCCTGTTGGCACTCTTTATGGCCCTCTGGATGCCTTTCCGGCTCTTATTTAATCGCGCGTAGATGGCGAGCAGAGTCAGTCGTTGTCAGAAGTCTTGTTATTGAGTCGTTTGTGAGTTTAATCACTGGAATATTTGTGTATTTGCTCTTTAATATCTTTGGAGGGGTCTATCGTCTTATCCGCGTATAATGTATTATTATGAATCTCACGGAGAAACAAATATGAAGTGAAAAGCGATTCGTCGGTGTTGTCGTTTGATAGAAGTAGTAGGTATTTAACTTTTGGTGGAAGGTGTAACCCTCTGCCGACCAACGAGTGGACTGTAAATTGGAGGACGAAGTAATTAAAGGTATCACCATTAATTGACGACATGATGAATAAGTTAATTAACAACCTTCTCGATGAACATTTCATACATGGACAGCTAATGCAATACGGCAGAAATAACGAACAAAATTATGATAAACATTAAAAACAGAGAGGTAGGACCTGAGATAATGGAGAGGATTCACCGAAACAATTAGCAGTAAATTAGTAATCTGTCGACTTACCGAAATTAACTGATATAAATTTCTTAGTGTGATATGAAAACTATATCAGACTAGAAATAATTGTGGTGAATAAGAATCTAGCTGCATTCACTTTACGTTCATCCGTGATAGGATTCTGATATAATACTGACCAAGGATTATTACCGATGGCATTATTAGTTACGCTAAGTAGCATCTCTGACATTAAATGAGCGGTGTTGAGAGCCTACAGAAACCATTGTTGTCTCGTAGCCCTCGTTATGCTGGACGGCATATTTATAGCAACTCCAAAGTGGCCAGTTGACGAGAGCGGCCGCTTTGTTTTGACTCCGTTACGCAAATCGGTTGGAGTAGAGGGGGAGGGGGCTGTCGACTCCGAGTGTCCACTCTGTCATCTTGCGAAAGCCGTCACACTCTCACAACCCGTCCTCTCTAGCTCAGGCGAGGCCGAAAGCTTTCCCGCGTCCCTTTGTTGAGAACAATCATTACTCATCAACACCCGGCACGGGTTTCTGTTTAGCTACAAATTAATCTTCGTACAAATCTCTCGATTTCATTTCAGACAGTAGTTTGGCCCATTTTCGACTTGAAAATTTGTAGGGCGAATAGCAAATATTCAAGCGTTATAGCAACGTTACTGAAGACATGATCTGGTGTGCTAACCCCGTTATATTTTCGCTCTCAAAAAAAAAAAAAAAAAAAAAATTCGTTTCCATTCGTGTGCTAGAATTATTTTCTTAGGTATTAACATACTAGTAGCGCCCGTGACAACGTCCACGTTTACCATGGAAGCTTTGGTCATTTTTCTTTCGACGGTTTTTTATTGTTTTATGCTTCGTCGCAGCGAGTTTTATAGAGAGGGGGAAAGGACTAGTGCTAAGAAACTGGAAGGAATTTGGCAATGGCCTTTTCGGAGAAACATTTCCGCATTTTCCTGGAGTGATTTCGGAAACACATGGAAAACCGAAATTTCGATGTCCGGACGGGGATTCGAACCCGCGTCCTTCCGAATTCGAGGCCAGAGCGTTACGGCTCACACTTCAGGCTTGTTAATTACTACCAATAATCTTATATATATATATATAAAATAGACGTGTGTTTCCCTAAACTTCACATTTCAGCCGCCACTACATAGCACAGATCACTGGTGTTTGTATGCGGTAGTAGCATGGAGTTTCCTATTGTGCACAACGTTGGCCGAATGCCAATAGCTGTGGGGGTGTGAGAGATATGGCGGTTAAAGGTGGTCGATGAGATATTTCTACCACAGACTTATGTGTCTCTATACTTCTCTTTCATGCCACAACTACTTAGCACAGACCATTGATATTTGTGTGTGTAGTAGCATCACTTCTCCTATCGTGCACTCTGTTGGTTAGATATTGGTAGCTATGTGGGTGTGGGAGATATGGTGGTTGAATGTGGTTGACCTAGGTCACTTTCGCATTGCTTCCAAAGACGTGTGTGTCCCTATGTATCACATTTTAGCCAAAAGTGTCCAGCACAGATCACTGGTGTTTCTGTGTGGTAGTAGCATACATTCGCCGATCGTGCACAACGTTGGCCGATTTTCGTGTGGGAGATATGGTGGTAAAAAGTGGTCGATCAAGGATATTTTCGTATTTCGACCAAAGGTATATGTGTCCGTATATTTCACTTTGCTGCCACAACTGCTTCACGCAGAACATTGGTTTTTGTGTGTGGTAGTAGCATCGAGTCTTTCATCGTGCAGTACGGTGGTTACATGTCTGTAGCTATGGGGGTGTTGGAGATATGGTAGTTGAAAGTGGTCGACCTGGGGCACTTTCGCTTTCCGACCAAAGACGTGTGTGTCCCTATGTTGCAACTTGCAGACAGAACTACCAAGTGCAGACAAAGGGCGTTTGCATGTGGTAGTAACCTGGAGTTTTTCATCGCGCACTATGGTTACTGCTTGTCGGTAGCTGTGGGGATGTGGGAGATATGGTGGTTGAAAGTGGTCGACCTGATATAAAAGTAGACATGCGTCCCTTTATTTCATTCCACAGTCAAAACTACCTAACGCAGTTACTGGTTATTGTGTGTGACATTAACCTCAAGTCTCCCTACGTGCACCATGATGGTTTCATATTGGTAGCTATGGGGTGTGTGAGGTATGATGGCTGAAATTGGTCGACGAACGGCGTTTTAACATTTCGACCAAAGACATGTGTGTCACTATTTTTCACTTTTCAGCCATAAATACCCTGCGCAGATCACTGATGTTTGTGTATGGTATTAGCTTCAAGTCTCCCATCGTGCACTATTGTGGTTACATGTCGTTAGCTGTCAATCAAAATTCTTTACAAACACGAAGTCGTGGGCACCAGCTAGTTTACTTATATTTTTCGATGAATCAAAATTAGAGATATAAATCTATAAAATGGGATATGAATATGGTACATAATTATAAACGCCGTTGCCTTTCTTCATCAATTTATGCGGTAATGAATACAACCGATATAAGTTAAATTTCATAAAAGGTGTTCCATATACGATGCCTACATTATTTTTTTTTACAATTTCATTCCTCCCAGCTGAAGGCTGGCTGTTGGAGAGTCACAGGAGACTCTTTTCAGCCAAACTACTCTCTACGTGGAGGGAAGGGGGATGGAAGGTCTGCCGTGGCCTTGTAGGGAACCATCCCAGCATTCGCCTAGAGAGGTTGAGGAAAACCACAGAAAACCTCAACCAGGATGGCCGAACGAGGTTTGACCCTCGTCCTCCCGAATGATAGGTAGGAGGCCGAAAACGGCCTCCTCCCATCACGGTGCCTACATTAATCATTGGACCTATTTATATTTTATTGATGTTTGTGTTTCGAATGCGATAAGGTATGCGCAAAGATCATTAAATTGACTAATTCTATTACGGAGCAGTTATATTAGGGGAGTCTTTTTCTTTTTTTATTTCTCGACGTGTCGATGTCACATGGAAACATAACGTAAGTTATCACTAACATAACATAAGCTTTGATATCACAATGTATAGCTTCGTTCAAATGGTTGGATTTTGCATGAAATTTGAAACACACTATATAATTTCAAAAATTTATTATTTTGGCATTTCTCTAATTTGCAATATACATAGAGATTACTGTTTTTAAAATGATGTTTTAGAGCAGACATAACTTTTCTACAATTTTATCATACAGTATCTGTGTTATGAGTACTAGTGCTCCACTTTATTGAGAAATTATTCTTTGGAAGTTTTGCTTTATTCCTAAATTAGGCACCCTCGAGTAAAATTAAAGAAGAGAGTTTATTATCCAATCATTTCATCTAACGTCGAGGTCTTAGTGGATTTTATAACCATTACTATGATTGTAATATTTTAGTTACGATCTGCGTCTTCTGCATTCCGTAAATTCATAACTTACTTTATTTGGTATAAATAATTCTTGATCAACGGTTTTAGGCCAACGCATTGTTCTTTTTCGATTATCCTCCAAGTGCGGACATGACTAAATTATTGAAGATAAGCACAAACTTAAAGAAATTCTTATATAAAAAATTACATGCTCATAATTTAGTTTTAAGCAAATGCATTTTCGGAATAATTCATAGCCTTTACAATATTTAGTGACACTATCGACAAGAACTATGTTTATTGACGTGTCATAAAGAAATATTTAAAATTTCAACTCATTTTATCAAATCTTTTCTTGAAACTTTGACGTTTTCCTATATGTATGCTCGCGACAAACATATGAATCTATAAATAATTTTGTTATTGTATCTGCCTATACGATCAATCTCCCAGACCATAATTTACTAAAACATATGACATCAATACCCACGGTCTCATCTTAGAGTGCAAAATGCCGAAGCTACGTATCTGTCAGTGTAGAGTTGTATTTTCTAGCCTGAGGAGCTGCGCAGTGTAGCTGACCGTTAGGGGCTCGCGGATCAGGTGAGCAGCGGTACTAAAAATACTGTGCAAGGACGCGAACCCATTCTCACCGCTATGCGTGTGGCCCGTCTTCTGTTTACCAGAGCGAAAGCCTTCCACCTGGTGGCAGCTTGATTTCAGACAGCTTTCCGCCATATCGTGTGTGAAAAATCATTAGAGTAGTTTATACAGGGTGTGGTGGGTGAGCGGTAACACTCTGGCCTCGCATCCGGTCATCAAGATTTGAGTTTTCCATTGTTTCCCCAAACCAATCCATGTGGATGCCGGGGTGGTTTCTTCAAAATACCATGGCTGAATTCCTTCCCGTTCATTGTCCCCAGTCCTTTTCCACCTCTAATGACTTCGACGTGGCATAAAGCCATACGCAAAAAAAAGTTGTTTATTAAGAATATTTATAAGATTAAAAACAATATTTCCAACATATTATCCATATGAGAAGACGGTATGAATGGTTCTATAAGTTATTGTTTTTTGTGCTTTACGCCTCGTCGAAGTCATTAGAGATGAGTTACTGTAACGATAAATAAATTTAGAGAATTTTATAACAAGCCTAGTGCTAGTAGAATGTAACGATAACCAAATTTTATTGAACTATCATGTTTCGAGTATCGTTGAAAGTAATTCCGTTTGTGGTGAACCCAGAGACATTTTGATATCCGTGAATTTGTCGTATAAAATGATTTATGCGAATTAATCATTTCTCCACATCGAAGTTCGTTTAAGCAGATTTTTAATTAGGCTTTTAAAAAATCTGAGAATCCCATCAGCGTATTTGAGGAAACTTGTATTCATTAAACCTGAATACGACTGGTCACTGTGGCCCACAAAACACTCTGACCGTTGAATGGCAACGTATGTTCCCACTGGCGGAAACCATTCTTGTTGAAAAATACACTCAGCATTCATTGAGAGATAATGTTGATCAGAATGTTCCATAACAGTAAGTAATGACTGAGACTCAGTAGTAACATTATAGCCCGGTGTTTGGGAACAATCGAATTAGATTCTCAATCAGCACGTTCACATTCCGATTTTCCGTGGTTTCGCGATGTCACACGAGGCGAATGCCATGAAGATTCCTTTAAAAGGGCGAGCCGAATTCCTTCCCACTCCTTACCCCCATAATCTTCCGATTTTAATGATCTTGACGTCGACGAGCAGTAAAGTCCGAAGCAAAAAAATCTTTCAAACTTACTTCTAATATCCTAATCGTCACGTGGCCATAATAGAAAAGGTAAAGATTACCGGGTTCCTACGACTACTGCCGCTTCCCGTAGGATGAGCGGAGTTAAAGCTCCGCATTTCCATTACAACCTTCTCAGCACTAGAAGGTATATGACTGGATCAGCACCACGCTGTGGCCAATCTTCATCTGTCCTTGAAGTTCACGGTATTCGTTGGATGGCAGGCGGTATGGGCCTGGGAAGCCTTTTCGGACATTCAGCGTCGAATAAAAATCTTCGTCGTCATCGAACCGTAGCCAGACGCTCTAATACTATAATGTTCAGTTTGAAAAATCAAATAGGTATCAACTGTTTAATCTCTTCAGTGAAAGCAGCAATGGATAAACTAGTTAACCATTTGAATCAGGCTCTTACTTTTCGCTGGATTCACTGTGTTGATGTGCGCATGTAGAACAAAAATGTTCATTAGCAGGCAAAATAGTTGACAATTTGATCAGAGTTACGATCGGATACACATTGGATTGTACTCATTTTAAATTGAGTGGCAGACCTTACTACCATTCACCACCAACCCAGAGACTCAAATCCAGAAAAAGCTTTCTGAGAACATCACGAATAATAATGGGGTCACATTAAAAGACAAAAGTGTACTTGTGGAAAAGTGAAGTCTCCAACATTTCGGGAGCATTGACAGTTGCAGAGCGTGGCCACCCGGTCATGCAGACGATTGGAACGTCAGGAGGTCCTTGAATCGATTATGGACAAGATAATAATCTGGTGAAATGTGGATGTAGTGATGCCATCAAAATTAAGTGTGAAACATATGCGACAGTATCATATGTGCCTGAAACAAGGATGATATGTTTCGAGTAACACCGAACTAATTGATATTGTAAATTATTGGGCGAAATGGTTTTAAAGTGGTTAATTTTTACATTTTTTAGTTGTGTGTTTCATGTTTGTTAGGGAACGTGCATAAACCACGTAGCTTCTTTTTGGCCTCCTGTGAACCCGCTTCCCCCCTCCCCCACGTAACCCAACGTGGCTTTTGCCTCTACCCCCCCCCCCCCCTACGTACCACATAGCTTTTTTCCCTTTTCATTCCAGAAGACATTTTGTACTGTTTTCTCCTGTCAGATTATTGTGAATTACATAAGGAGATAATTACCTGAGGGAAATAAATATTTACATGCTGTTGTGAGTTATATTCCTCATTTTAACTGTGAAAAATGTTATGAAAGGAAAGAGCTACGTGGTCTGGCCCTGAACCCGCCCTCCCCCCACTAGCCTAGCGTAGCCTTCCAGCCAACCCCTCCCCCCCCCTCCTGGACCGAGTCACGTAGTTTTTGGACGGTCCCTTATTGGAGAATAATAATAACTTCCTGTGAAGAGGTAAAATGTTGAAATATCCTTGTACATGGACTCTGTTATGTGTCCCAATTCTCTTCTGACTGTAATAACCTCAACAAGTCGTAATGTCCTAATAGTTGAAGATTTTCACTGATCAACCACAACATTCTGACCACCTACCTAATAGCCGGTATGTCCGCCTTTGGCATGGATAACAGCTGCGACGAGTCTTGGTATGGAAGCAACACGGGCTTGGTAGGTTGCTGGAGGGAGTTAGCACCACATCTCTCACCTAATCCCCGTAAATTCAGGGGAGGGGGCGATGAGCTCGAACGCCACGTTCAATCACATCCCAGATATGTTCGATCGGGCTCAGATCTGGCGGGTTGGGGGGGGGGCAGCACATCAATTGCAACTCGCCACTGTGTTCCTCGAACCACTCCATCACACTCCTGGCCTTGTGAGATGGCGCTTTATATTGTTGAAAAATGGCACTGCCGTTGGGAAACATTGTTTTTAATGAAGAGGTGTACGGGGTTTGCAATCAGTGTACGATACTTAATGACCACATGGTGCCTTTCACGAGCTCCTCTGGACCTATGGATGCCCATGTGAATGTTCCCCAGAGCATAACTGATCCACCGTCAGCTTGTCTCCGTCCCGCAGTACAGGTGTCAAGAAACTGTTCCCCTGGAAAACGACAGATGCGCACCCTCCCATTGGCATGACTAATAGGGTATCGGAATTCATCAGACCATACAACGCTCTGCCACTGCGCCAACGTCCAGTGACAATAGGCACGTGTCCATTACAGACGTAGTTGCAGATGTCGTGGTGTTAACATTGGCACATGCACAGGCGACGGCCCTTCGTTACGAGTGTTAGGTGCAGTGTGTGTCCAGTGACACTTGTACTCTGCCCAGCATTAAAGTCTGATGTTAGTTCCCCACAGTTCGCCGTCTGTCCTGCTTGACCAGTCTGCCCAGTCTACGATTTCTGTAATGAGGAGTGGCCACCTAACCCCTCGATGTTTGGATGTGGTTTCACATTTGTTTCGCTACTTGTTGAAGACACAACAGCACTCCTCGAATACCCCACAAGTCGTGTAGTTTCCGAAATGCTCGTGTCGAGCCTCCGGGCCATCACAATCTGCACTCGGTCATACTCAGATACATCACGCACAACCCCATTCTAAACACGGATAGCACGCTCACTGAAACTACATGCACCGTGCGTGTCTGACTATCGTCTGGGCGGGTTTATATCGATAGTAGGTCGGCGGTCATAATGTTCTGCCTGGTCAATATATAAAAATGAAGTCATGGACAAATTCACTCGTAAAAAGGCGCACATGGGGCAAAAGTACAGTGTCACAATAACAATGACTGGTTAGTATACCGCGTTTAAAAGTCTGGAGGTCGGTATACCCATACAATATTACGCTCCTCACACCGTAACACTTGTACCCTCAAAATGATCTTGTTCGACAATTTGCTGGGTGCATTTCTTATTCCAACCTCTCGCCAGTTGAAGCTACGTCCATAATCACTACTCAAACTGAATTTGCTCTTATCTGAGAAGAGCACGCTACCTCTCTTCTTGTCGGTCCAGTCCTGATGCTCTTGGCACCACCGCAAACGGTGCTGCCGATGTGCAGATGTCAATGGAATACAACGTAATCGTCAACTGGCAAAGAGATAGTGCATCCGTACACCATTCCGCGCCTAGCAGCGCTACCGCAGTGCATAGTTAAAATGGCTACTTTCACTGGTGCGGAGGAAAGGGTCCAAATAATGAAACTTTTAATTGTAATTCACGTTTAGAAATTGGCTAAGAGCAACTGTTCCCAACTTTGGTACCCAGTTTCATATAAATAGTTATATTTACTGCTCATATACTATTCCAAAACTTCAATACAATTTCAGTGGACCCAAAAACGAAAAAATATGTGTAAGTCTGGATTTCAAAATTCTCGGTTAGCTGGAACACGTAATGAGGGGTAGCCGCCCAACTCCTCGACGTTTGGACGTGGTTTCACCTTGGTTTCGCCACTTGTTGAAGACACTCACCACAGCACTCCTCGAATACCCCACAAGTCGTGTAGTTTCCGAAATGCTCGTGCCGACCCTCCGGGTCATCAAAATCTGCACTCGTTCAAACTCAAATAGATCACGCGCCTTCCCCATTCTAAACACGGACAGCACGCTAACTGATACTACATTCACGGTGCGTGAGTTTGACTACCAGTAATTCCTCGTCAGGTGGCGCTGCTATCGCCTAGACGGGTTTATATCGATAGTATGTGAGTAATCATAATGTTCTGGCTGATCGATGTAACAGCAGTGTGAGAGCTTAGAGACTGTATGCGAGTGCTCTTGACGCGAGGGCACTGTAGTTTGGTCTCGTGCCGCTGATGGTCGCCGTATTTTTACCTGCGGGGGCGTGAGCGAGGGCGCCTGCGCTGCCGCCGGCCACGGCGCCCCTCCTCCGAGACGACAGTCTGCACGATGCGAGCGCCTCTGCCGGTGCACGCGACCCCTGCGTGCCGCTGCCACCTGCACGGCCCCCTGCAGGCCCTGCGCGCCTCCTGGGCCACAAGAGACAACGACTTCCTCTCGGACTTCCTCGCGCAGCAAGGTGACCCACCGCAGCCTAGACTACGCAAACCACCTTGTGCTAAGTGCTCAATCATCAGGGCAACCGTAACGCAGGCCACTTAAACATTGATTCGAAAATATTTAACAGACGCTTTGGATTAGAAATGTTATTTACGATCGCTTCCAACTTAACGAAGGTGATTTATAAATCTTTATTCAACCTAAAAAATTCCGTGACTGTACAGTTTTTGTACTACAACTGTGAGTTGCCTCGCGCGTAATCAGTCATTTATCGTAGTGCTTGTAGGGTAACTATTTGAAAACTAATTTTGTTTCTCTGAGTAGGAAAGAAATAATACTTCTCTGGGCACCGAAAATGATGATCTCTGGATATAGTTTGGCGTTGTCAAGGGAGTGTGGAATGTTGATTCTGACCTTGAGGACGAATGGATCACAATGTTGTAGCCGACACCATAAATCAAGATTATTATATAAAGGAATGTGTAAAGGAAAGATTCCAGTTGTTATTGTTTCATATGTTCGTTAAACTACTAAATTATTAATGATTTGTTATTAATCTTAAAGTAAGATTAATACGTACATATAAAAACTTGAGAGTGGATAAAAGAAACTGGAAGTATTAGTTAATAGCATCATACGTTAATTTTTTTGTTGATTAATTAATAAATAAATTAACCAAAATGTTGTAGAATATACAGCACGTCTCATATTAAGAAGCGATATTAATAAATGGGTTCAAGGTGATGGGATGTACTAGTGTAATTCAATACACTACAAGAAACAGTAAACCCATATATTCCGCAAATCCTAAAACAGTACGACGATCATCTATTACAACACGAGTCAAGTGTAAAGACACCACTCAAATGTGAATCAAAAATATTTAACAACTAGTATGGAATTGAAACGTTATTTATGGTCTCTTCAAAACTTAGCGATGGTGATTTCTAAATCTCCATTTAACGAGAAAAGTTCTTTTGCTGTGACTGTACAGTTTTTATGTGATGACTGTAGTGATCTCATGTGTAATCAGCTACGTGGTGTAGTAGTCCGTAATTCCTGAAACACCAACATAATCACCTCGCATACTCGACTACACACACATACGGAATCTGCAAAAAAGTATATTTGTAATGCCTTGAGGAAGTAAATAAAATAAACTCAGGAAGCTGTTAAGTTGTAAGTCTACTCTTAAAAAATATGTAATCAAAGTTTCGCTGAATATTAGTTAATTCAAAAAATTTCAGGCAGTTATGCTGTGTCAAATTCTGCATGATTTCTACTTTCGTTTCCGTGCGGATTGTTTCATGTTTTCGTCAGCATAGGATGTTAACTTTACGACAGACAGTCTAGTCTGTGGTACCTTGCAATTTCCTGTCAAATTAATAATCTCGAAACTAAATCCTATTTGAGAAAATTTTGGTCTGCTTCGTTTTTGACATTTGTTATTATTATTTCTCTTCACTGAGCAAGTTTCCGTTTTATGTAGTGCTGTTCTTCGTTCTTATAGTTTAGGAAGGTTATTTTCAGAACTAGGTCAGTGTTCAATTTGATGTTTTCTGTTTTGGATGAAAACTATTTTTATTTGCTAGAGCTATTGTACTCTGTTTCTGCCATCAGTTGTAATTTTTATTCATAAGTAGCAGAACTGTCTTACGTCTTGCAGTGCAATACATTTCCAGTAGAAACCAGCTTTGTCTATCAAAACAGAATAATCAACTGACTTCAGAGAGTTTTTTTTATCATATTACGCTCTAGATACAACTTAATCCTTTAAAGTCTCGGCAGTGTTTCGAATCTTTCTTGTTTTAACAATGCTTCTCAACATAAAGCAAGATGTAAAGCACAAAAAGTAGTGTGTTAATTTCTTTAATTTGATTGTAATGCGAAAATTGTTAAATACTTTATAGTGCCTGTTTAAAAGGTTTAGGGAAATGGAATTAATGGCTGTTTATTGGATACCAAAATAATTTTAATATAAATTAAAGAAACTTCTGTTTTTAGCATTTCATACTTCTGTGCAATTTTTTGCTTCAAAAGAGTAAACGTCTCAAATATTATCATCAAGTAATAATTTCCTATTTTTTATTCATGTACCAAAACTTGACATCCTACGCAAACTAGATTTGTATTTATAAGGAGTTTGCAACCAAGTGTTTGCTAGGAAAGTTATATTTTACTTATTCGTTTTCCTGTACACGTCTACCTAGCAAATCAGATGCACTGCAAGTAAGCTATCATCGATTAATGCTCCTTAATACATTACTAGTACTGAAAGGTTGAACTGATTTTGGCATCCGCTTATTCAAAATGAACCTAAGATTTATTAGTTTTGTCTGTAATTCACTGTTGTTTTGTTTGTGTTCTGGCACTGAATTCAGCAACAGAGAAGTTATTTTCACTATTGCGTGTGCGTGGAAGGATAGCTTAGTCTCCTATGATTCACTCCCTGCAGCTAGAGAGCAAGAATAGCAGAATATAGCTAATAAGATCCCGTACATTCAAAAACGTTATATGTTTCTAGCACTGTGCTCTTCTCGTATCGTAATAACATGATTAAAAAAAAAAACATAAAATAATAATTTCAATTATTTATACTGTACCATCTGCGCAATAACTGAATATTAACTGATCATCTTTAACGATTGTTGCAGAAATGTTTAACCATCCCGCTTAAACGAACTGAGTAATAAATGATGTGTAGGATGTTTGTCGATAGCGTAAGATAAACCACAAAGTCTAGGTGTGTGGTCCGCTATTACTATTTTTTATAAAAGAGGTGAATTTGGACTTTCCAGCCACGGAGCATACTGCATACTACTTTATCGCCATCATAATTGTTCGCCAAAGTATATACAATATATGATGAACAAAATATTCAAATAAAACCATCTACATACTAACTTGGAGTCGAACTGGCTACTGTTGAAACGTGGGTCTACCATCCCTTAAAGTGAAGATGTCCTCTTAGATTTAACCATGTGGCTATTGTTGGCACATGTACATACAAGACAATGGCGACTACGAGTTAAAGTGTAATGTTTATGGTGTACTGCAAGTATCGAAGTACGGGACGATAAATTAAAAAACCTGCGATTGGACGTGTTAAGCCTAGATCGCATGTAGGTGCTTTAGATACATCGGTTAAGGACTGAAAAAAGAAGAACAAATATTCTAAATTATGTTGGTTGTTCTACCTGATAGAACTTCGCTGACCTGTAAATAGATGTTACTACTGGCCTGAGATTATCTCTTGTACGCTGCACAACTGACGAGACAAATCTAAAACAAAACAAAAAAACTAATATCCGTGACCAAAGGCCTGAAATCATTGTTGCTAAACATTTCACGAGATATTACACTGCGTTCATTATGACATCTATTATGCTATCCTTCATCGTTTCGATCAGGGTCTGGGGCCATCTTCAGGAGTACAGGCTAGATTACATCAAGTTGCTATATCCATCATAGTTGAGAGACAATCGGTAAGTTACTAATATATGATTGTGCACAGCATGCAAAGACGAAATACTTTTACCACAGAATTACTTAATTAGTGCCCATTTGCAAGCCTTGCTTTGTCTGTATCCACTATCATTATATTATTTCTAAAAGTATCTTATTTCGACGAACCATTTTTCTCCATACATACAAAATCAAAATCAGTACATGAAGTATCATTTTAATTATTAAATTCTCCGCTTTCGTAACGTCATTAATTAAAAGATTTTTCTTTTTAATTCAGCCCATAAATGGCAAAATTAAGAAGAATGAAGGTCACGGAAAGTTCAGAGTCAGGCTGATAGACTTCGCTGGTGTCGATAAGAAGTGTCTTATAACACTAGATAGCAGCACAACATATCGACGTTTTCACACTGGCAATGATCGCATTTCTGCTACATATTTCAGTTGCCAAATAAACAATTGTTGCTAAAAAAATTACATCATTCAGAGCCCAGCTGCTAGCCTTCGCTCGCTTCGATAAGTAGTGATTGTAATACCGCTAGATAGGAGCACAGCAGTCCACACAAATTTATAATTGCTACAAAGGAGCCGGTTCTTCTTTCATCCTGCTATTAATCGTCAACCTCGCTATTTCTAGCATGTCATTAACGAAATTTTCTCACTGCTATTTTTTGTTTAATCCTGAAGTTGTTACTTCTACGATATGCAGTAAGTGGGATGATGCAGATGAACGTGAACTCGTTGAAGTGAAGGTAGTAAAACTTGGCGAGGTGGTGCCAACTGTTGCAACGTGATGGTATCGTTGACGAACTCGGTGTGAGGCATCTCTCCCACTTGGCACGGCGTCCTCTGCTGGTGTTGCGTCACACGGCCTCCGCATTTAGAGAGCTCTCTCGCCAAGACCTTCACTCGTCTTGGTATGTGCGAACTAATTACCAGCCACCCCTTCATCGATACCGATCTAAATCACTTCGTTCCTCAAACCTGCGATCTTTTCGATAAATTAAGAACTAGCTGTATTTTTTTTAATAATAGTATCATGTACAGCAAATGATGCCGAAATTAATTCCACCGTCTTCGCAACAGAAAGTAAACATTATCTGTAAAATTACATGAAATTTAAAAAAAAATACAGTTGAAACACAAAGAAGCTGAAGTTAAAATGGGAGTGCCACAAGGTAGCGTATTGGGACCATTGCTATTCGTTATTCTAATGAATGATTGTGTTGATGGTTTACTATAAGAAGTTAGGTTGTTTCCAGATAGCATAATGCTATATAATAGGATCAAAATGACAGAAGGCTTACCTGGGAGGTATGAAAATAGATTTTAAAAAAATACAGAAGACTGAACAGCTGCAGGTTGTTCTGGGCAGTATATCAAGCGAGGTAGGTCAACATGGGATGAAGATAAATGCAAAGAGGGGTCAGCTTATTAGTTGCAGAGGTAGAGAACGAAATATTGATTATGATTATAGGGTGGGGAAAGAATTGTTTGTTGAAGCCGTGAAATGTATTTACCTTGAGAAAACATTCGATAACTCAAGAGAACAGGTAATAGGAAAAGGTTTCAAAATCCTTCACTTGTTAGAGAGAGTGATGAGGGGATGTACCAGAGAAGTAAGGGAATTGGGTAACAAAACTTTGGTCATA
This sequence comes from Vandiemenella viatica, assembly GCA_031002005.1. Taxonomy (NCBI): domain Eukaryota; kingdom Metazoa; phylum Arthropoda; class Insecta; order Orthoptera; family Morabidae; genus Vandiemenella; species Vandiemenella viatica. The sequence continues at coordinate 223,300,880 of JARYHS010011408.1, read as the reverse complement.
CCGTTGCTTGATGATGATAGTGTAGTATGGGACCCACATTTTGAGTATAAAATACAGGAGTTGGAAGGGAGGAAAAGGAAGGGCAGTTAGATTTGTCTTTGGAAGTTACTTCAAAACACAATCAACAACTGGTATCATTTCCTTGATTTTGTTCATGAAAATAACAAAGAAATATTATTATTATTATTATTATTTTGCTTATGGCTTTACACCTCGTCGACTTCGAGGTCATTAGAGGCGGGATGGGACTGGGAACTAGGAACAGGAAGGAATTCTACCATTGCCTTTTGAATGAAGCATCCCGGCATTCGCATGGAGTGATTTGGGTAAACCATGGAAAACCCAAATCTGGATGCCCGGACGGAGATTCGAACCGGAGTCCTCCCGAATGCGAGGCCAGAGTGTTAACCGCTCACCCATCGCGCTCGGTAGAAATATTCAATTCCTATCCATTTAATGTTGCGATAATTATCAAAACACCCGACGGTGTATCGATGTCTAGAAAATATTTGTAATATTTTGCACAGCAATAATTTTATAGCCAGTACCATAGCCTCTTCATGAAATGTCCAAGGTTATTCAAATATTCCTTGCCTAATTTCCTACCTAACCCAGGTCTGTGAATAGTAAAACTCGGCCGTGTTATTGGAGAGAGCGCACTGAGCGTGTTGAGTGAGCAGTAACGCTCTCGCCTCGCATTTCGGATGACGCGGGTTCTAATCCCCGTTCGGTCATCCAGATTTAGAATTTTCTCTGGTTTCTCTAAATCACTCGAGACGAATGCCGAGATGGTGCCTTGAAAAGACCATGGCCACTACTTTCCCGTCCCTTGCCCGCAATTCTTTCCCGTCTCTAAAGACTCGAAGTCGATAAAACAAAAAGGGGAAAAATCTTATTCACAGAACGTAGACTAATTTTGTTTGAAAGTAATTAAATAATTTTATTATTTAAATGAGAATATTATTTTTAGTTGTTTAATTGAGGTTCTTTTAACTAAAACAAATACTTTTTAACCTGGAATGTAACATGAACACTAACAAATATTAAGCTCTATGTATTAGAGTCAATATTGGCTTCGGCTTACATAAAATTATAGTCAGAAATAGTGTTCAAGTAAATATGATAACTAATCTTTTATTGAAGAATTTACTTTAAACAAAAAGTTTGAACTTTTTTACATTATTATTATTATTATAGGTTTATCAATCTCTATTTCAGGATGTAGCCTCTTTAAGCCAATGAGCTATATAACATAATTTAATTCTACATAGTTTTGTTGCAGTTCTCCCCAGGCCGATCGATCTTGAGCAACCCTCTTCCAGTTCACGCCTGTTCCTTGGTATCCAATTCAGTACTGCCGTTGAATCTTTTTAAGCTGTCTGTCACTTTAGGTATTGAACGAAGGTGCACGGCCCTTTTCCTGTCTCTTCTTGTAAAGCCTAGCATTGCTCTTTCCATACTTCACTGGGCAATTCTCAGTTTTTGCTTCGTGTGATTATTTAGGTTCCAAGTCTGGAAGGCGTATGTGAGGACTGCTAATACACATTGTTCAAATACCTGTTTCTTAAGATGTACTGGCATGTTAGATTTAGAAACTATGGAATTTCTTCCGTATGTTCTCCAGCCCAGCTTTATGCTTCTGTAGATCTCAGGCTTTGAGTCGCCATTCATGTTGATCGGTTGGCCAAGGTAGATGTAATGTTCTACGGACTCAATATCAATATCTTTTGTGTCTGTCTTGTCTTTGTCTGCCCATTTGTTTTGCATGATTTTTCTTTTTGACGCATTTATTTTAAGGCCCACTTCGCTGAAAGCTGCCTCTAGTTCATTTATCAGTTCTTTTAGCTCTTCAAGACTGTTTGAGAGTAAAATTATATCATAAGCGGATCTTAAATTGTTGATACTTCTTCCATTTATTCTCAACCCTCTGTTTTACCATTGGATTTTTGACATTGCCACCTCTAGGACTGATGTGAATAGCTTGGGGGATATAGGGTCTCCTTGTTTTACCCCTCTTTCTACTGGGAACTCTTTGGTGGCTGAAGCGACGTTCACAAAGCCAGTGGAAGTTCTGTAGATGTTGTACAGTATGTTGATGTAGCCTGTATTCACTCCTATAATGCACTGGTTAATGCATCTGTTAGCTTAATTATTTCTAGAGAGACAGGGAAAAAACCAGCAATACCTTACGGACATGTATATACCATAAGTTTCCGCAGCTTATATCAGTTTCGGTTCTCTCGGATTATAAAATTGTTAACTGGCTAATAGTGTCTCTTGGCATACCTTAATTAAATAAATTACGTAAATTCGTGTGGCCTTACAGTGTGATGTTAGAGTATTAAATTGCCGTGAATTCTGTCTCTATTGCCGTTGCTTCTACACAATAACGCGAAATATGCGGCAAACGTCCGCCTACGATGCTTCACGCGAAGAAAGAAAATCATTGCCATATGACGCAGAGGTTAAAAGCCCATAAAAATTCCTCCCCAACCTATGATACGAAGCGAAGATACAGAATTTTCAACGTTGACGCATCGAGCTACCTGACCGCTGGTTTAAAACTTATTTCATGAACCGCATATTACATTATGAGCACTACAAAAACGTGAAAATCCAACAAACCCATTAAATGTAAGTTATCTAAAACAGTTTCTCTTGAAAATCTAAGTAACAGCGAGGTGGGTGAACGGTTACAACACTCGCCTCCCATTCGGGAGGACGTCGCTTCGAATCCCCATCCGGGCATCCAGATTTGGGTTTTCCACGGTTTCCCAAAATCACTCCATGCGACTGCCGGGATGCTTCCTTCATAATGCCATGTCTGAATTCCTTTCCGTTAGTAGACTATACGCAAGATATTTTGCGTGTAATGGATAAGGGAGGCCAAATTGATAGAGTAACACTAAGTATATTGAATTAATGAACCATAAAATGGTGCTAAATAAGGAAAAAATATTGGAGTGAGTGAAAAAAACTGATTTTCTGGAGAGAAAAATTCTTAAAAGGTAAAAAGCAAAACGTTATGGTAGAAAATGCATTATCAGAAGAAGTGGAAGTCAAAATGGGAGTGCCACAGGGTAGCGAATTGAGACCATCAATATTCATTATTCTAATGGATGATTGTGCTGATTTGTTAGTTTTGTCTTCTTCTGAATTTACGCCTCGTCGCCGTCCAGGCAGCAAAGGATTGGGACAAGGAACGGGAAGAAATTCGGCCATGTGTTCCCTATATTCGCCTCGTTTGATTTGGGGAAACCATGGAAAACCCCAATCTGGATGGCCGGAGTGTGATTCGAAGGCGTGTCCTGTCCATTGCGAGGCTAGAGCGTTACCGATCACCCCCCACGCTAGGTGCTGGCTTCATATCAGAATTTAGGTTGTTTGCAGACGACATAATGTTATATAATAGGATCAAACCAATTTTTTTTTTTTTTCGTAGGTGAGAGGGTCAGGGTTGGAATAAATTATCAAGAGAGATGATGAATAATTTACGAAAAACGCTGAAAGAAATTGTAGTTGAAATTTACAGAGCAAATGTACGCGGGTACAGAATAGGAGAAAAATGGGTGTACAGGGAAATTGCCACAGTAGCGTGCGATCCATTGCAGCAAAATTATATTAATGATTAGATCACTCTTCCAAAGATCTAAACACATATATTGCTAGACGACTGCCTATATCAGAATATTAGTTCAGAAAATTAGATTTCTTATGTCCCCAGACCCCATCCCGCCTCAAATGACCTCGACGTCGACGAGGCGTAATGTCATAGGTAAAACAAAAAAGGAAAAATATTTAATTTTTGGGTCATATGATTGGATAATTAGATTGGGGACACTCGTTTTAGCAAAATGATTTACTTCATGAGCGGTGTGGTAGCTCAATGATTAAGGTGCTTGCCTTCAAAAGTTCGGTAACTGGTCTCGGGTTCAAATGTTGGTGGGGTAGTAATTTTTAAGAGTTGTGTATGATGGTATGAGCCACGCCAACACTTGCGTAAGTAGGAGGAGAAGGTATTAGCTGGCCAGAAACCGGGAAAACCCATGAGTCACGAGGTGGTGGGGGGGCACCTCCCTCCCCTCCCCTCCGGCGGGCTTTTGAATAAGCCAATCAGCGGACCGTTAGTTCATTTGGTGGCCGCTAGGGGGGGCAGCACCGGCCGCGTTTGCGCAAACGATAGTTCCTTGACCGCCCGCCCAGATGGAAGCACAAACCTCAATCTGCGCAGACATTCCATGGCTCGCGTGACGTCACAGCCTCTCTAAAGGAACTCTAGCGCATAAATGTCATTACACCAGCCACCTCGCCCTCAGTTCCCGGTCGACGCTCGTCAGTTGCAGTTCACTATGGCTAGTGAGGTTCTCCTGTTTTCAACATGCTACAAGTTAAACTGCAGTGACACCAAGCGGATCACTGTTGGTTTGTCACCTAAATTGGAATTTAATCCAGTAGTTGTACTCGAAAAAGTTGGGTACAATAAAGTCACTCTCACACATGAAGAGTGGGATGTACTGAGACAGTTGGTCTATACAATTGGTGGCTTTTTCATCAACACTGAGCATTTGCAAACGAGTGTCTCACTAGGCAATCACACTATCTCTTCCCGAGCCGTGGCTGGAGCGAAAACTATATGGTTTTACAACAATGCTGTTCCTGCCTATGGTGTGTTTCTCGGCGAATCAACATGGCATAACATGGTGGACGTCTTGCCTGCAGTGACCAGTGCCATCAACACCATGAAGCTCTGGAGTTATCAAGTTACCAAGTACTACAAAGAGTTTGTGAATACGTTATCAGTGAAAGTGATTCGTGACTACCCCCGTTGTTCTGTGAATGGCCTGCTAGATTTGCATTTTGATAATGTACATGTCAATGAAGTGTCATACAGCCCCTGTT